>CAMQGK010000144.1:9217500-9770000 GCA_947000775.1 Pterois miles | reverse complement strand
GATTAGACTACCTCAAACAAAAGTTCAATCAGCCCACAGAGTCAGTCATCAATTAAATGCAAGAGGATCAATTCTAAAAAATGTCACCTAATGGCATCATCAATCTTTAGTGCACAATGGCCACGTCGTGGAGTGCATCACTGGACAAGTTATTCAGACAGATAAAGTTGTCAGAGTAGAGTAGCTGGGATGTGCTAATCAAGAGGGTGAATACAACAAACTGCTCTTTTTCTCTGGAGTTTGGCAAGCTTTCTGTCTGTCTGTCTGTCTCTCTGTGTGTACAGTACGTGTTATGAGTATGTCCTTCACATACCTTGACAACCATTCATCCAGTCTACTTCACAGGTTACTGGAGATCCAAGGACGTGCAGTTTCGAAGTTGGAGCAAATTGGCCAGATGGTAAAACCATAAAAGCAAATATTTTTTTCTGGCCTATAACTTTTGAACCAAGACACATTGTTTGGATTCTGTGGGTCCAATCTGTCCATATAAGCCACATCCAGTTGCGACTAGATTCATTTTCTGCCATTTTTAAGTAGTTCCAAATTTTTCGCTGCTACTACCACAAATTTTCAGCAACCATCACCGTCAAATTTGGTACAGAACATCTCTGGACCAAGTCGTAAACAATTACTTTCTGATTTTTGCTGTTCCATACAGTTTTGCTATGGCTTACATTCAAAGTTAGATCAAACGCAGTGGACCGGGCTTATATCACTAAAAAGGTCATATCGCCTCAACACTTTGTGCTATTGTGAGCACAGTTGGTGGACATAAGATGTAAATGACCATGTGAATGACCATGGCAAATTTAGTGCCATTTGGCCAATAGGTGGCACTGCAGCAAAATTGCGTAACTATGAAGCAAGGAATCTATCTGGAGAACAGTTCAACTGATCTACTTCACACTTAGCGGACGTATTGCTAGAGATCTATGGGTATGCACTGTCAAAGTTAGTGCAATTTAGATGTGTGACATGTTCAATAATAATACAATTACAATAAACAACAGAAAACACTCTTTGCAGCAGCAGGGGCGGAGCTTTGGGGCTCTGGGGACTGACTTGAGTATGTTGTCCGCAGTGGGGCCTTTGGAGGCTGTGGCTCACTTTTCCTGCTGGGTATACTGACATTACAACCGGTCAAGTCAAGTCCAGTCCAGTCAAGATCAGTCCAGTTCAGTCAAGTCAAGTCAAGTCTTCTTCACTTCCTTCAAGTCAGCAAGCTGAGTTGTTCGTGACAACACAGGGGCCAAGAAATCAGCTCGAACAAGCACGCAAGTAGTAATACCAGGAGCCAGACCGGTCCATTACAAACTTGCACATGCTCAGAATGGGATCAGCAGTAGTAAAAAACAATTGGGTACATTTGTTTTGATAATGGGTTGAACAGCACTGATTATGCAATCAAGGAATATGATGATCCTGTTTCTCTAGAGCAAATGTGGGCAACTGATAAGTGCTCCTGCAACATTTTCAGTTGTTAAATCTTCACATAAGTCTCTTGAGCGTTGCTAATACAGAAGGTTCCAGTGGTTAATTCTCAGCTTTCCAGGAGTCAATTTCAATGATTCCCACAGTAAAAGTCTGTCCAAATCGACTACAGAAATTTTGGTGTCATGCATCGCTAATCTGCTCAGCTTCATCTGTGGGTGGCAGCAGGTGCAGAGCTCAAACTAATGAATACGCAAATCAGCTGTGGATGTGAAAAAACTAAAGCTGAAGGGTAAAGGGCAACCAGTTACAAAACATTAGAAAAATAATAGTATACAGCACTGCAAACGTTAATCTTTAATTGAATGCAACTGCTAGTTGACTGTTCAAATCCCAGTCTACACAGCAAAGGCAATACTAGCTAATGAGACTGTTTAAGCTGTATTTCCAGCCTGCAATACAAAGAAGTGAAGAAGTAAAAGTAGAAAGTGAACAACTGAGTTTGAGTCACTCTGACTACTGGAGTTGACAAAATTTAAATGCAATGTGTGTTCAGCTAACAAATGCAGCAGTTACAATGAATTTGCCAGCAGTCTGTGTCATCATTGCCTAAGCTGCAAGATGATTAATATGTGGCTTAATATAATAACATCTGAAAAGTATTCAAAAGTATTGTTTATATTCATTCCCACGTGGGCTTAATAGCAGGCTTGGTAGGCTTGTACCCTTAGAGGGAGCAAACAGACACTTCAGTTCCCCAAATCATCATCACATACGCTCTTCTATGTCGGCATCTGTGCTGGGGTTGTCTGTGAAACAGTCCAGCACATACACTCTTCTAAGTGAGCATTGCCAGGTCATTTTGCCAGGGCTAAAATCCCAAATGTTGTAAGTGTAGCCCCAACAAAAAACATAATGTCTGTAAATAGTATTCGTTACAGAACCGACTGTCAACATAATTGCAGGTCTCCAAACCATCAGTGTGTGAGGGGGTCTGACGGTCTGTGAGTGACTCACAGTGGGAAGAGGAGAGGAGAAATGGCACCGCGTGTTGTCTTCTTCATGACTGTAGCTGCCGTTTTATTCTATTTTACAAACCTCACATTGCATAACATTACGTTATGGCGTCACTCCAAAATAAACTAAAACAGTGAAAGTCTCATTTTACTAGAGGTGGAAACTGCGCGAACGCACTTTGGAGAGAGAGGAGAGAGAGACAGCAGCAGATGATAAGAGAGGTAAACAGTGCACACACTGCATTAACTGTATTTGCAAATTGTGTGCATGTGAGTAAAAGGAAACCCTTTAATATTTCAGTAAACTAATATTAACATACAGAGATGGAAGAAAAAATAGTAGGCTACTCAAGTAAAAGCTATAAGCATTAGCATCGACATATACTTATACTTATACTATATACTATAATATACAGTATACATATAGTTAAAGTACCAAAAGCAAAAGTACTCATTATGCAGAATAATATATATTATACTGCTGTATTCTAATTATTGATGTATTAAAGTGTTGCAGTCATTTTAATGACTTTATATACTGCTGGGTAGTTTAATCTATAATAATACATCATTTATTAGTTCATTATATTTTGTATTAATAACCCAAATCTGCAAAGTAACTAAAATTGTTAAATTTATTAAACTTAACTGAGGGGGAAAAATATGGTATCAGATTGGTATTGGTATCAGCAGATACTGAAGGTTGTAGTTTCTGTATCAGACCATAAAAAGTGGTATTGACTCATCTCTAAATCAAAATACTGAATACTGGGGCTTATTTATTACTCCTCCAAACAGGAATAAGATCAAAAAATAACAAAAGGTACAAAAAAATGAAATTACATGCACAATTTAACTGGATGCTCCTAAACGTCGCGTGCAATTGAAATCAGAGGGTATTGTCGAAAACATGTAGGCACAATAACAACTAACCCAAATTTTTTTGTGTGTCTTTTGTATCATTTCTGTCTCACTTGTGAAGACATTTAATGCTGTCCCATCTCATTGCTGTACGGAGAATGCACTAAAGAGGTCTTTCATTGCAGTTCAGCTTTAGAGCCGCATCTTCCTTTTTAGATTGCAAAGCTGCTCTCTGGAGGAAAAGTATGAGTAGTAAAGAAGCCAATTCAGTGGATGCACTTAAAGCATCATCTTGATTATAGTAGCAATTCAAGAGGGGGGCCTATTCCTGAGCTCTCTGCCCTGTCTGTACAGTAGACGTTTCGTAAGAGGAGACAAACAGATCTGTCCACTGATGCTGGCCGGTTGTTGAGATGGGTACGGAGGGTCGGAGTGGGGGTGGGATGAGATGAGAGGGCTGCGAAGAGGAGCAGAAGGAGGAGGGTGGCATCCGCGTCCAAACAAATACCTCTTTAGAATTCTACACAGCACTCCGCTGCAGCGTGTTTGGTTTCCAGGCAGCACTGCATTATTAATGCACCCATCTACCCCGACTCCCACCCCCAGAGCACAGAGAGTAGGGTGGGGACAGAGAGGAGGAGAGAGAGCAAGTGGGTTGGGGTTAAAATAAAGAGAACAAAGTTATATGTAAAGGTTGCTAATCAGCACATGCTACTGTTTGATATGAAAATGTAGAGAATTAGAGGCAGTTTGAGATTTTCAGATAAATTTGTTGGAGGGTGTGTGCCTGTGTATTACACAGCACCCAATATAATGACTGTGATTTAATGACTTTGAGGATAAGGCTTCTTACGCTCAACAAATCCCATGAAAAGACCAAAGCTAACAATGTGTTGACACCCCAGACAAGCCTATGAATTCCTACATGCAAGCAAGTCACAAATATATGCTTTTATATTTGAGAAGGCTGTTATTTCCTAAAACAGCTGAGCTCTGTAGTTTTTTTGCAGACATTAACAGGAGTGAGTTGGGAACTATTTTCATCTGTAGATTTCTACATATTTGATGTGCAAGTGAGTATTTACAGCAGCAAAGACCATGTACATAAAATAAAGCACAGTGCAGCTGTTTGTAGTAGTAGTAGTTTGTCATTTTGAGAAATATGCTTCCTTACTTTTTGCCAAGCGTTAGATTGATACCATTCATGTACTGTATATCTGAACCTTGGAGGCGATTAGCTTAACTTAGCATAAAGCTAGCCTGGCCTTCTCCAAAGTTAACAAATCAGAGTACCATCACCTGTTATGTTTGCTATTAACATGTTGTGTCTTGTTTGTGTATGTAAAAATGACAGATACAGGTTTTACAGGGAGTAAATAACAGGTACGCAACAGCTGAGAGCTTCCCAGATTTTTGTTGTTACCATGAGGTTGCCAGGCAACCAGCAGATGTGCTGCACAGAAATGCTGGGCGGATGGATAAACAGCTGTTTGTCAAAGAATAGTTACACCAACCCACAAACTCTCTTAATATTTCTGTTTGTGTGCAAAGTAATCAGACAAGATGCAATGTGTCGTCTGGTCTTCTTAGAGGTCTTACAGTCGTCGGTATATTTTTAACTGGCTGCTGTATGCTAAGCTAAGCTAACTATCTACCACCTCTTGCTCTGTTCTTTAAGATAAGATAAAATAAGATATTCCTTTATTAGTCCCACAGTGGGGAAATTTACAATTCGTTATCTTTATGCACAGACAGAGTGGTATTGATCTTCTCATACAAGTCTTGGCAAGAATAAGTGTGATTCCTAGTACTGTATGTCAAATAGAGGTATATGGTGCAATCAGTCATATCAGCCTTTGGCAACACAGGCAATATACAGTATATGAACTTGTTGGTTTCCATGATATTTATTGACAATAAAATATTAAATATTGCCAGCCTTATGCTTTAACTTTGGTTATTTGAACTATTTGTTTAAGAAATGGTAAGGTCTACTCTGACGGCAATACCATTTCTATCACTGAGGCTACATATACCAATCAGCGATAACATTCAGACAGCATGGACACCCTGACCGGTCTGCAGCTGCACACCTCCATACACAACAAACTACGATGCACTGTGTGTTCTGACACCGTTCTATCAGAACCAGCATGAACTTTTTCAGCAATTTGAGTGGCAGTAGCTCTTCTATTGGATCCTGACAAAGTGGCCAGGCTTCGCTCCCCATGTGCATCAATGAGCCTTGGCCGCCCATGACCCTGTCGCCGGTTCACCAATTTTCCTTCCTTGGATCACTTTTGGTCCTGACCACTGCAGACCGAGCTCATCCCACAAGAGCTGCAGTGTCGGAGATGCTCTGACCCAGTCGTCTAGCCATCACAATTTGGTCCTTGTCAAAGTCACTCACATCTTTATGCTTGCCCATTTTTTCTGCTTCCAACGCATCAACTTCAAGGACAAAATGTTCACTTGCTGCATAATATATCCCACCCACTGCCAGGTGCCACTGTAATGAGATTATTAATGTTATTCACATCACCTGTCAGTGGTCATAATGTTGTTAATGTTATGGCTGATCGGCGTACATACTAATACATTTTTGTTTTAAAATGCATCACCTCTGCTACGTTTACATTGGAGTCTACAATACTCCAGAGTATTAGATGCCCTAAAATACAGACGTTTTAAAACGCTGCTGATGCTTAGGTTGAAAACTCCACTGTTGCATTTTAGTCTCGACTTGAATAGGAGACCCCTTGAAAAGATGATGCAGTCCAATCTGCTTCTTGATTGGGTCTTATCACTACATATCCTTCCCTGATTCGTCACACCCTAACACGTCACACTTTTCCAGAATAAAATAAACAACATCAGCCTTGATTACCGTACAACCACCAGTGATTAATTCAACATGGATAACGAATTACAGGCGTTGCTGACCTAGCAGCTCTTGTAAAGTTAAATTCTGCATTATATCATGCTTCTACTGCCTACATGTGCAGGAGACAAGCTATTATTAGAGTGATTTGTGAGCAGCATGTCCAGCAGCGTTATCAGCCCTACAGGGCAGACATTTGAAGGCGGTTTGTGGCTTTGAGGAGGGCGATGGACATAAAAAAAAAAGAGAACTTTGCTTTTGTTATCTACGCTTATTTTTTTCTGCACAACTACTGTAATGTTCACAAATAAACAGTACAAAGTATAAATGCTGCTCTCCAGTACAAGTGTGAGAACATACAACAACAAAATGGAGACAAAATGTTGATTTCTTGACCCATAATGTAGTAAAACTTTGATTTGTAATTGTTCATTTTTAAAAGAAATTTGATATGTGTGAGATAGTTATAGCAAGACCTAAGGCTATAGTAACCTAGTAACAGCCTTTTTACTGCCTTAGAAAAATAAAACAACAAATCGCAGAGTAGACAAATCTTCCTATTTAGACCGGTACACATGGAAGTGAGTGGTCATGTGATACACGTTCTCAGGCATGTTATTTAAAAATGTATTAGTGTGGATGTAGCCTGGGTAACTCACGCAAATCAAGTTGTACATCGGACTTTGAAATACTGGAAATGGCTGAATTTAAGAGGCTTTTTTTCACAGCCAAGCAATATTATTCTGGCAACACTGGAACCCAAAGATCATTATCTGATGATATCTGACTTCATAAAAACAGATAACTGTTTAAACTCCTGGCCAGACTGCCAAAGATGGAATCCTTTCCATGATAAACAGTCTCTCTCTGTCTTTCTCTCTGTGTCTAATTAACAAACCAAGACATGTTTCGAATGCCAGGAACCTGGCAGTAAGAGAGAGAGAGAGAGAGAGAGAGAGAGAGAGAGAGAGAGATAAAGATTCCAATTTCCCCAGTCACCGACATCATAAGGTACACATTGAGTCTCTTCACAGATTGGCATCGAGCACGCTTTGACGCTGCAGCCGCTAGTGGGAAAATGTTAAGAGTTAACCTTTGGCAGCCCAAATGCGGTTTTGCTTTTGAAGCTAGCACATTTCCCTCAGCTCTTTTAATTCCACCTTTTCCAGGGACTTCATTGACTATTCAAGGTAATGGGGTTGGAGTAATGAATTCTTGCAGAGTCCAAACTATGTCCCCCTTGTGACCTCCTGTCTGTAAATGAAATAGTCAGCAGAGCACCGGGCAGGAGGTCATTGTGGTATACAGCCTCGGCACACTGCTCTGCAGGGAACGTTCAGGGAGATTCTCCCCCTCCATCATCTCTAAATGGAGCTCTGCAACCTTTATTTTTTTTTTTTTTTTCCTCTAACCGGTTTTAGAATCCAGCTCAATTTGTTCTTATTTTTCTTGGCAATGAAATTGTGAGGCAATCCACCAAGGATGTCAATACCCATTATCTTTTGTCTTTTATTCCGTATGAGCAAACAAAAGAAAAGGAGGCACAGCAGCGTTGAGCTCAGAGGCTGACTGTTGTCTAGTGTTTCCGACGCGCTACTTGACCAAACAAGCTGTTAAGCTGGTACTATTTCCCTCCAGTGGAACTGAAAGCTGTGAGCAGAGAGAAGCAGCAGTGGTGAGTGGTTGTGCAACATCACCTTGTCAAAGCAGTCAGTCGCGATTTGCGTAAGGGGAATTTACGGGGTCGTTGATCCCCCAGTAACACTGGCTCCCAACCTATAGCCAGCACCGATGTCATGTATGGATTTAAACAGAATTATTGGCAAACAGGTTTAAATACAGTCACCATTATTAGTGCCTTTAAAAGAGGCGGTAAAATAGAATCCACATTCTCAGTGAGACGTCTAACAGTCATCACTTCTCCAACTCTGCAATGCAGTGGCTGCACCACACTTCAGTCACTGCACTGCACTGCACTCACAATGAATACACCAGTTTTACCCCACAGTTTAACTACAGTGACACAAAGTCCTAATGGTGGTGCACAAGAAGAAAAAACAGAGAAAATAAGAGAGAGAGAGAGAGAGAGAGAGAGAGAGAGAGAGAGAGAGAGAGAGAGAGAGAGAGAGAGAGAGAGAGAGAGAGAGAGTGGGCTGACAGATAAGAGTGGAAGAGGATAAAAGTTGAAGTATAATCTATTTTAGAAACAAAATTACTTTCTGTTTTGTTGGGGTTTTTTTCATGTGCCTTTTCATAGATAATCAAATTTGCATACAGTGATAAGGCATGTCGTTGGGGGGGGTAAGAAAATATCAATACGCATGAGCATCGCAATATTATGTTGTGCAGTACTCTATTGATTCTCCAAAATGTTGTATCAATTTTTAACTCACATCTTAAAAAGCAGACCCGATCCCTCCTCTGTCTTTCGGAAGTTGGAGCAGGATCAGTTTTAAAGCTAGTGAATGGCATCACATGAAGCTACAGGTACCAATGTCATGTCATACTAGCATGTCCCAAAGGAGGCTAAATAACGCTCCAAAGTTGACCTCTCACCTGGATGAAAATGGGTACTGTGGGTGCCCACGAGTCTCCCCTTTACAGACTTGCCCACTTTATGATAATCACTTCCATTTTGTTGCGTACAGTACAAATGTGTTATTTTACCCTATTCTAAAACAGTGTATTTGAACATCTCTCCATACTGAGTTCTAAAAACAGTCTTAGATGTGCATAGATTGGTTATGACTGAAAAGTTGAGACCCTTGTGGATCCTGAGTCAAACAGTATTCATGTGTAATGATGTTAGGCCCTATAGTCATTTCATAGCCATTTCACGTAGTAACTTTTTCACTCAGATTTTCTACAGATGGTGTGTTTGTACTATAGTTTTCCTAAATTTAGATTTGAAAAAATGCAATATATCTCCTTGCTTACAGTATTGCAATATATTGCAATATATTGAATCATTACCCCGTATTATGATACGTATCGTATCACCAGATTCTTGCCAAAACAACACCCCTATGTGAAACTGCATTGTCTCCTTTGGCATGAACCTGGCATTGGTCCAAATGACTCATAACGAACCTGAGCAGAAAACTACCGATTGCTTAACAAGCAAAAACTGTGATTTTTGCATTCAGTTAAAACCTTGTGAAAAAGATCACACAGTCGGTTCATTATAGTCTGTACTTTAATGTCACTATAACTACACATTGCAGAAAAGAGTTACTGCTTGCAAATTAAGGTGAGATGCAGACCAATAAATTGACGCATAAGCAGACTGACACATTCAATTCAAAGTGAAGTCCTCTGCAGTGACATTTAGTGCTGCATGTCTTCTGCACGTGGTTGGAGAAAACAGGGAGGATAAGGGCACTTTTAACTATTTCTGCTGCTGTTTTATCCCAGCCATTCCTCTTCTTCAAATAAAATGATAGCAGTTCCCCCAATGGCGATCCTGTGTTTATAGTGAGGGCGAGCAACAATGTAATGAGCAAGATTTGTTTTATTGCTTCCTTCATGCTTTCCATCCTCCCTATTTTGTCATCTCACTGTGCTTGAGTGTCTTCATGTTTGTCCTTCACCTTAGCAGGAACATTGCTGTAAACCTGCTTCTTTGAAAAAGTGTCTGGTAAAATTTCAAGCAAACAATTCCAGGAACTGCTGTGCTGTGTTTGCTGCCCCTAGCTCACTTTGTTATTGGTGGGTTGTTTTTGTTTGTTTGTTTTTTTATTTAAAAAAAGGAGATTTGGCAATCTGTTCCTATTAATATTTTTTGCGTGACCGATGTAGAGCTACGAAAGTCAGTCAGGGAACTGAAACTTGGGAAGTCATGGATATGGACTGAGGTATAAAAAAATAAGTAGCCCTTAACCCCCCAGTCATTAGGAATGTTTCTGAGCAGTGGCCCCTCACAAATCCTTCGTGTTTTCTTCAGCTTTTTACAAAAAGGCAGTGAAACAAGTATTAATTTCCAATCTTGCATATATGCTTGAAAAAAAAATACCTGGATACCTGGTGTGGGGTCACGGATTTTGTTTCGGTACAGCAGTAAACGGTATTTACGTACAGGAAGGAGGCAAAGAGAGAAAGAAAGAGAAAGAGATGGCATATTATAGCGTGACTCAAGTACCCTAATCATATACTGAAATCCAGCGTCCTCCACGACTGCATAAAGCCACATATCTTTCGCTATAAACATCCCTGATGCGTTAGTTCTGTTTTTTGTTGTCAGTCTGCATGTAGAGGCTGTTCGAATGCTGCAGGGAGGAGTTGCTCTTTCCTCCCCGACTCTCTCCTCCTTGTGCATCAACCGCAGACTGCCCCAGACTGATCTCTCCGTCAATGATTCATCATATTGGAAGTATTGCTGTTAGCATAAGCCACACATGTCGCACAGTGCTTATACACATTTGACGTTATATCCTCCACTTTTTCCCCATCACTGTCATATGTAACGCCAAATCCGTAATGCTCCCACACCCTCTAATGTTCTGCCTGTACTTTATCGTGTCCACTCAACATTTCCTTAACAGAAAGACAGCCGTGCTCTGCACTTCATCAATGTCTCTGCCAACTGAGAAGTTGGAGAAGGAAGGAGGCTGGGTCATGCGTCATCAACGCATCGTATCTGTGGTGGTACAACACGTGCAGTAAAATCTGGTCCTCCGAAATTGAGCCAATAACAACGCACGACCGCAGCTTCAGTTATTAATTAATTTTTTCCCATGCACCCATTCTAATTTGTATTTGGATATATAGTGAAATGCACTGTGGCCTCGATGTAGTAAAGGAGAGCTATGCTGCAAAAGCAGGTTGAGATGGACAAAACACAATAAAATTCAGTAAAGAAAGGATCAGATTTTGATCAGCTTTATTTTAACCACTGATCTATTTAAATATGCCCAGATCAGCCTCAATACTAATCCTTAGGATCGGCTCAGGACATCTCTGCTTAAAACCCAGTTTTAATAACCCACTGCATCATTGAGTAAAACTGACTCTGTGCGCTCACCTCAGTTGAGACGGTGTAAAATGCCATTTAGAACGGCAAGAGCTGAAGCTCAGCAGAGACTTGCAGCTGGGAATTTAAAATGGATATTCCTGTTTTTAGGTTAAGCTACATGTATCCTGCAGCCTGCCTTTTGGCAGCAGCACAGTGATCCTGTCTGTTAGAGGGTGATTTGAGAATAGCTAAAAGACATTGTTCGGCACAAAGCATAAAGTCTGCATGGAGTGGGGTTTTTTGCTTTATAAAATGATGCGAGTGAAACTACTGCATTAATTCAAATGCCCAAAACATAATTCAATTTAACAGTCTATACTGTAATTATAATATTACTCTAACCTATAGATTTTCTGTTGTATTGTTTTTGAACAGAAGCTCAAAACAGAAGCTAAACAATGTCGTTCATGAGTATAAAGTTCCTATATCATTTTTGGTGATGTGTCTGTGTGTTTATCCAGCTTTCAATGGGAATATGTAATTTCATAACAATGACTTTTAATACGGACCGTGCTCTGTGTGGTGCCGAGGTCAGAACATCCTGACGCAACATGGCAAAGGTCTGTTTTGTTGGGAAATATGATTCACAGAATCACCGAACACAAAGCAGAAGAAAAGCCCTCTGTTGCAGTTATTTGAGTAGGTCGCTGCTGTTGGTTTAGCTTCAATGAGGGGTTTTCTCCGGGTGTGTGACCTGAACAGGTTGTGCTCAGGGAGGCAGGAAATGTGAGTCATGCTGGCAGTGTGTATATAAACACCTTTACCCTCAAGTCATAGTGAGATGTCACCTTTGCCTTCAGAGCCACATGGACCGACTCTTGCACAGCCGTAACATATTGTTCATTCTCCATTTACCAGAAAGATGAAAGACTGGGTTGTGTTGTGTTTGTGAAATATTTTACATCTACAGCCAAATCAGATTTATTCAGTTTGTCATAAACCACCAAAGGGAAGATATGGAGAGTTACAAACTTCATTTATTCAAGTACTGTATGCAAGTTCATCCATTTCTCTTATTATTTTCACTTGTCTACATTTCAGATGGAAATATCTCATTTACTACATTTATCTCATGTCTGTTGCCAGTAGTTACTGGCAGATTGTGGCTTTATATTGAAAATAAGCTCCTACTGTATGATTCATTGCTGCATTTCATACTACCCATCTGGACACTTGCAACATTAAAATATTGCATATTAATAGAAAAAATACCTACAAGAAGAAACCACTGTCTGAGTACTTTTTTACTCTTGACACTGAAGTACCCTTTATCTTTACTTCACAAGAACAATTTAAATACTTTTCCACAACTGATCTTCAGGGCATCTTGTCCTGAATATATAATATATATTCTCCGTGCACATTGAAACTCACTCATCCTCTTCTCAGTCCACTTCTTAATCAACCTCAGCCCCAAGATCAATAGCCTGCGAAGGACAATCCAATCAACCACTCATAATAACAGACCAATTAAAACATAATCCATTTATCCATCACCTTTAATAAGCATATTTAATTTCCAATGTGATCCTCCAGCATCCTGACTATCCATAATGAGAATGCCTCTTTCAAGGGCAACGTGGCATAGGTGTCGACAGCATAAACCAAAATCCCCAAATAAGGCGTGCACCTTTCCTCCTCATTATGAACTCAGCTGCATAGTGTTGACCTGTGACAGAACTGGCCTCATTTAGATGCTAAGCGTTATCTCACCTTCCAGGTACTGAGTCTGTCCACCATGTTAGGGCATCGAGGGAGTGCCCATCAAACACTGCTATCAGAGCTTTGATGTACTACGAGGTGTGCCCACCCTTAATGGTTGTTTGTAGGCTAAGAAAGAAAAATCTAGAAATGTTGCTACCTTCACTGAGCAAATGAGGAAAAAAGTGTGATGTTTCACTCTTTACTGTAGAATAAGCCACAAACCGCAGCCTTTTCAAATGCTTTAAATGAACTCTTAATGATCACCTTGAAGACATTCAAATGCACAATGATGGATGGACCGTTATTGATGGTTCGGCAAAATTGACAGCAGTGGAGATAAATATGGTCTAAAGCCTGCCAAATGCTGTCATTACCACTTGGCCCTCCACTTGTCAGTTAACTGTAAGAATTTATGCTGTTTAGGCAGGCATTATAAAACAATTTCCATCCCATTAGGCCAACAATTTCAGGACTCTTTTTATAGCAATATAATAAACATCAACCTCTGTTGACCTGTAGTACACTTACAGTGTAGATTTACCACACACCACCATGCAGTGAATGCATCGCTTCAGGATACAGAAAAATGTTCAGAAAAGCCATGAATTGCAGATCATAATGCAAAGTGAAAAAGTCAATTCTAGTGAATACAGCCCATCCACTGTACCTAGACTCTGTTGGAGGACGCACAGTCTCTTTTCAGAGATTAAATGATTCGTATGATTAATAGTTTTTTTTCAATAATCAACTACTAATTTAAGTCATTTTTTTTAAACGACATGATTACACGGCTGTGTTGAATACTCACGTTCTACAGTCTGTTATTTCTTAGTAGCAGACCGTTGCTATGTATGGCAGACCATTTCTGTGTGAAATTATTGATTTCTTAAGTAAGTAGCCGTGTAATAAGCGGGATAATGTAGAGCTAGTGGGTCACTGTTGTGAAATAAACCCCTTTTGAGCGATGACAGACGTGAGAGTGTGTGGCATTGCCCTGTCAGGGCTTTGTTCACTAAAATGAAAAGCTAAACACTCTTTGATGCAAGGTTTTTAAATGTGAGGATTTGCTGCTGTTCTTTGTCTTATTTGCAAACTGACTTTCTTTAGGTTTCTTACTGCTGGACAAGAAAAATAAGCATTTAGGACACATCACTTATGGCTGTTGGAAACCCTGATAGATTCTTACTATTTAGAGATGCACTGAGCCGACCTTTTAAGTCCCAATACTGATACCTGGGCTTTGGGTATCAGCTGAAACAGAGTACCGATCCCACCAACCCATACCAGTGTTTAATCAATAAGCTGTATGACTGACTGTGAGGAAGTAATTGGGATCATTCCTTTATGTGTAAACTATATAAACAAAACTGAATTGTATAGGTCGGCTGCATTGTGACAATACCCAATCCAGCTCTCTGAATCAGTATCGGCCCGGTATCTGATTGGGTATCTGTATCTGTGCATACCTACAACTATTTTCTGACATTTTATAAAATAAATCATGAATTGATTGGTTAAGAAAATTAGAACAAAGTTAAAGCTAAGAAACAAACAGGAATGCAAATAAATAGAGAATTATTTTTTGTAATAAACTAAAAGGTTTAAGATTTGAAGTTGAGTTTTACTGTGAGTAATAAATCAGTATATTAGTGGTGACATGAATTGTAGCTGCTTATACTTCTGTCTCCACACTACAGGCTGTTCTTTGAAACCAACAAGCGAGGAAAGTCACTGTTCAGAAAACTACTTCAAAGAAGTACAAATTAAACAACAAAAAAAAGGCGTAAAAGTCATCTTTTCAAATATTTATTCTATTTCTTTCAATTAAACTAATCATGGACATTATCATAGGATTTAAGTGTATTACAGAAACATGATGTGATGTGTCGGATAACGCTCTTTAGATTAACATCTTTAAGACATGGTCAACGTGTCACCGAATATAAAGCTGCTCCAACATAATCTGCACTCCAACTATAGTCGCTAAGTTAAGGGTCTCGGTCTCCAACCTCTTACCCCCTCTCTCTCTCTCTCTCTCTCTCTCTCTCTCTCTCTCTCTCTCTCTCTCTCACACACACACACACACACACACACACACACACACACACACACACACAGAGAGTTATGCAGAAGGGGTTTCAAATCTGACATCTCACTGCACTCTGGCATCAAAGCCCTTTGTACACGAGCCGACACCTGGTCCCTCTCTCGTTGCCAAAGAGGTCTAGAGAGTGGCTCAGATGCCTGGAAGAGCCGGGAGAATTTACACCACCCACCTCCAGCTCAACACACAACAATACACAGGCTATTGGAAGTCCAGACAAGGACAGACTCTGCTGCCCTAAGTTGCCCCCCCCCGAATCCTACCATAGACAAAGACACACATGCCACATTCCAGCTGATTTATGCATATAGGAGCCAGTGCCAGACAGAAAACACTACACTGCTGTGATAGCATGGTGTATCTAATGGTGCTAAATTAACGTTATGAAGGTCAAAGAGAGAAAGCATAATCAGTTTGGGATATGGACCAGTTTTTTGCTACCGGGGGGGGTTCTGGCTGAACATTTCAACCATTTTCTGCCTTGATGAACCAAGTAATATCCCACACACAAGCACTGATCCCAACCTTAGGCTGTGTATTTAACTCGGCAAATGATTTCTACTGTTATGATTTATTTTTCTGTGATGTTAAAGAGAAAACTAAGCTTTTTTCTAGCCACACTGGTTCTTACGACAAGAGCCAGTCTTGCATTTTGTAACATTAGGCAGCTTGATGCATGATACAAGCATCAAACACGATGTTAGCCTGTCAAAAGGCCTCAACTCCCCCTCTATCTCTGATGTTGCAAGGGGGATGTAGACTGAGACATTACCCAAGACCTTTCACGACTGCACTGCTCTCAGCTGTAAAGCAAAGGCAACATGACCACTAAACCTCAGGAGATCTTTTGCTCATACATTTTTCTTCAAGCAACTGCACCAGCAACCTTTCAGTAATTCCCCCATCTGCAACTGCCCAACGGCATGGTGCATCTCCAAAATTACAGTGCGGTGCTCCAATAGATTACAAAGCTTTCAAAAAGAATAATACATTTTACAACCATTTCATCTAGGTTCATCATTTCAAGTATGCTTCCATTCTATAGAGTGGGACAAAATAGTGAAAATGCCCTGCAAATGTATTTGCATGTTTGCTAAAATGATTAAATGCCAGTTAATTTTTCTGTCAATCAACTGAACAAGTAATTGACTACAGCATGTCATGCCTGTGGAGATCTGCCATCGAGCATTTTTATGTTTATGATAAGGACCGGCAAATTGTGTATAGCACATAATTTCTTTTTGATTTGGACTCATGGTTTTAAAATCATTTGCCAGGCAGTCTTTGATTTATTTGAAAGGTGTGATTCAATAGTTCCAGATAAGTTTGGTCCATAGACTGTATATAAAGATGGACAACGCATCTCCACTTCCTCCCACTGTACATAGGCGGAGCCAAAATACTGTATCCTGCATACGGGAGCCGCCATCTTGAGATTCTGATGTCATTTGAAGCCAGAGTCCTTTCTATAGCACTAATCAAAACCAAACTTCCCAGAAAAAATAACACTTGAACATACATCAGCATGATAAGAACTAACTTAAATGGCAGAA
The DNA here is from genome assembly GCA_947000775.1 of Pterois miles. Lineage (NCBI taxonomy): Eukaryota > Metazoa > Chordata > Actinopteri > Perciformes > Scorpaenidae > Pterois > Pterois miles. The sequence continues at coordinate 9,753,436 of CAMQGK010000144.1, read as the reverse complement.
ACCATCTTTGGGAAAAATGGATTTGACATGTATTTTGACATTTTAGTTTGGTCCCATCCGCTAACATGGAGGAGGCAGGGTTTATGGCCTATACTGCAGCCAGCCACCAGGGGGCAATCAACATTGTTATGGCTTCCCTTTTTAGGCGCTGTCATGTCGTTCATCTTTATATACAGTCTATGGTGTGGCATAAGACAACTCCATGGCTGGAATTAAAAATCTGGAAGAGTTAAGAAGGAGAAAAACCAAATGAGGAGGCGGTGTGCACAGCTTCTTAATACAACCCAGCTCCCCTGGCATGTAGTCTCATTTTTCAGGTGCACGGCACATTTCTGCGGCTCTCCATGAGCTCCGCAAACCATCTCTATGGCTCTGCAGAGGCTCTGCACAAGCTTTTTCGCAGAAGTGTAAATCAGGCATAACAGTCGTAATGGTCCACAACTTGTGCTTTTATTGCCAAGGACACTGCAGGTATATGCTGAAGAACACTTGTCCACCATGACAACCATAACTTTAGAGATTAATTTAAATATTCATTCTCTGCATCATGTTTGATTGCGTGAATGCCGATGACACAGATTCACTATAAAGCTGCACATCATCACATTCATCCTACTGCCAACAATAAAACCTTATTTTAGGTTCTCTCAGTAGAGCTAAAGAATCATTCCTCATTTAAGCTGTACTTTTTCTCTTTATTCAGATTAGATCTTTTTAAAAAATCGTATAAAAAGCTTCTAACCTATATTTCTCCTCTATATGCATATGCAATAGTTTACAGAGAAACTTACTCTGCATAACACATTTTGGCAGGTCAATTGCAGAGCAAATGACTCATTCCTCCAGATATGCTGAAGGGTCCTTATGTAAAAATGGGGATAGAAGAGAAGCATGCAAATGCTAGTGATTATATACTTACACACTTGTAAACTGAGTATTATACAAAAATCATATGCCCATTTAAAACAAATACATCTTGGTGGTATTAACAAAGAATTTGTGTGTATGATGCTTGCTGCCATTTATAGCTCAACAGCTGGCTGATGGGCAACCGCAGAGCTCCATCCCTGGAGCTACTGCTGCTACTGGAGCTGATGAATAGCCACAGCAGTCACTATCTGCCAACCCTCCTCCTCCTCACTACATATACAGTTCTCCCTTGGCTCTGGCATTTTTATGTCAGAGATGTTGTGTTCTGTTCCAGATAACACTGTATATGATCAGTGAGGCTGTGTGTGAGCAGCAGTTGGGGGGGTTGACATATTAGCTCAAACATAATGCTAATTAGCACTGGGACAATACACCTATCTCCCAGTTCCATAGTATGACGACACTACTTGGGTGCCAATTCGATATGTATTGTGATTTTTATTGCAATTCTACAAGTATTGTGATTCGATATTATGAATTTTGTTAACTTTTTTAACACTAGGCTAAGTTGAATCATACGCTTCTACGGACTTCTACTTTGGAAAATAGACAAATTAATACAGTAATAATGTTTGATTTTTAGCATGCATGTTGCCAGAGATTTCCTGAAGTAAAATGTATCAGTAATTGCCAGGAATTATTTATTATTTTTTTTTCCAGCAACCCAAAACTAGAAGAATAAAGACATTTCCCTCACAATTAGTGGTATTTTCTTTTTAATTTGTAAGGACATGTAATGTTAACTGACTATTAACCGTTAACCGATGAGATGAATGCCTCGCATGCAGCGGTGTGCCAGCTGCAGTATATGAGCACAACAGACAGTTCACTGTCAGGAGAGTTAAAGTAGCAGCCACGGTGCTGCGTTCACTGTCCCTAGTTCACCATCCAGGAGCGTTATCATAGCAGCCATGGTGTTGTGTGTAGTGTTGCAGACATGCAGCCACTTTCCTAGTAACTCTCCACCACACATTTAGTTTAGTTTAACAGGTGTCAGCCGTGTGTCTGCACGGCATAATGATAGCAACTGTCTGACAAACAGTGTGTGCATTATGTTAGCAACCCTAGAGTGGCAATATAGCTGTGAACATAGCTGTAGCAGTGTGTGTACGGTTTATTTGTCGGTGAATAAATGCTACGAGGCTCCTCCGCTCAAGACTGGAGCCAACTTCCTGTATCTGCAATGCCAGCTCAGACTCTCTTAAGGTTCTGAAAGCTCAGAGTTCAAGACTTTTAACGTGTTTGTTGACGTTGTGAGAAATGGTGGAGCCTATGGACATTCATTTATCAGCGCATAAGTTAATAGTGTACAATATATTGTAATTTTAGTCATATTATTTTTATTGTAAATACGACCTCATCTTTCTCCTCTGTCATTATGTCTTTGCATTTCCTTCGTTATGTTACCCACTTGCTAGGTTGCTAAATTGTTAGCCTCTGTGGCTTCTAGACTCGGACAGTAACATTATTGCCATTGCTCAGCAGCAGTGTTCTTCATGACTTAACCACAACTCGTCATGTTCATGACTTCCCATGTCATGAAAACAAGTTCCCAAGTTTCATTGAAAGCACCATTACTCCATGTTTATTGGCAATGTGTGTGTTTTTTTTCACCCCTAATGCTACTGTTGTGAATTGTCTCTCAAACTACATAAACACAGCAGTAGAATTTGAAATACTATAAACTGACAGGAGAAGCATCACTTTTCTTGGATATGTGTTTTTCTGAACCTGGTGTGCTCCACACAGCTTCAGGTGACGTCTTCCCCTAGGTGTCAAGAAGGCTGCCATAGCCCACTGGAGTCTGTATCTGGCTAATGGCTGTGGAGGCTGGAATCAACTGGATTTTAGGTGCCGTTGTGGGTCACCTCAGGGGTTAGCTTGCCCACAGGCATGGCTATGCCTCCTCAGCTGTAAGGTTGGGCACTGGGTCCTCTCCATGAAGCCGAATGGTGGAGCACAATGTTAATCTGTCCTCTCTGCTGAGTCCCAGCTGTGGCCCTGCATCCCCACTGGGCCCTTAAATGTGGAATGAGGCGGGCAACATGGACCTCTGCTATCACCACATAAATGGTTACAACCACAGTCAACATTGCTGTTTGCTCTCACTTTAACGAATCCTGTCCAATTGTATTGTATAAATCAGCGCTTAAGTTTCCGTAGAACTTCACAAACCAACATTTCAGGGACTTTATTTAGCTTCCTCTACGTACAGATGAAATGATCTATGCACTGTTTGTCCACTATTAGTTTTTCAGTTCTTTCAAGGGTATGTTCATTTCTTTGTATAGAAACAGTGAAGGTTTCATTAATAGTTACAGCACCCTTGGGGAACAAAAACTGAATTCATTCAGGTCTCAACCCATAGTCTGTAGATTCTACAGCATATACATCTTGTATGGCCTTCAGTCTAACACGCTTTCTGTTTTTTCAAAAGGCATTCATACATTACCTATAGCACTGAGGCAGACATTTGAAATAGTTATCTACTCTGGAACTTACAGAGAGAGAGAAAGAGACGTTTGTTCAGATGAAATTACAGAAAACCACCAGGATTAAAAAAAAAAGCTGAACTCAAAAGTCATGTAAAAGTAGTGAGATAAATTAAAGATGACGAGGCTAGACAGCTGATTTCAGTAACAGAAATTAAATAATGAGTGGGTTCTTCGTCTATCATCATGCATGTACTCTGTCCTCTCACAGGGCGTCAGAGCCGAGAGTCTGGTAGCAGGGACTCTTCATTTTTTGCTCACGGACACTTCAGCAAGATGGATGCTTGCCAAGAGAAGGGCTTGAACCTTTGTCCTCCGTTTGAATAATTGTCTCCCTATTCACAACACCACCCTCCAAAGATAGATATGACCAGGCAGCTGATGAAGAAGAAAGTTTAAATAAAAAATGGTTCATACCATACCTTGCGGTCCTTCTGTATTTGCACTATAAATCAACCTCCTGTTTGTGGAATACAGAGTGCAAAATATCGATAAAATCCATACAGAACAAATAAATTCCAAGCCCTGCACTTGATAAACATTTTTCTCAAAATGCACGCATACAATATTGAGTTCAGCATGCAGGCACACTTCATGGCATCCAGTGAATTTATACGTAGGAGGCCTGAGGAAAATTGCTCATTGTTATCTTTGGTAATCCATAAGGTCTCTGAGATACAGCATAGCGTGGTCTGAGGCTTGGTTGCTAATCGGAAATTCACAGAAATCTACTTAGAGAAAGGCAAATATCAACAAGTCCTGCACTGGCTTCTCTATTTTCTCATTAGGCAGATAGATGGAAGATAGCTAGCACTGGAAGAGGTGGAGGCAAGAACAGATTAGTCTCCCTTCACAAACAACCACATATCCTTGACTTTTAATTAAAAATGCCATCGCAATTAGACACGGTAGTTTAAAGGACTGCTGAAATAAAAAAAAAAGAGTTCAGGCACTGCCATAAAGGCAATCCGGAGCACTTCCAAGAGAATAAAGCTTTTCACTTTTCTCATTGTGAATTTTTTTTTTCTCTCTCTCTTTTTTTTTTTTTTTTTTTTTAACGGAAACTTAAATCGGCTTATAGGTTTTTCGCAAAAGCACTGCAGTCGGAGCAAAAGAGGAGCCAGAGAGGAGAAAATAGAACTCAAAGTCATCACAGTGGTTACAAAGGACATTGAAGATTGAGGTCAGGGGAGGAGGAAAACTATTCTGTCGGCACAATAAATGAGAACAATTAATCAACAGTTAATGTGAATCACACCATTTATCCATCTAAACAATCTGGTTTCACCAAGTCGCATTACCAAAGTAATGAATCTGAGCAACTCTGACATTTGAAATGCTTTAGAGAAGGGCAACAGCCTGTAGCAGCCAACACAGAGAGGAATTGGCCAAACATGAGCAACAGCGGGGCCCTAAGTGACGCATACTGTACTCGTCTGCATCTGAGTCAACCACACACGTGAAAGTCCGGAAATAGCAGTCGCATGTATTGTGAAAACAGAAACTAGGTCTACTAGTATGGCCTACTTAGGGTTATTTTCCAATTGCGTTGCCTTATTTAATAGTACTATGAATAAAACAGCTCAACAGTGATTGCCCAACTTGCAGGAGAGGAAAAGATTTCAAAGCTGGTGATATTACTATATTGAAAAAAAAATGCTATTTCCTTGCGAGAAGAAAAAAAGAAGTTTTGAGTTATGTATGATTTAGCAGGTTGTTGTTGCTCCACTGCCAACCACCTGATAAGTCTTATTGGAGGTTTATCAGCTTTTCCTGCAAACCTTTTCCTCTTTGTCTTAATTGTTTTGTATACTCTTGTTTTTAAATGTTCCTTTTTTCACTTTTATTACATTAAGCCCCTCCTTGTATTACTCTCTGTTTAATGTGTTTTACCTGCATGTGAACAAACGGTACACAGCCCCACTCTTATCCAGGTTTTTCTGCTTTTAGCAATAGAATAACAAATCGGTCTTGGTGATTTAGTATTCCCCTGGGTAATTGGTTTTCTGGAGTGGTGACCATGTGGAGATGAAAAACAATCAGCAAAGCTCTTAACAGATGCTGTAATTACCTGAGCAGACTCGCACAAGCGCTTTGTGCACACCCGAGTCATAGACGCATCCTCTGTGATCTACCACTTACAGAGAAGAAAGGGCAGAATCCACTCGAGCACATGAGGGCTTCATCTTGACAGGAAAAGTAATGCACCATCTAACCAAACTGTGGAGCCACAGCAGACGCAAGCAGTGAATCCGATCAACTCTAATGCCTGTAAATATGATTTAATATGCAACCAATACTAAATATGTAATAGAAAATCACTGTGAATATGCAGCTAATTATTAGAGATTATTTAGAGCCATAAATTTATCTGTTAAGGTCTACACATTGGCAACGTATTTTTTTGTGCAATTAATTTGCAGTTCAGCATATTTTTTAGAGCTATTGTTTTTGTCATGATTACTTTCACACAAAAATATTGCAAGCTAAAAAAAAATTGGTGTTTTTTTTTTCAGAAGGAGGCCAATTTTCTGAATTTTTGCGTCACTAATCATGTTGTGCGTAATGAGTTGATTTGCACATATATTTATGAAATAACAATAGAGGCTGAATAGGCTGAATCAAGACACCGAACTTCACATCTCCGTTCAACCTTGACAAAGGCAGCACAGACCAGATCCACTCCTTAAATTCTTACCTTTCACAATAACAGCCCCAAACATAAAATATTCGCAGGTGAGAATTTCGCGATTTTGCCCAAGATGTGTAAAGACCTTTAGTGTGTCGGTCCGCCAGTACCAGACTGAAATATCTCAACAACTGTTGGGTGGATTGTTATGAAATTAGTATTAGAGTTAATTAGTAGCCTATAGACTTTGGGGGTCATTGTGAGCCAAAGTATCTTAATACAACAGTTAGTATGATTTCTTATGAAAAGATATTCATAATTTTTTGTGCATTTTCCTACAAATGTCCAGTAAAACCTGACGCACGTGTTTAGGCAATAAATATACTTACTTTTAAAAAAGATTGTGGTTTGGATTAAAATAACTCCTTAAATGGCATAACATAAAAGTACGTAAGCTGACTTCGGGTTTCACGGAGTACAACCATGTCCTAGTCTGGTTTTTTGACCCACCCATCCACATCAACCCCTTCCCAATACACCACTCTGCTCTTTATACTTCCTGGTTGCTAATCATGTGGATTACATACCAATTTATTTTGTGGGATATACTGTGGATTATTTTTCATGGGTATAGCTTTGAACGGTGTATGAAAATAGCCTGTATGAGCATGTTAGCATGATTATAGCATGTGTTTCAAAGCATCACTGTGCTGTTGTATTAGTCTTAGTTTAGTTAGTCATTAACAATATTCACTTAGTTGCCAGTTTATAAAAAGTACATTCATAAACCTGTCGAATACAACAGGCCTGCAATAAATGCTACCTTCAGAGTGGTTATAATGTTCAGCTTTTGTTGAAACTGTTTTAAAGAGGTGTTTATTCAATTTTATGGTCATTTTGCTGGTTGTAGTTTGTGGTGCTGTTTAGTTGTATATTTGAGTTATACTGAAGTGCTCTTATAATTTGTCTATGTTTATCAATGAAGGCAGACTAAATATGAGAAACACCAAAAACATTAGGACCCAATACAGTTAAACAGATCTTAAAACAGTTTCAACAAAACCTGGACATTATAACCTTCATGACACGACAATATATTGCAGGTCTGTTGTATTAGACTACATTAGTTTTAGCTGAGTGTTCCTCATAAACTGGCAACTGAGTGTAAGATTCACAAACTTGCAATGTGTTTAGTCCATTGCTCTTGCATTGTGCGGCACTGTACTGTATTGCAGTGCTCTTGTTATTGCGTACGTCTCCATCATCATAGTACTTAACATGTATAAATCTCAATATGTGGTCTTGATTAAAGGAAGGAGGACAATTGTTAGTATATGTAAAACATTATGTTTGAAAAGATTTTGAATATCAGTTTTGAAGGACAAGAAAGTCTGGCTTGTGTACACTTTCAGCTAATTACTATCAGCTAGTGTGTGGTGGTCTGATGTACTAATGTGAATGCAAAGACCTCTGGACAACAGCCATCTGCTATAATGACCTAAATTAGTGTTAATAATAGTCAGATTTAAACACTCCATCCTTTGTTTTCAAACTGCTGAGGAATATGTTCTCTCGCTGCTCAGCTTGATCTGCCCACGGGGATTCATCATTTTGTACAGCAATGTCAGTGAATAAAGGCTAAATTGCTTAAAGGGTCTTGAAGAAAGGACGGGAGAACATTAGAGGTAGATGTTAATGTTTGAAGGATCTGAGGTTAATGCGGTGCCACGCTGGGAGAACTTGTTCCTTCCCTTCAGCCGACTCTGCACTCCTGAATTCCTGAGCTCCAGATGACCTCTGTTGCTAGTCACGCACACATTGTTAAAGCTACCTGGTGGTAGCAGGGCCTCATCTAGGCTGCTCCAACAACCGACGGCAAACCACGACGTGAGATGACTCGAGACAAAGATGGCTACAGATATAACTGCAAGCAGCAATTCTAAGCAGGAGGTTGTGTAGAATATTTTGAATAAGGGAAGTCAGGTTTAGGCCTGTTTAATACAGAATACATATATGTTATTATGGGTAGATGCAACATGTTTCACATTCTGTCAGTTCTTCAGGCTTGCCTCGGCAGTCAGTGTTACTGGTGTTACACGTGGATGAACACACACCGATTACATTATGTACCCACCGCCTCCACAGTTGTTTTGCTTTTTTGTTTTACAGAAATAAAACCCATTTAGTTCATACTGGCATATCAGCGGTGTGTTATCAATACAAAGTCGTACAACGGACGCTACAAACTGACAGTGAATGCATCTGCTCCATACAGAGTCTCAGCACAGAGCAGCAGGTGTCATATTTCACACCCACAGGACAAGAGAGTTGACAGACAAGATAAAGCGAAGCGAAAAGCAAAAGCGCCCATATGGCAGTATTTCAGATTTAAACCCAATGCCACAAGAGAACCAGAAGTTAATGAGATAATCGCCGTTGGGAGGACGGAGCGGTCACAGCCGGGTGGAAACCTTTGGCCCCACAGCGGAAGTACAACCAGAGAGGTCAGACACACAGCCACCCGACATTAAAGCTCAAAGTAAGCGCGCTACATATATTGTCCTTTTTTTTTTTTTTAAATGTCCGGTGTAATCTGTAACACCGGTGTTCATTTAGAGTTTATTAACCGGTTGGAAAATTTCCTCACGGTCACATCCCTACTCCATGTTTTCTTCTCTAATGAAGAGGGTGCAATGAGTACAACAGGACAACAGGGACTTTTCTACCAACCGCAATTTGTTATGGCTGCTTTAAGCATTGATGAGACATGCCAAAAAATACATAAACTGAAGAGATATACATTTCTTTCTGTTTACATTTTGGTTGTTTGAAATAATGTATCCCCTGCTCACCTGCGGCTTATCTTTAAAGACTGTAATCCTGTGTTTTGCTCTAATAGCCACAAAAAGGCTTTCACATATCCACAAATCAAAACAGGTGTTTTTCATAATTTTCACTAAGGCTCTTATTCGACTCTGTGTAAATGCTGGGATTCGTGGGGGTTTAAAAATAAATAAAATAATATAAAGTAAAAATCTATTAAGCATTTTAAGCGTTGCCCCAGATGTTGTCCTCTGGTGGTGTTTGCCGGCACAGATGTGTATTGGGGATTTGTGTATCCACTGAGCAATTCTGATCGTCATCAAGTCGAGCAATGCGGGGAGAGATCACTGTGTTTGGTAGAAAGGGCTCAGTCTGGCACAGAATTCGAAAGCAACAGCCTCCATCCCAAAGGAGACGGAGCACAGCTTTTCTCTAAGAACACAGCTTACAGCTTTATCCATCAAGCCAGTTTCAAAGTGACGCTGGGTTAGTTAGTCCCACTTTAATGATAGTGCTCCTTGGTCCTGTCTGAACTACACTCACTACCTGACCAAATCAGGCTGTTCTCATACATCATTCGTAGCTAAACCTACAAAAAGTAATGTATTGTAATATGTACATATCCCACGAAATCCATTTGTTTGTTATCCATAAAAATGTTAACCAGGAAGTATAAAGAGCAACAAACTCCACATAGGGAGGAGGTCGGGGTGGGTCACAAAACGCCGGAGATCGGTGTTCGTACCCCGCGTGAAACCAGAAGTCAACATTGTTACCCTTCTTCTGATGCTATTTTAACCCAAACCGCAATCTTTTCCTAAAGCTAAATAGTTTTGTTGCCTAAACCTAAAGATGGAAGTTCATTCTGAAAAGACTGGAAAGAAAATTGAGACATGCATCACATGTTGGTGGTCGTTCATAGGAAAATGTATGAAAAATAAGGAAAACCTTTTTCTTAAGATCATACGAACCACTGTATGAGGATACTTCGCCCAAATACCTGCTTAGCAGTGTCACAGTTTTTTTCTGTGGAAGAACTCAGATTATTGTTGCAGATGTTGTTAAATAAACTTTATTTTAATCTACAAACAGAAACGATCATAATACTGTTGGTCAATTTCTGGTTACCTTATACCGTATAGTAACATTTCCAGTGTAACTAAGCAGTTGAATGTCCATGTCTATGTTGGCGACACTATCTTGTATGCATCCTGCTGCATCTCAAATAGCTGCCTTCTCCCTTTGATGATCTTCACACATCATCTCCATCTCTAAACATACTAAATGTGCCAGACCGACCTCATACTGCAAATTCAGCAGGGGAATTTGCAGTATGAGTTTGGTTTGGCATACATTTATATACACACGCTTTTAATTGTGATCAAACTATTATTTTTGTAAAAAAAACACTTAAAAACTAGCAAGGAACACTTGGCACAAGTGAAAAATCTAAGCTGAACTGTTGAATCAAAACTAAACGTTACTACCCTTGTATACTAGTCAGTTATATTTTATATGTATTTTATTAATGTACACATTTGAATCACATATATACATGTGCAGTCTCAGCTGTTGTTGGAGAGAATTGTTTTGATTGAGGCTTTGGAAAAAAAAGCTTTGAATGTCAGCATATTTTCTGACCAAACGGCAACAAATATGGATTAAAGCAGCATATGTTATTAGATAAAAGTATATGAATTTTGGAAATGATTACATCTATCTTTTTTCAATAGGTTTAGACTGCGATAATTAAGACTGCGATAATTAAGGCTACGAGATGAGGGCTGAGCACCGTGTCGCTTGCTCTGTGTTTGAGAGAGACAGAGGGAGGAGAAGGTGGAAGGTAATAAAACTGCACACTAAGATATGAATAGTAGCCTATAAGCAAACCATGACACCTCTTAGACCAGAGTCCCTGCTGGTGTTTAATCAAATATGGCACCATACGGCCGGGTTTGTGGAAGGTGTAATTTTAACTGGGTGACCAGAGTGGACTCTGGGGACATTTCAAATATAATTTGGTTATTGAAAAATGTGAGTACCAATTTCAAATGACTTTTATACACAGTCTTTACCTGTAAGGATTAAATTGGGAGCAATTTTGCGTGTTTTCTGGGTGTTTTATTGCATTTAGACTGGTCAACTAGTCTAAACTTCTGTTTAAATGTCAGTGAAATGAGTCGTTAAAAACCATCCTGCTCAAAATAAAGTGTGTTTTAACAACATCAAAATGGTGATACAATCACTTCAGCACTTGACCTCTGGTATGTGGATATTCTGTATGTTGTCACCATGAAGCCACTAGATGCTGTTTAACTGGGCGCTTTTTGATTCATTACTCAAGACATTTATTGCACACACCACTGTGAATACACTGTACACTGCGCTACTGTACTGAGGCACAAACAAATATCAGCTAGACCTCTCCCCGTTCAGCTTTAAGAAACTGTCAGAAGTTGAGGTGCTGGTGTTGCACATCCTTTAATCACAGGCGCATCATGGTGACAGAACCCTGTGTAGTTTAATAAAGCCGGGAACAAAGACATTCTCCTCTAAACTATCTTCCTCACGTAGTGTCTGTGAGCGGGGCTTAGGAGAGCTGGTTATTACCATCTCATTGAAGAGGGACCCCTCAACAGCTTGTAAAGTTGCTTGGCATCATGTCTCTACTTCACTGTATGCTGACAGCCCAACCATCAAAACTAGACACTTTTCTTTGGAGGCTGTTTCAATTATTCACTCTTTCCTTTGAGTGTCAATGTTGTCTCTCCGCTGACACCACCTCTGACTATCTTTTTTTTTTTTCTTTCTTACTTTTTTCGTTGTTCACAGGCTCTCTTTCTATGAGATGGGCAGGTACCACACTCCAGGTAAAGCCCAGAGTCAAAGAAAGAGAGGAAAATGGAGGATGAAAGAGAGGTACATAGGGTCACAGAAAACAGGCCCTTAAGCAAATCTTATCACAGCAGAAAGCCCAAATGAGATACCTAACCAAAGGGAACAATTATCTTTAGAATGAGGCTAATCTAAAGCTATCAAATAAAAACAAACTTCACTCTGAGTGTAAGGAGATGCAATTATTCAAATGGAATAAAATGCAAATGTGTGGTCTTCTGTGGAGGAAACAAGGAGCCAGGAGCCAGCATGTCCTCCAAGAACCAGACTCCCTACTGGCTCATAATTTCCAGTAATGGATGTCAATGTCCTTGTGGACACGTGCCATTTTTTAAGGGCAGTGGAATTATAGGGAGTCAGCTGGCCCCTAATCAAGGATAATATGTCTAATTGTGTTAGAAATGTCCTCGTGCAGTAAAAATACATTTTCATTAAGTCTAGATCTAATAATCCTAATCTATGCCAGGGTATTAGATTATGAAATATATACAAAATATATTTTTTCACATTTGACTGACATGCATGTTTTAATGAATCTGGAAGTGCTGTGGCATATAAATAAAATTATTCTGCAGAATAATACAAATGTCATGTAGAAAAAATAAGGTATATTGGGTGGTTTTGCAAAAATAAGATGTAGATTAGAAATGGGAATAGTTCGGGGAAAAATGCAAAGCGTTCCGTTCACTAGTCATGGGTCGGTTCGTGTATGTATTGTTCGGTTCATCTGAAATAGGTTATGAGGCCAATTGTGTATTTTTTTCATCACATTTATTGTCACACTACAAATCAAGGCCTATGGAAAGAGGATGGGACATGGACGGACAGGGGTATGGGGTATAACACATGCAGTGTAACACAAGCTGCAGCTGTGCTTTGTGATTGGCTCAATTTCAGCAAGGGTGTGCAAGATTTTACTGCAACCACCGCCACTATGTTTACACTACCACAGCTATTAACTTGCCACAGCGCAAGAACAGAGGACAGAGGACAGGAGGAAGGACTGATACTGACTGATGGAGGACAGAAGACAGGAGGAAAGACTGATACTGACTGATGGAGGACAGAAGACAGGAGGAAAGACTGATACTGACTGATGGAGGACAGAAGACAGGAGGAAAGACTGATACTGACTGATGGAGGACAGAGGACAGGAGGAAGGACTGATACTGAGGGATGGAGGACAGAGGACAGAAGGAAGGACTGATACTGACTGATAGAGGACAGAGGACAGGAGGAAGGACTGATACTGAGGGATGGAGGACAGAGGACAGAAGGAAGGACTGATACTGACTGATAGAGGACAGAGGACAGGAGGAAGGACTGATACTGACTGATGGAGGACAGAGGACAGGAGGAAGGACTGATACTGACGGATGGAGGACAGAGGACAGAAGGAAGGACTGATACTGACTGATAGAGGACAGAGGACAGAAGAAGAAAGAAGAAGAAGAAGATATTCCTTTATTAGTCCCACTAGGGGAAATTCAATTTTTTCACTCTGTTAACTTATACACACACATGCACAAACAGGTCCATATACATGCAACAATTGGAGAGGTGTCAGAGTGAGGGGGCTGCTCCTGACAAGCGCCCTGAGCAGTTGGGGGTTTAGTGTCTTGCTCAGGGGCACTTCGGCAGTGCCCAAGAGGTAAACTGGCACCTCTCCAGCTACCAGTTCACACTCAGTTCTTGGTCCATGTCGGGACTTGAACCGGTGACAGGAAGGACTGATACTGACGGATGGAGGACAGAGGACAGAAGGAAAAACTGATACTGACTGATGGAGGACAGAGGACAGAAGGAAGGACTGATACTGACGGATGGAGGACAGAGGACAGAAGGAAGGACTGATACTGACTGATGGAGGACAGAGGACAGAAGGAGATGTAATCCAGTGTGATAACCTTTAAAAGAGTGCGTGAGAAGGACAATGTCCTAGCTGGGAGAAACTGTGCAGACAAAATGCAGATTGGAAAGACAGACCATAAGTGTTCAAATAAATGCCATAAAAAACCCATATGGGTGGACGTCTAATCACCACCTTATTTCACTGTTAGCATGCTAGCATTTGCTAATTAGCACTAAATACAGCTGGGGCTAATAAGTAATGTCATTAGTTTTGCAGGTATCTGGTAATAAACCAAAGTACTGGACACATTTTGACCTCATGATGGGGACATATGAAAAATTACAGAATCATCTAAATTGCTACAATTTAAAAGTGAATATGAACGTCTGTTACGATTTGGTAAATAGCTGTCAAAACATTTCCCACAAAAACCACAAATATTAACCTAGAAGAAAAGTCAAAGGGTCATACATTGGCAATGTCGTTACATTATTAACGACATTGCCATCCCTATAGAGCCAACAATAAACTTGTCAGTGCCGTCTGATGGACCGACTCGGTAATACTGATACAGTTTCTAATCACAATATACTCTAACTTTGGCGTTTCTGTTTTGCGATTACTTGTTAGTTCTCACCAGTTACATGCCGATTTGTGAGGCTCTATTTCTGTATTTCTTCTTCCTCTATTCTTGTTACTTGATATATTTTTCAGCATTTATTGACACACGGCTGTCGTGTAAGAGTGCAAATGTATTGTCCTTGACTCACGTTTCCTCTGGAATTTCCACATTATTTTTTATTCTCTGTATTGCATTCTTGACAGTCACCAACCCTTACATTGTTCCGGTCCCACTGTGTCTTTTCAGTTTGCCTGTACTGTCCTTCATGCTGTCATATAAAACGCACACTGCAGGCCTACAGTATGTAAGAGCAAAGAGAGATGTAGCTTCAGAGCGCTGTGGAAAGCATGCCAGCGCTTATTTTGCCAACAATCACAAGCCAAATGAATGAATTAAAAACATGGCACCAGCGTTGCCAACGATTAGCTTTAAAATATTAGACAAATGGGAGAAATAAGAGGAAGAGCCCGTGGATTAAACTAACAACACAGAGCAGGTGGTTCAGTGGATGCAGGGTTTTATGTATTATGTCAATATTGTGTATTCTCTGGAAAAAATACAATGTCAGAATCCTTTGTATTATCATTCATTTATATTCCATGTATGTAAACATCCAGAGCGGTTGAGTGGTTAAGTCGTGTATGAGCCAACACTTGTATGCCATGAAAGCGGTAAACCTTAAAGAAAAAAATCCAACAAAAAGCCCAAACACTAAAAGGCTGCATATCTTCTGCTGCGGAGCGTTTCATATACAGCACACGCCTGGTGAAGTGCTGCATCTGCACTTCCTTTAATTTATTACTACTGGTTGCAAGGTTGCTCTAATCAAGTTACAAAGATCCTTGATTGGCTTCCAGTGCCACGCCAGGATCCCTCTGGATTACTGTGGTCCAACGGCAGCGACTGAATGACAGGGGGCAGACGATGAGTTTGGGAGCGGGAACACCCATCATGCTCCGTCAGCACGGCGCCACATTAACCTCACATCCCAACACCTCTGACGCTTTTCTCCCACCTCTTTCCTGAATCACGTTGAAAGGTTTGACATTCATCTACATAAAATACTCAATACGCATATTTCTTTGAAACATTTTTCTCCTTTTTTTTTTTTTACACTGAAAATGCGAAGAAGTTTATCTTTAAATATAGTTTCTTGGCTCTCTTCAGTACATAAATAATTGATCACAGAGAGGCTCCAGGGGGAGTCGTGTTCGCAGATATGTTGATTTCACACCAATTTCCTCACATATATAGCCCAATCTCTGTGTTTGCCCTGCATAAAATTAACACATACTGGACAGCATCTCCAGAGCTCGGTTGGAGCTGAAATGAATGACAAATAGGGCCTTCGAAAAGTAACATTTGCAAAACGTGAGTAAAATGGCTTGAAGGATGAGGCAGAGGAGGCTCTCTCATGCCGACGAGACAGATTCCAAGATCCATATCTCTCTGAGAAATCACCAAGCGGCAGCATAAACAAGCGAGTGACTCCGTCGTGAGATCAAAACAAATGTAAAACGTCAAAAGGCTGAATTGAACAAGTGAAAAAATTCAATATAATGTTCAACATAACAATCAATGTAGTTTCTATGACAGTGCAAACAACACAAATCTGGAGCACAGTGTGCTGCTGGCAAAACAACACAAATCATCAGCTGTGTGTTCTACAGAGAGAGGAAAAAAAAAGTTTTTCAGCTTAGCAATACTGACAAGACCTCAAAGATTTTACTGCACGATCCCATGAATAAATATGCCTGAAAGTTTTGTCTAAATTTCATTTCTTAAAGGAGTTGCAAAGTAATGTTTTCGGGATGTTTTCCCAGAATAAACACAGGATTATTCTAAGCAAATAAATGATGATGGAAGCTTATTATAAATTTGTTTGATCTCATCAACAAAATAGCTGACAGCGGTGGGGGGCGGGGGAGAGATTAGGTTTGAAGCACCCTGAAATGAAAAAGAGCAAATAAATCCACTTCACATACAGGAAAGTAAAGCCAGGTTGTGCGGAGCTACCCTCGCTGCACATTACTATTTGGATGTTAGCATATGAAATACTCCGCTCAGACCCTCACCCGTTAATTTTTTTTTTTTTCCTTTCTCAGTTGTAAGTAAAGGATGCCCGGATGCAATTTGTTTCTGTCAGGATGATTAATGTCTCTCAATGATATTACAGCTTATATGGATATGGGAAGCTGCACATCTACAGCAGCCAATCGATAAATCTGTGATCCTCCAAACACCCACCCTCATCGTACCAAGAGATTTAGAGGCCACACAAGCAGCCTTGAATCTCCATACAGTCCTAAATCTTGTGCAGATTAATAAAAACATTCTTTAAATGTGCTCTAACTTTGTCTAATAATACCTTAGGTATTAATTCTCCAGGCTGTGACAGCCTGTGTGAGCTTTTTCTTGCGTGGAGCCTGTACAGTATGTGCCTCATGTTACATTATAATGCTGTTTTTGTTTAAAGTTTGTAAGTTTATTTTAAAGCCAGGCACACTGCTCTGACTGTGTGTGGCTGACAACGGTTGTGGTAGGATATGTTTCATGGATGCTAGTGGGAAGCTTAGACTTCAGGGCAGATTGGCCTTGGATGTGCATGTGCCTCCCACTGGCACTTGAATGCAATGCAAAGGAGTTTAAAAAAAAAAAAAAAAAACTGGCATCCTTGAACAGTGGATATAGGTGGTGGGCAGAAGGCTGCTATCTGCTTGAGTTTCTGAAATGATCAATTCTCAGTGATAAGGTAGCTGAGATATACGTATATATACGTTTCAGTTTGTTTCAGTTTGTTGGCAGTCTCATGTCGATCATAGTTTTATGAAAACTAAACTTATGTTTAATGAACTGAGTAACACAAACCAATTAAAAACTTGCTCTAACGTGACCTGACTGAAGTCTGCCAGTGATATTCGTTCAGATAGAAAGTGCACAAATGCATCAGGGGAATCACTGACTGAAGTTAATGTGTTTAATTTCATATTCATTCTTACTGTCTCTAATAGCAATACTTAACACTTTGCTTCATCTTTGATGCAGTCAGAAAAGCGTAGAGAAATATATGATGAATATACACTGATCAGCCATAACATTAGGTCAGCGTGGGCACCCTGACCGGTCTACATCTACGCAGCCCCATAAGCAACAAACTGTGATGCACCGCGTGTTCTGACACCTTTCTATTAGAACCAGCATGAACCTTTTCAGCAGTTTGAGCTACAGTAGCTCTTCTATTGGATCGGACGACAACGGACAGCCTTCGTTCCCCACGTGCATCAATGAGCCTTGGCGGCCCATGACCCTGTTGCCAGTTCACCGGTTTTCCTTCCTTGTACCACTTTTGGTCGGTCCTGACCACTGCAGACTGGAAACATCCCACATGAGCTGCAGTTTTGGAGATGATCTGACCCAATCACAATTTGGCCCTTGTCAAAGTTGCTACATTTTTTCTGCTTCCAACACATCGACTTCAAGAACAAAATGTTCATTTGCTGCCATCCCACCCACTGCCAGGTGCCATTGTAACAAGATTATTAATGTCATTCACTTCAACTCAGTGGTCATAATGTTAATATTAGGGCTGATCGGTGTATAGACTACAGTAGTAGTAGTAGTAGTAGTGTTTCTAACCTATATAATCTCTTTCCCCAGGTAAGAAGAAGAAGAAGAAGATCTACCTTTATTAGTCCCACAATGGGGAAATTCAATTTACACTCTGTTTAACTCATACATGGTACATGCAGACCTGAAACACACATACATGCATTAATGGAGAGATGTCAGAGTGAGGGGGCTGCTCCAGACAAGCGCCCCGAGCAGTTGGGGGTTTGGTGCCTTGCTCAGGGGCACCTCGGCAGTGCCCAAGAGGTAAACTGGCACCTCTCCAGCTACCAGTTCACACTCAGTTTTTGGTCCATGTCGGGACTTGAACCGGTGACCCTCCGGTTCCCAAGCCAACTCCCTACAGACTGAGCTACTGCCGCCCCTAAGAGGCTCAGCTTTGCTATCAGACATCAATAGAAACAATAGAGTGGTGCAGGAAAGTGAAATTTGAAATGAATGAAATTAAATTTCAGTACTTCTGGTTCCCTCATCTCAAAGTCAATGGGTTTTTAGTTAGATACCTGAAATAAGGTCTGTTCTACAATATATACAGGGTTTTTCCTGCATAGAGAATTACGAGACAGCCACCTCTGTCAAATTTCACCCCGCCTCCAACTCTGACGGGTGTCATCTTGTTGGACAACACTATTTTCAAATATGCACTGATGGATTTCTGTCATTTGTAACTGCAATTACGACAACCATCTTGCACCATCATTGTGATGGAGGTGCTGCGTCATAATCAGTACAGTTATACAAGAAAGGTGCTTAAACTGCCAGAGAGGAAGAAACAAGCCGTCTGTTTAGGTTTTCGGCTGGACTGCTAAAAAGTGGGAGCGACAGTGTCCCTCAAGCAAACAAAACTGCTTTTTCCCGCTGTCCAATGTTTTAATATGGTTTTATATACCAGCTGGAATTTATAAATGCCATTGCAAGTGGCAGTCTACATTTGTGAAAGCTGCTCCATCAAGCTCTACATGTGTGCCTGAACAGTTTTATAATGAACTAAAAATACTTTTACAGTTCTTAGCGGTGGGATGGCTGGTCCTCATTAATAGCAATGCAAATATTGCCCATACCCGTAGGTACTAGGTAGACAGCTGCAGCATATGAACAGAGTCTAGCAGACAACAGATGCCATTACATGAGCAGCCCGAACAGATCTGTTGACGCTCCAGCAGTGTTCAGTCTGACGTTGGCTTACATAGCTAACCACACAAACACCAACTGCTAGCCATGTCAGTCATCAACAGCAAGTTAGCACAAGCTTGCCTTGCCTTGCTGAAGTGAGGCAGTGTTGCTTGGCATATCCAATGGAAAACTTGGACTAAAGTCTCCATGTGCCCAAGAGCATCTCTTCCGGCTCAAGGTGCACCTTCAGCCGACAGGTGCCATCACAAACGGCCAACAAAACAGGACCAGGCGCTGAAAAACACTTTTATTCCTCCATAAAAACTATATACAGTACTATTTATAGTCCCTGTAACATTCAAAATCATAGCACTACTTTGAGAGGGCATGTAAATAAATAAAGTAATAAAATATTAACTAAAACCTATAAATATTGCGTTAAGCTTTGCATGTAAACTATTAATAAAAATCAAATATTGTTTTGAAAATCAATACAGTATCACAAAACATTGCAATATTCAATATATCCTTACACCCCTAATTAACTTGTCTTGCATAACTCATAATACTCTATCTAATAAACCTTTATCTAAATGATTTTTCTCACAAGACTAAAACTTTTTTTAATCCTGAAATCATAGATGTCTTTTTACCCCAGCTGGCAGAATACACAGAATCTTGAGCATCCTCACATTAAACTGTGCACTCTGCTTCATATATGGCAGCCTCGGGAGGTTTAAATGACTCGGTGAGAAGAATTCAGTGTGAAATGGGATGTGATGCTGCACAGAGGTGCTCCAGTCCCACAGGCTGTGTTGTCGAGCACGGCTGGACTTCACGGACTCCTGCCCGCCTCTCAACAGCCTCCTTTTTCTTCTGTCTTTCTTCTCTCTCCTCTCGCGTCCCTTCTTTGTCCCCCACCTGGTGACAACCTCATTTTTCTCTTAATAACATCCGTTCTCCTTTGGCTATCCCTCCCTGTGAATAAAACTCTGAACCATGCTGAGAATTTGCTCCTCTCAATTATTGCGTCGTAATAAATGAAGTGAGCTCCGACTCTCCGGAGTAGCTCATGCTGATCTCCACCACCAGAGAGGCTGGTGTCTTTCCAGAGGCATTGTTGCTCACCCATATCAGTCTCATCATGTGCTGTGGTTTCGCTTCACTTACACCGTCATATATATGAAAGCTTAATAGAGACTGATTCATTGATATTCCAGCCAAAACTGCCCAGGGATTTGGCAGAACAGGCGCCAGCAGAGGGACGAGACAGAGAAAACAAAGTGATAGAGAATGAGTGGGAGGGGAAAGTTACACCAGATTTGCAGTCACACGCTAAGATGCCATGAGATGATAAAACCATCACTCAGACAGGCCACTGTGATAGACTTGATTCGGTCCACTCGCCCACCCCAGTCTTCCCCTACTCTCACGCTAGTCTCCCACATTCTTCTTCTCTGACTCAAACATGATGAACAGGAGCAGGGGAGAGATGAGCAGCCGGCCTGGTCTCGGCGGGGTGAAGGAACGCATCAGACAAAATCAAATCAGGTCGGTCAAAGGTGAAGCCTGCCGGTCTCCCTGTGGAGCAGCAGCGAATGGTATCAATACTGCACAGACGACCAGAACGCTGTGCAGCTCAACATGAAAACACTGCAAATCCCCCTCTTTGAAAGTGAAAAAGTCATAATCGTCTATGCTCTGTCATAACTATGGTTATACCGATCCGACTTTTTCAGTCCCAAAATGTTTTGGGTAACGGGCAAAAAAAATCTTAGCAACAAATCGGTCAAAACCTAAACAGGAATTAATATTCCAATCTAGAATATATATATAGCATATAAACATAGCTTTACCGATACCCGATCCAGCTATTTGAGTCAGTATCAGCCCAATATCCGATCTGGTATCGGTGCATCCCTAGTTATAACATCCAGGCATGTCAAAAGGCCACCCTAATAAAATCAGTTTAGATTTGATTAGATCATCTAACTGCCTTTACTCCTCTATTAGGAATATAATTAGAATGTTCAATATCTATTAACACAGCTGCCTATAAATGTTCACGATTTTTATCAGGCAGACTAAAGACGTGATTGCACGGCTCCTCATCCTCTGTACGGAGAAGATGACATCATACAGAGGCCTTCAATTTGCACAGATCCACCTCCTTGCAGGTTGGAAGTCAGCTGTCAGTCTATTTCAGCAGCTAACACCTTGATATGCAACACCTCATAGAGCCAAAGCACCAATTGAAGCCATTATACAGTGTTCAGCCCACTAATAGATTTATTAGAGGGTTGGAGCAAGCTTCTTACAAAGGGTCTCAGGAAAAGAGCAGAGGGAATGATCTTTGCATCTGCATGCTATTCGAGGCTCCGAAAAAGGGCTATAAATTAGTGCAGCAGGGAGAGGATGTGAAAGAGATATCTGGCGAGAGTCTTCTGTTCTCAAACCCCGGTGATGAGGTTGAGGTGGCATCCTTCCACTTCTATGCATAGTCATAGAATCAGGCTCACATTTCCCTTATCAGGGTCAATCACCGTGCCTCATCCTTAATCATCAGCAGCAGAGAAAGGTCATTACCCAAGTAAATTACCTCTTTAGCATTTGATTATTCGCTTTTTTCTTCTTTTCTCCTTTTTGCTCTCCGGAGGCAGGAAGCATAGATAGCCTGCGATTTACATATACTGTATGTCCTTCTGCATGTCCATGGAAACTAGGGTTGGACCACACCTATCTCCTGATTCGATACTGTCATGATATTTAGGTGCTAATTCGATGTGTATTGTGATTTCTATAATAATAATAATAAAAATAACACATTTTATTTATGGTGCTTTTCAAGAGACTCAAAGACACTTTACAAAGATAAAATCACAAAACATGGACATTATAAAAAATACAGTATAAAACACAGCATTAATCGAACATTAACAGCAGTTCTAAAAAGGTGACTTTTGAGTTGTGTTTTGAATGTGGACAGGTCGGTGCAGTCTAATGTGTTTGGGGAGGCAGTTCTGGAGGGAGGGGGCAGCTATGGCGAATGCTCTGTCGCTCCGGGTCCGGTGCTTGGTTCTGAGTGGTGTGGACAGGAGGTTGGCTTCAGAGGAGCCGAGGGAGCGGGAAGTAGTGTGGTGATGGAGCAGGTCGGTGAGGAAGGAGGGGGCTGGTTATGGAGAGCTTTGTGTGTGAGGAGAAGGACTGTGAACTGGATGCGTTGTGGGACAGGGAGCCAGTGGAGGTTCTGGAGGACAGGGATGATCACGGGACCAGGAATGGGTGAGTAGACGGGCAGCACAGTTCTGTATGTACTGGAGTTTACTGAGGACTTTGGATAATGAACCATTAACAATTTTAAGTATTGAGATTCAACAAGTATTGTGATTCAATATATTTATGCCGATTTTTGTTAACTTTTTAAACACTAGACCAGAGGGAAAAAGTTTAATCATACACTTATAGGGATTTTATTTTGTGAAAAAACTGATACAGTAAAAATGTTTGATTCAGTCAGAGATTGTCAGGAATTGTATTTTTTGCAAATACAGTTCCTTCTGTTAACACCTTATTTTGAAAATCACACATTGTCACATGTGTATACTTCGCCAAGTCTATCGCTAGCTCTCCTATCTCCTTCGGTCTCTTCAAATATCCATGGTCAGCTCCATCGGGTCCGTTTGAATTCATTTAACATAAATGTCAGTATACGGGTGATCGACACCACGGAGAAGAGAGTGACAGCTGGCTAGCTCTGCTTTCGTGGTAATGTGTGAAACCCAAAGTGTTTCCATGCTTTACTGAATATGTAGTGTTTTTTTGCAGGTCATATCCACGCCAACCTTACGCCGTTTCCTGCTTTGGCGTTTCGGCTCACAGCGGCCGGCTGCGGTTTGCTTTGGTGATGGAACGGATATGGCGTCACATTTCTCAGACTACAACAATAAAAGCGTTAACTTTATTCTACCGCCACATTGACTCAAATGGGGCAAATATATCAATTGTGGCATTGAAAATTGTAAAAAAGAAAAAAAAAAAATCGACATAGGTGAATTTGAGTTTTTTTCCTCCCCTACTGGAAAACATGTAGCCGCTTCAAACCAGTATATACTGTATATTGTACTCACTACTGGTATTCAGCAGTACACGACAATATAATATTGATCAAAATTAATTTCCACTTTCAAAGGTTTTCTTTGTTCTTTGAGGGGTCTACATCTCTCCACCTTCCCTCCAATCCCCTCTGGTTCTAATAAAGTATCCTCAAAAGATGACACAGAGTGAAAATGGTAAAGTTTCAAGCTGCATATTTGCATTTACCGAAATACTGAATGATAAAGCACTCTGACAGTCCAGTGCACTTACACAGCACACGCCGTAAAACATCTGTTGAAAGCTGGGCATAATTCATTCCACCAAACACTCATGCACGTACGCTAATAAAACTCACACACTCTCCCCATTTATCTGTGTATAGATGTGCATGTCGGTTGGTCTCTCTCTCTCTGTCTATCTCTCTCTGTCTCTTGCTCTCTCTCTCACACACACACACACACACACACACACACACACACACACACACACACACACACACACACACAAGGCACCCTAACACAAATCTGTCCAGGAACTTACAATAAATGACATTTGCAAAGAGCATGGTCCAGTCAAAGGTATTATAAAATGTTAAACCTGAGGGTAAGATAAAAAGGCATTGTCACCTTTGACATTCAGTTGCCACACAGGGTTATAAATGTTATCAATTAATGTGGCAGGTGTGAAATTAAGGGGTCAGTGATGGAACGGTGGATTTTAAAGTCTCAAAATGTGTTTCTTTTGGGAGTACTTTTGCCTTTATTTGACAGTGTAGAGACAAACACTAGACATGGGGGAGAGAGAGGAGTACATCATCCTACAAAGGTCACAAGGCCTGAATGGAACCTGGGACGGTGTGGTAATGTGGCATGCGCCTTCACCACTCGGCTACGAAGGCGCTTGTCGGCCTTGTTGAAGAGAGTGCCACAGTCTGAGAGCTGCCCTGGAGAACGCTCTGTCCCCAAAACTGCCAAGGTTGGACTTGGAGGTGGAGAGGAGACCAGCTGAGGTGAATCTGAGGGACCATGAGGGTTGGTAGGGGGAGAGGAGGTCAGTGAGGTGGGGGGGGCAGTGGGTGCAGGGCTTTGTAGGTGATAGTCAGTGGAGGGTTTTTTTTTTTAAGAGTGGGGTGATGTGATACCATGATTTGGTGTGAGTTAGGAGTCAGGCAGCTGGGTTCTGGACCAGCTGGAGTCTACTGATGGAGGTAGCACTGATGTCGTTTAGAAGAGAGACGGGAGGAGATGAAGGCCCGGATAAGCCTCTGAGCAGCAGGGCACATGGGAGAGGGTCTGATGTTAGCAATATTGCGTAGTTGGTAGTATGAGGTTTTGACAACTTGGTGGATGTGGAGCTGAAGGAAGAGGGTGAGATCAAATATCACGCAAAGGTCGTGTGCCTGGGAGGAGGGGGGAACCAACGGTGAGTGTGGGGTTGCTGAGGGTAGCAACAGTAAACTAAACCGAGCAAAGTCAATGAAAGGCAAATAAAGTTGGTACCAGTACCCAGGAGTACCTTTGTCCCTTATTTAAAGCAACAGTTGGTAGAAATGGAGAAAATATGATTAAAAGTTATCTTTATAAAACGGTCAATAAATCCTGACAGTAGAGCATGAGACAGGTAATCTGAAAAACATCACGTGCCTCTGTGCTCTTCATGGCATCTGCAAGATTTCACAGACCAGAGGGAAACAACCAATCAGAGCTGATCTGGAGTTTGTCGTCCAGCTGCTTGTCTATGAAAGCTGGCTGTCAGTCACTCACACACTCTGATCAAACAGTCAAACTAGGCAACGCTGATCAAAGATAATGCCTATAAACAGAGCCATGAGGAGGCGCAGAAGTCTAGTTTTCTCTGAGAAAACTTGAATTACAATCTGCTGAAAGGTTATTAGGGGATTTTGCCAACAGTTTTTGGCAATGATACCAAAAACATTCTGCATACTGCCTGTTTAACTTTCTCTGGAATAACTCTTTCTGTAATAACAAAAATGTAATCTCAGTTGTAAAATAAGTCATAACTTATTTAGAGCATTTTGTTTGTTATTTAGAACATTTTGCACACCACATAAAATAAAACCCTTCCTCCTCTCCCCTCTCAAACCCGTCCCTAAAACCTCCTGTCATCAGGGCTTATCCTGACACACACACACACACACACACACACACACACTGTAGTGTGTGTCTTGCAGGAAGTACATGTGATAGGCCTTTCATACAGAATGCTGCATTGGCACCACTGTAATCCATTATTTCCAACGGCTGTTCGCTGCACTGAGCAAATTGCAGTAAAACGCGCTGTGATGTGTGCTGAACTTTGCGCCCAGCGCAGTACAAACCATGTTCTGTCTGAAAGGCCCATGAGACATGTTGCGCTAGTCACCTTTGCATTTTTCATTACAAGGTTTTGAAAAGTGTAACACTTGTGACCGCTTTTGGCTCACCGCTCACTGTGACTCTCTCTTTCTCTGCCATGGATACGCGTGTTTCCACGTGTCCAAATTTAAGATCTGTTTGCAAGGAGGATGGAGTTCATTTTAATAAGCTAATAAAATACAGCAGTAACAGTTTTCAACCCTGCTGGCTAAATCAACTGTTGTAGAATAAGCCTGCTAATTGTGTTTACTTCTGTCTGAAGACAAGGAGCAATTACTTTAAAAAAATATACATATATACGATGAATTACAAGTGGTAAATTTACCACCATAACTACCGTAAAGTATCTGCAGTGCTAGACTGTACAGCTTGACAGGTGTAGCAACAGTAACCAACAGCAGTGGCGTGAAGAGAAGAGTCAGTTAATCTCATATCAACGAAAAATGTCTATTTAAACACTATGCTATATAGGATACATTAATATGTCTGGAGCATTTTCAAACCTGCATGTGTACATGGAAACAGAAAAACTCAAGCATGTCTAAACACATCCCTCATATACCGCCCTGATCAGCTTCCTCCATTTGCCACAAGTCAGCTCAAATTTTGAATCAAAAAACCTTTGATTGTTTTCTGTTAAATCTGTATCGTTCACAGTAAAGCTTGGGGGGACATATTGTAATGCACAGCACTGCCTTGATATTCGCTCCCTCCTACCTGTCTTCCAAAGATTACTACTCATTTACAGTTCAGAACACTCGTCATCCATTGTCTTTCCCATCCACCTCACAGCACATGCAAGGCCAAACTGTTGTAACCCAACAGCCAGCGGTGTATGCACACAATTTCTACCTCTCCTTCATTCCGTACATCTCCCCCAACCAGTCTGAAATGGTAGCTATGAATCTTCATTGCATCCGGTGGTGTGGAAAGCGGCCCTCTCCTAAATGACTATTGATGATAATGCCACACTGTAAGGAATGTGAACACAGTATGGAAATGGTACGGCAAGCCTGGAGGAATGGAGTGAGTGAGTGTAGGGTGGAGTACTGTGAAGTGGTACGGATAGACAGTCTAAAGCCTGAATGTAAATGCTCTCCAATGGTACATAATGTGTTATTTATAAATATATAGGTCCACAAACATACATGTGAAATTATAGTCAAATTAGGAAATTATGAGTGGTGTCCTTACTGTGTCCAAAAATAAAAGAAAACCTGCCTGGAGGCTGACTAGTGCTCTGTGGGATAAAATATTTCATTAATCAAATTGCAGAGACATTAAAAGGCAGATATGCTGCTTAATTTAAACTGAGGGCAAGATAGGTAATAAAGGCTATAATAATATAATAATAATGATAATATAAGAAATAATAATAATATAATAAACAAATATTAATGCAATCGTGCACACGCAGATTTCAGATACATTTATATTTTGCTCTGATAGTCATGTCTAATTTTCCATGAAATATATAATGGCACATACATCGCAGCATTTATTCAGTGTTCTCATATGTTGTATTATTGGGAGTTCTGACCTTCCTGTGTGCTTGACAACAGAGCTGTTGAATGGAGACAGCTTCATTTATTATCAAAGACACTGAATAAGTGGCATCCACGGTCTTGTGAAGATCATTCTCCAACTTCTATAGGATGTTTCTTATGTGCACTGGCTATAAGCCTATTCAACTTGTCCTTGGTTGTAAAGAACTATGAAAAGTTACCCAGACAGCACAGTAACCATCTGTTTATGAGCCTGGAGACAAGGGATAATGCCTTACAAGACAGAGGTCAGCCATGTGAGGCATTTAATGCCACCGTGTACTGCAACTGTTCAGTCAAACACTACACCAGGTTAGTTCATGGGACGTTTGGATTAAAGTTAATTTTAGAACTGAGCAGCAGCCAAATGCACAAACATGCATACTGTATGGAATTTCCTCACAGGAACGAGCATTTACAAAAGTATGTGTTGTGAGAGTGCGCACAAAGAGACATTTTGGAGAATTTCATTTCTAAAGCAAGCTGAGCGTGATAAGTATTTTGAAAGATAATATGAGGGACTGAATCTAATATGCAACATTTCTCAACATATTTCACTCAATCTCAAAGATGGTGCACGGTTTTTTATCTTCCTTCATTTTCATTTCCTCCTTTATTGTGAAACTTTTTCTGTTGAGCTTGAATTTGAATCAAAGTGATGACAGCGATACAAAAATACAGTATAACTGCTGTCGATAGTTTGCTGGTGCATTTGTAATTAATCAAAAGTGCTAAATGACGTGATGGGTGCTATAAATAACCACAGCAGTGTGTAATGGACACTGCTCTGGCGTTGTAAAAAGCGTTAGTCAATGACAACATGGGTCTTTGAATGTTTTTTTTATAATTATCTTTAATGAGAGTCTAGTGGAGCAGACAGAGGTATTCATCTATTTATGGCTAACAGTGAGAGAGGAAGTCAGGATTTCTGACATCTTCACAATTTACAATGAGTGAAAATACTGATAAAAGACTGGAGCTTCCTGAAGCAACTTCCTGGATCTGCAACTCTGCCTCTGACTCTCTTAAGGTGGCTGT
This sequence comes from Pterois miles, assembly GCA_947000775.1. Lineage (NCBI taxonomy): Eukaryota > Metazoa > Chordata > Actinopteri > Perciformes > Scorpaenidae > Pterois > Pterois miles. Next base: position 9,725,401 of record CAMQGK010000144.1, on the reverse strand, counting down.
TAAGGTGGACCAGCTTTTCTCCTTAAAGTGAAAAGATGCTCCTCTGAGCCTTGCTCATCTTTTTAATCAATTGTTAATATTTCTTTTAACCATTTAACTGAAAGTGTTAATCGATTAAAATGGTTAGTGTCGGTTGGCAGTTAAACGGTTAATTATTAACATCCCTAATTAAAACACAGTGATTCTTAAGTATTGGTACTAACAAAACGGTATTGTATCTTTTTAACGGCAGGGTATCACAATGCCTTTCTAGCATCAGTATACCGTGCAACAGTAATCACACCCCTACTGTATGCAGAGGTGCTGTATCTTGAAATGTGTACTGTACTACAAGCTTATTGTTGTAGTTCTCTGACAGGTTACACTATATAAAGGAATACATGTGAAAGTGAAAAACAAAAGGAAAAATTGGTCTACAAATTGCCCCTTCTCACTCTTTACAGCTCCCACTGCAAATAAGATGGTCAGCACCGTTTCTGCCCCAGCCTCCACTCCTGTGAGACCAATCTTTTCCAGAGGCATACAGTACCACAATCCTCCCAGCGCAGCCACACAGTCACCCACCAGGGCACATTACTGACTCTGACAGGGAATACGAGACTCTAATCAAGACCTTAATACACTTCCAAAGCCACAAATCGTCTCATGTAACATGAAACCAAATAGCAAGAGCCCCTGCTTTATCTTTCTCCCACTCTTCTGTCTTCCTTCGGACTGTTGATGTGGAAGAGCACGAAAAGAAACGCAGTCGTGTCACAGCAGATTTTCTGGAGGCCTTGACAGAACGGATGGGTCTCCATTACTGTAATGAGGCTACAGGAATGGCCGCCACACTTCCCTCATTTACGCCATCTCAGCCCGCATCTCCTCCAGGGGATACACTCCTTCCTCTATAATAGCCTACTCTGTCTTTTTTTTTTTTACTCCGGCTCCCTTTTGCTCTTTGCTCTCAATCCCTTTTTACTATCCCAGAAATTTACAAGAGGTGTGTACATTTGTGTGTATGTGTGCATTAGGGAGAAATGTATCACATGAGAAACTTGAGATTAATGAGGAGCGCCGGTTTGTGTCCAGCAACTAGACCTTCATAGCATAAACACAGGGGGTCCATAAAAACTTACAGTATCACCTTTAACACTGCTTAAATAGTAAGGTTGGGAATTCAATTCTAGTATTTTGGGATGTACGAGAAACCTTTGCTGTTAATCACCCACTTTGGCCATGTTCAGAGGGTAGATGGCACAAGAGAGGTTGGGAAAAAAAAGTAGGGCTGCAAAATTAGTCAAAGTTTTATCAAAATCACAATTTACTGCTATTTTCAAATCGCAGGGGGCACAATATTTTAAAAAAAAATGTGTACCATTATAAATTAAAGAGAGAAAGATGTTCTGGCCAACACATCATATTCTACATCTTTGGTTAGCACAGATCCCTGCAAAAATCACACAGTAGCTGTTTTAATGCTGTTTAATAAAAATGAGAATAATTTAAATTATCGTGTCTTCTAAAATTTAAAAAAAAAAATCTGTTTTAAACTTTGCCAATTTTCACAGTTTAAAAGTCATTCGCAGCATCTCATGACTGGAAGGAATTACCCTTTCAATCTGTTCCTCTCTCTTGTGTAATTTATATGGAAGATTAAAAATTTCTAATACATAATAAATAAATAAAAACAAACCAAACAGAAATTGAAATAATGTCAACTTTGTTTTCTTAAGCACGACCACAACTTTAAATATGTTTAATATTGTAACAATGATGAGGAAGAAAACAATTTTGACCCATACCAAGATCTATCTCTAAAGCTGTGTGCAAATCTGTGTGCAAACCTAAACAAACCTCAACCAGACCGCCATAGGACTGACTTATTTTTCAACAATGATTTGTAACCATTTTGGATGGAATAGACCAGTGATTCTCAAACTTTTCACACCAAGTATCACCTCAGAAAATATTTAGCTCTCCAAGTACCCCCACCAAAATGGGGGCGGTCCGTAAGGACTTGGGTTAGGATGTGGAGGACCCGGGTTCAAATCCCCCATGGACCAAGACCAACTGGTTGCTGGAGAGGTGCCAGTTTACCTCTTGGGCACTGCCGAGGTGCCCCTGAGCAAGGCACCAAACCCCCAACTGCTCTGGGCGCTTGTCAGGAGCAGCCCCATCACTCTGACATCTCTCCATTGACATGTATATGTACTGTGTGAACTGCACTGTGTGAACAACAGAGTGTAAAACTGAATTTCCCCACTGTGGGACTAATAAAGGAATATCTTTCTTTCTTTCTTTCTTTCATGACCAATATTGAAATACAGTAGCATACCCTGGCCCCTAGTACTTACATAAGCCTAATGAGAAGGGCGAGCCTGTGAACACAGTCCTGCAATGTCTGGAGCAAATGAGGTCAGCTTCAGTCTGAAAAGCGAGTGTAATGATGTAATAATGTAATGATTGAAACGTCTTGGACTGCTACAGTTCATCAGGCTTTCTTTGAAAAAAAATCAACTGGTTTGTCTTTCAGGTGCGATGGTTTCATCCATCCATTGCTAAGAACTTCATCACGTACCACACACTGCAGCCTGGGCTCTTCCTCCATCCTGCTGCATCCTCCATTTCCTTGATTTACGCCATTTGCAGCTAGCCGTTGCCGTGGAGACATCACTGGCACTGCTCAAGTAGCTGCTAGCACTTGTGCTCCGTTCACTGTCGTCCACTTCAGTTTCTGCAGGGCTGCTCGAAATATTTTCCTCCTGATCTGCACGTCTGCTCCTAATTGTTCCCGTTTGGAGCCATGATTGCGATGTTTTTGAAGCCTTCATCTTTATTTAGCTACCTCCACTGCACACCACCAGCCTACTACATACGTGCAGCTACTTGAGCAAGGCCATGGAAAGGAGGTAGAGTCACAGCGGATATGAAACTTGACTGCAGCGCCAGTTACACTGCACGTTTACGACAAGCGAGTATGACACAGTACCAATGGACTCCTTAGACTTTCTGGTTTCATGACACTAGTCGTCTTTATTACTGTGCCCACTACAACCTCTGCAAGACCGATTGCATTAATGCATTAAAGAAATGAGTGACTTTAAAACAAATGTCAATATGTTAACTTTGAAATCCCTATGAAAAATATAAATACCTTTATATCACACAGCCTTAGAAGGTTAATTCATTTTATGCGCTCTTCCATGGGTCAATATTACCCTGAAAGAAAAGACTGCTCTGAATTCCCTTTTCATAACAATAAGATGTTGTCATGGTGATTGGTATCATAGTATTTTTGTCTGAATCATTTTTTATATAATTTTTTCTGATGTTGAATGTTTTTTTTCTTCCCTGTGGTGTGCAAAATGAAGTGCGGTGTGTTTGACAACGTGAAGCCAGGTGCGTGTTATGATTTTAGATCGAAAATACCGATATGAAAAATACAAGTCGAACACCCTGCATTAATACAGAATTTAATAAAAGAGACTATAGATGCATGGCATTTCACTCCTAGAGTCTTCCAATCCCAGCAGCAAGGGTTTAAATGCTATTGATCCAATTTTAGAGCACAGAGAAGTGCAGAGTTTCCCAGGTAGAGTTAGTAAAGTCCTCCTAAAGCATGCCTCTCAGGTACCTGTTAAATAGCACATGAAATCCTTCCCAGCCTTTTCATTGTTTGCACACACTGTAACGGGAAGATGAATGCAGGCATTACAAAAAGCGACAGCAAACACACAGAATCTTAAGCTCAGTGTGTTTGCTCATTCCCTCTAAATTGTGAATCGTGCATGTATGTTAGAGTATTTGTTTCTGGAAGCGCATCCACTGTGTTGTGATTTTATAAAATATGTATTTAATCTCAATCATAATGTAAATTAATGGCACATAGTAGCTTCACCCTGGGGTACGGGGTCTCCTGAGTAAGATCATCTCATTAACTCACTGACAGAAGAAGTCCTTTTATCAAATTTCTCACTCTAATTGGAGGACAGGATGTTAATTTTCAGCGTCTGCGTAACGAGCCCAACACACAGTTTTTATAGTGATTGCAATGTGGTGTCTTTGCAAAATAATGACAAAACAAACCACAAAATCTCAAAGCTGAAAAATTAAAAGATAACACACTCATAGTAAGTTTTTTAAAAAAATCAGAACAAAATCATTGTCTATAACGATATTAAAATCTGTAATAAAGCCAAAAGAATCACGCATTAATAATGAGTAACGCTTGGGTCAGACCGGCTGCATGAACAGGTCAAGGTGGCTGCATGATTCATGTGTCCCATGTTCACACTAGCTGCATGTCAGCTGTGTTTCTGCAACGTTTCTGCTGCTGCTGCTCTTTCTACATAGAGTTTGACTTTCATATGGCCATTTCATTTCATTATAAATGTCATTTATATTTATTTTAGACAGAGAAAGGTCAAGAAATGTGTGGAAATTTGTAAATAATAGTAATTAAAATCCTGTACTATATTCATTCATGGAGCCCTGCAGGTTCTACACTGTCCTGCACATATTTCAGAATAAAAGCCTCCATTTCCAATTCATTAACAAATGAATGAGTTCTGCCCACAGGAAAGAAAAAAAAACACTTGAGGGGTTTTATTTTGAAATGAAGGCAGGAAGTGTAGATTTAAAAATAAATCTTTATTTCATGTCCATGACATTTTCTACAGATATAGACATCGGAAGTGCAGTAATGCTGCTGATACGATGTCAATACACAGCCTAACGATCACTTCCATTGTCTGTTTCTACTGTGAACCGCGCGCAACTCGCGTCAAAAATAGGCGACACCTCGAATCTCTGGAAGAGACGCAGCTGACACACAGCTGAGCAGCACATGTGATGCTCGTCTCATGCGGGCGGCATGGCTGCTCAAACCTGTGAACATGGATGCCGAAATAAAAAACAAGATGTAATGCAGTCGCCACACGCTCCTCACGCAGCTGGTCTGGCCCAGGCTTATCAGTCCATAAGGTTTGACCATAACCACTGCAATGTTTAAAATAGTTAAAATCTGTCATCTTTACTTAAAAATATCATGTTGTTTATCTGTCATGTGGTCTTAAGTGGTCTTAATCTGCTAGCCTGTGATGGATTGCTTCTGTCTCCACCCACATACCTGAGGGAAATCGTGAGACTTTCTTTTTCCAACTGAAAGTTCTCACTAAGAAAGCATCACCCTATTACCATCACCCTCTTGATTATGTATTGCACATAGCTGAGTGCCACCACAATGAATGGTAGAGTGCCGGGTGACAGCTGACAGCTGATAAGAGCAGACACACACTGCAAAGCTCCATTAGACAAAGAGTATATACCTGCTCTCAGCACTGATTGGCCACAGTTCAAAGCGTCCACAGTAGAGCACTTGGCTGAAACATTTCCATAACCAACACCTGTCTCAACAATACAGCAGTGGCATGAAAGACTTGACATGAAACAGCCAACTCAGCAGTTCAGACACTACTTTGTTTTAATGGTCACAGATTACTGGGACAGTTGACCCCTTCGACGAGAATGGTCTGCTCAGCAGTACAGTGTGGCCGTTATATGTGCACACCAAAGACGTAATAAGCTAGGAGCTGGTGGTGGTGGTGGATGACCAACAGTGCTCGAAGTAAGTCGGCACTTCTACATTTTATTCCGTGGTGTATCGCGACTTTTTAATGCGCTCTGGCACTTCTCACAAGCTGCTGGTACTCTGCTCTGCTCTCTCCATTTCAGCTTTTCTGGGTGATTCATAATGGCCCTTAATAAACTGCATTACCCAGGGGGCATGGGGACACTTTGTACCCAGGAGGAACAACATGATGCTCACTTGTTCGGCAGATAGACTAAGTAATGTTACATTAATTTTACAATAATGTTGGCCTGGATCCAAAAGGGCAACACAAAGAGAAGACGAACAGAGTCAAAAGACGACACTACAGAGCTCCAAATGTTAAAAGCTACATTACTAAATGCATTAGTAGCAGCAAAACCACCTGCAGCTACCACCACCGCTACAATAGCAACTACAACTTAAACAATAACATGAGTCCAGATGAACGACCCGATTGTTGGTCAAAGGATCAAATGCTGTACTTTTGTTTCCAGAACTGGCCCATTGTCAAAGACCAATACACACTCCAACATAAGAACAAGGGGAGCACTGGCACTTTTTTCCACTTCAGGCACTAGTGACAAACCAATTATACTAACTTAGAGAAATTACACATCCATAAGTGGGCACTTCTTCTCACTTCAGAGGAGCAGGAGCCCAATCTAATTAGGAAGTCACTTGGATTTGACTTTATTCATAGCAGAAAGTCAAAGTCACATTTAATAAATTATGAAAACAGGCTGGGCTAAAGAACTAACAAGCTTCAGTTTGCAGTGAATGATGGAAGTGTTGACTAAATTTAGATTAAAAAAAAAAAAACATCTATCCATAATAACACTTTTTGTGATCTTTATCTCCCACAGCAACATAGGACTATTGCCAGAAGAAGTTTGGTCAACTTGGCCAAACACTGACAAAAAACATTGGCCACATAGTGCCAAACTCTCCTCTTCTTACTGGCTCCCAAATCACAACAGATTTTTTGTTAATGTGAACTAACATAAACTATCAATATTGACTTCATGTGTGCTCCAAAGACAAGAAGCTGCCCGGCAGTCAAAAACACAACTTTTACTTTGAAGTGCTCCTGAAGAGGAAAAAAAATGGTTTTAAAATCCAGGCTTTACTGTAGTTATTTGAACTAGTGACTCAGCATCATGAAACAACATTGGACTCATTATTTTTCACTGGTTCAAGTTCTTACTGAGGGGAATTTAGCTTTGTTGCTCTGTTTCCCTGCGCCGGGTTCACCTGTTCATTCATGATGACGCATGTCTGCTTGACTGAGTGGGAGAGAGTCTGATTTAAGGTTGTGGCTGCCAAACTCTTCTCAGCTTGCCTCAAGTGAAGGACGTTGTCTGTGACACCCAAGAGAGAGCCAATGACCTTGAACTATTGCCATTATATTGTGACCTTGATGATTGACAGTTATTCAGTTTATTTAACGGTGGGAGAGACATTTCGTTTTCAGCGAATCCTAAAGGCTGTTACACACTGAATTATTACACGCCGAAAAAGCAATATTTCCCAGAACAGGGTTGGTTTTCTTAACTTTCACACTGCGGATAAAAGCATCAACCAGTCACATTGCGTGGAACCGGTTGAGTTGAGCCTATAATTGTGATAAAACAACACAGAGGCACCGTAGTCCAAACCATGCCAGAAAAATATATTACTCCTTTCAATCTTGACAAAGGTAGCACAGACCAAATCCACTCCTTCTGTTCTTACATTTCACAATAAAAGCCCTAGGCCTATAATATTCACAAGTGAGTATTTCACAATGTCATGTCATTTATTTCAACCCCCAGAGTGTAAGGGCCTTAAGGCTTTAGACATCTTCACCTTAATACTGTCTTTCATGGGAGGTTATTCTTGGTCAGTGATGTCTAAGGTTGGGGGGCATTTTTCCCCTTTTATCACTTTCATTTCTTATTCTATATTATGTAGGAGCCCTTTGATAATGAACTATGACTAAGGGGTATTCACACACAGATGCAGTTCACTTCTCATGCACAAGTGGTCAGGCTTTGAGGTCTTTTTTGACAAGAAGCATCAACAAAGAGCCTTTGGTGTTGGCCGTTATCGTATCATTAATTCAGACATTCCCGGACCATGATCCGTTTTGTATCCACATGTATCTTTCCACATTAACAAATGTTAGGTATTAATTCTCAGATGAGATACCGGCCACGGTTCAAAGGAAAAGCGCATAAGTCAATTGACAGGTTGCCAACCTAGCGTATTTCATCTTGAAACAGCACGTATTCTCGCACTGTTTCATCTACCAATCAACTTAACACATGCCTTGAGATGAATGGAATCCATTACCTTTCCTCCACTTTGAAGGTCAGCCAACTAACTTTTAAAGTTATTGTCCCAAAAAAAAAAAAAAAAAAGAGGACACAGCAGTAGTGGGAAAACATTTCCACTTTCAAGAGCTACCTCACTGGATGTCTGAAATTTCTCATTTGGAGTTGACAGGGTGCTGCTGGGAGCAGAGCAGCATCACTCAGGGACGCTCTCTGGCTGTGGCTCCTATCTCTCATTTTCTCTCTCTTCCCTGCAAATACGCCCCCATACCTACTCACATAACCCAAAGACAGCCAGGCTGCGTAACAGTGTGGGCTCCACACTCACAACAACGCAGCGTGTTGGCAGGCTCACAGCAGAGATGCACTACAGCTACGCTTCACAACAGTGTCATTGTGCCAGGTGATGTACCAGTGCTTCTGTAAAGCAAATGATTCTAGTATAGCCTTGATCGGTAAAGAATGTGGTGTAACTCTACATAAAAAAACCTTCATTAAAATCAATAAAACTGGTGTTAACCCCTTAAAATCCGGCCGCTATTCTGTCTTTTAGAGGTTCTTGTGGATCCAATGAGCCAAATTGTATTCATGTGTGAAGATGTTAGGATAATAGCCTCAGATATGCCTCAGGATGCTAATTTTGAAAAAAATTCTTAACCTATAACTGACCCTCGTTAATCGATTATTAACTGTTAACCGACAAGATTTGTGCTGCAGTATATGAGCACAACAGACAACTGAGTCAACACTTAACCGCCAGGAGAGTTACTGTAGCAGCCATGGTGCTGCGTTCACTGTCTCCAGTTCATTGTCCGGGAGAGTTAGCAACCACGGTGCTGCGTGTAGTGTCGCGGACATGCAGCCACTTTCCCAGTAAAAGTCTCCACCGCACATTTAGTTTAGTTTAGCAGGTTGTCAGCTGTGTGTCTGCCCAAATTGACAACAGCAATTGTCCGACAAACACTGAGTCTTTGTGCTATGTTAGCAGCTGCTAGCTGCCCGGTGGCGAGTGTGGGTTTGTTGGTGGCGGTGAATGTAGCTGTAGCAGACAGTGTGTGTTCAATTTATTTGTCGGTGAATAAATGCTACGAAGCTACAACTCCTTAGCGGAGGTCTGGAAGTCCTGAGCCAACTTCCTGTATCTGCATCGGCTGCTGCTCTGTATTTTTCTCAGCTTTTGAATTATTATTAGTACTTCTTTTAACCCTTTAACCAACAGCATTAATTGGTTAAAAGGCTTAATGTTGGTTATCGGTTAAAAGGTTAATTATTAACATCTCTATCACAGCCTCAGGAAACTTTACCACCACAAAATGCAGTTCTTGCAGAAATCTCAAAATGTCAAAAGTTTTTGAAACCAATTCACAGCATGTCTTTCCTATGGTGTTCCTCAAGGTCTTGGTGTCTTAATGTAGTATTTTGGAGTCATTATTGATCATTTTTATCAAGTCTCAAATGGTAAAAAAAAAAAAAAAAAAAAAAAGTTATATTTAACATCAAATCTATGTAACAAATGGTATCCACCCAAAACTTGACATAATAGAGGATGGGAATGTCCAACATGTACTTCTATCATACTGTTGTAAGTACTAATAGACTTTCACAATATAGTTTAATTAATTTATCTATCATTTTTTATTATTAATGACGAGAAGGACTTGACAGTGCTGAGCAAACCTCACATTAATCTTCAGGTTCCCAGCTTTCAGATGATGTACACCACCTCTATGTGACATCTACTGCTGACTTTTTATCTGTCCCCCACCCCACCCCTCTAAAAAAAGAGGGTGGGACATTAAGGGGTTAATCAGGAAGTAAAGAAGTTAATAGGATGAGTGGTGCAGCACAGTAAGCTGGCAGGATGCGGTTTCAGACTCTTGATCTGGTGATGGATTTGAGAGAAAGGTTTGGTACATTTTTGCTACAACCCTAATGACATTTCCATGAGCCATGGCCCATGACAATGCCCTTTAGTCCTCAGACATTCATGAAGTAATTAATAGCTGACTTAGAGGGATTATACTACATGAACGTGCCTTTGTTTTGGTGACCTTGGAGAGGTTGTCTAATCTCTCTAATTGAGTGGTTGTAAACACTATTGTTCCCACTCTGTTCCAATGTCAATTTTGCTCCTGTTTGTTGACGAGTTCTCACATGGTATCATCAAGTGTTTGCACCACGAGTGGAGGTATTATGGCAATCTGTTTATCTAGAAGCTATTTGGCTCCACAAGACAGTGAAACGCTCCGGATCAGGGAATAGTGATTACAATTAATGTATTCAAACAAAAAGAAGAAAAATAACTTTGCTTTGGAAGTCACATGTAATATTAAAATGGTGTTTTCAGTGTTCTCTTGTCTGTAGCCCTCTGCACAGCAGCAGGGGGGGAAAAAAAGACACTAAATATTCATACTTTAATAGTATTTCTGCATTTTACAATGCGATGATGGATTTCGCTGTCTATGCCCTCCTTGAAAACCCAGTTTCATACATATTTAATAAGGTCCTCTAAACAATTTTTACATTTTGTCATCTTCAATGATGCATGCCATCAAACTCACGCGGGAAAAGTGCTTCGTTCCACCTCCATTGTCTGCACCGCCATCACCACACCCAGTGTGTTAGACTGCCAACTTTCACAGGTCTGTATTTATTATGAAACCTCTTAACCCTGGCTCAAATGGATAGCTGCAGTCCCAAAGAAGCTATAATGGAGCACGTTCATATGATGTATTAGTAAACGAAGACATGAATTTGAATGATATGATTGCGCCTCTCAAATAGCATGTCTAGTGAGTGTGGCTGCACCCTAGCTAAGTGGGATACATTAATCACAACAGCCCCGAGGTGGTTTCAGTGCATGCTAAAGCAAATGTTCCTGTTCATTGACAGCGGTGGAATATGAATGCAGATAAGACACACCGAAATAAATCAATACACAAATGAACACTGTGCTTGCACAATAACTCCCAGCACACTCAGTGATATCTGGGTGAGATATACAGTGCCTGAACATTTTAATGTATAGAATATTTTGTAGGCATTAACAAAATTGGTTTTTTTCACCTACCTCTACATGCTAAGTGAGCAGCAGCAAGAAAAATATGCAACTCCCCTATGAATGTGTATCCTTATGATGGCCCGAGACATTGTCCTGGACCCAAATTAACGCAAGTTGTATCACTGAACAGCTTGTGACAGTCCATTTCATCCTGACAGAGACACTACAACTCTGCTGGAAGGGAACCAACTGAGAGAAAACATGGAAAATGACACTTAAGATACAGTGACAGTCAGCATTCACGCCATCACCTCTCTCTCTCACACACACACACACACACATACGCAGAGTTTTGCGTCAAGCACTCAGATGTCCTCCTCCAGAAAACTCACAATTAATTCTTGTAATAGGATTTTTGCTTCCCCTTTTCTCCTAAATTTATCTCGCTACATTGGTCACAGGAAGAGATAACCTTTGATAAATGAACACTTACAAATCGTACAAACACACGATAGAGATAATAGTAAATAGTCAAGAGTATCATTTGGTCTATTTCCCCATCTGCAGCCACGGGCTTTCATAAAATTCATAAAAGAAAAACCTCATTAATTTGGATTAGAGGATGAAGCAAACATCCTCACACATCTTTTTGTATCCAGTGAAATTAATAGAAGGAGGACTAAACCTTCAGACTTATCTGCTCTTATTCCACCAAAAACCCAGAACCATGACGTTAGTTCATTTGTTTTCCTCCCACAGCTTTATGGCAAAGGGCCTCTGTGTGTTATTAACTTTGTGCATGTATTAATAATTATTACATTGATATTTAAATCCATTGGTATTTCAGTTCTTTTTACATGTAATAATAACATGACCATCATTTTTCTTCAATAAAATCTTATGGTATTGACTCTTTTTTGATTCTGAATTTGGATTTTTTTTTGTTTCAGCCCACGATAGCCTGCGATGTGAACCTGTATTTCCATTCAACTTCTTCCAAAAACACATTTTCATTAGGTGATTCAAATTTTCAAATGTTAAGGCAGCACTGCTCAGGTGTCATCTCAGGGTCATTTGTTGTGTAAGCCCTCAGAGTATAGGGATCCCCTGACTCCTCTGGTCCAAATTTGTATTTATTCAATAATGTGGTTTGCAACCAAATGCCTGCAATGCTAGTGACATTCTCATCAGCCTCAGGATTAAGTGACAATTAGCAAAATCATCATGTTAGCATAGTAGGGATGGACCGGTTCAAATAAAAAATATCAGTTTGGTAGTCACGGTTCGGTTCATTTGAAATATGAGACCTATTGTGTGCTTTCCATGTTGAGTTAGGTTCCCATTTATTGTCACACTAGAAATGGGGAACAGACTCACAGATTTCAGTCAAAAAAGGCATGCGCAAAAAAACCTCAAGCGAAACGTGAATTTTGTGAAACGGTCCATCCCTTTAGTATAGCATCACAAAGAGGAAATTTCATACTAAAAAAAGACCGTAACATTGAAAGACTTGAGACTCACTCAGGCTGTTGAGCTTCAAAATCGACTTCAGAAAGTTGTCCCTCATTTTTTACAGTTTAGTCATGTTATCAAAGGAGAAATTATGACCAAAAAGGTATGAGCACAAACTGTATGTGCTCAATGAAGCAAACCAAAGCACGGTTTAAAATGGTTGAAATACATGTTTGACTGATGAGACTCCTTGGTCGAAACGATAACGTGAATGACTTTCAAGCTTACGCAACGACAAAACCGCTCATGTTCAAAGTCTGTCCATCGACGGTAATTAACTGAGAGATAACATGCAAACTTTTAACCTCATTCCAACTTCTAACTTCAAAAACAAAAAAAAAGGTCATTAATTGCTTTTCCTCCCACCCGTGTGGCTGATTCAATTTCACATAAAAGCCTCTCTCTCCCTCACTGTCTCCCCTTTCTAAAATACAATCGCATACAACCACCAACCAAGAGTCTGACTTGTCGTCTATCAACAGGTGCAGCAAGCCATCCTGAACATACATTGAGTCTTCTGCCGAACAAATTGACTGTGATATAATTTTAAGGATTAACATCATTAGCCATGTTAGATAATGTGACTCAAGCTTACGCAGATGGTATTCAGCAATGCATTAATGATAAATACTGTAAATAGAGTAGGATTCAGAGGACAAGGACACTACTGCATGTGTGTCTGCTATCCTGTAATCAAGTTCAAACTCTATTAACAGAGCCCTGTCTTCAGCAAAATTTCTCCCTCATTAAAAGGTTTAGAGACTGCTCCACTTTCCCGTATCCACTCCCACTCGAAAACATGCTCCTGCCTAATTCATTTACCCATGCTTCCTATACACACCAACGGTATAATTGCAGTGGTAATGAACGTGCAAAAGCAGCAAATTGAGAGGGGAATAATATTAGTAACCCAGCAACGCTCGCTGCTCCTTCCAGCCTCCACCACCATCTCTAGGTACATGCACGCACGGGTCGGACCCACACACATGCAGAGCGAACACGACCACAAACTGATACATCTGCTCTCTGAGCTCAGTTTCCTGGTAGGACTGATTCTTTGCCAGTGTGCAGCTGGCACTCCTGAGGCCTAAATGGGGTCTACAGGGATCTCTCTGCCCTAGTCAGCTATGCAAAGCAACAGCTGAAGGTCACACGGCTTAGGTCATGTGGTTTTTAAAAAAAATAAGCCCATTACATGTTTATCAACAACAGAAAGAAAGTAGGGGCAGCTTTCAAAAAGCAATTACCCATGATATTCTGAAACTGCATAATGGTATTCATTTTTCATGGAGGGGTTAGAGGGTGATATTAGAGCCAAAAAAGGCAGCAGTTTTGATCAGAGGCTGAAATGGATAAATGGGAGTGAGTATGAAGGGAAGGATAAAGAGTCCAAGCCTTGAAGTAAATACGTTTCAAAGAGACGAGTGAATCATACCCCAACATTAGAGTCGGGAAGTGAGGAGCACATCGTGTGCTTCTGCTATGGGAGTTTAAAGGTGCATTTTATCATCTGTATAAACATCGTTTTGAAAAGGTTAACACAGTATGTATTAAAATATATCAAGAGGTAACGTCTGCCAACTCTGAGTCTGAGTCACAATACGATACAGTGGAGCAAAGAGTATGACGCCGCAGTAAAATCATGTTACTATGTGTAACGATACGCTTTTACAATGATATGATACGTACCACTTTTCATGGTTCCAATATGATTCAAGGGCAATATTTCGCTCATCTAGAGTGATACAATACGATTTAACAAATTGGAGTAACTTTTTTTTTTTTTTGCAATGAATTCAATCAGTGTGAAATACATAGCTGAATACTGGACAGTGCAGGTCAGGATTTCTCAATTTTTTCTCGTAGGGGAATCAGAGATAAATTAATTATAGATATAAACAAGTAAGCACAATGATTAATGGCAAATACATACACCTTTCATTTGAAAATAATAAGTGTAGAACCTGCTCGTTAAGTTCTCAAGATACCAGCCGGTGCAAAATTAAACAAGAAATAATAATTTTTTTATACCAATCAAACAGTCTGTTTACAGTGTTCATTTGGGGAAAATGTGAAAAACATTTTAAAACTATGTTAGACTAACATTATTTGAATTTCTGTTTTGTTTTTTTACTTTGCCTTGGCACTTTCCATTGATAATTTGCCTCACGGACTGTCTGCTTTCCGGCTGGATATGTGAGGATGATGCTGCATAAACATTAATATCATAACAGGTAAAAGGTCATTTTCTCTGAATAAAAAACAATTACCCACGTGGGTGAAGCCGCCCTCGTCAAGTGAACTGACAACACCTCGTCATGTAATGGCCCTAAACTATGCAGACCGTCATGCAGACCGGCGGCCATCTCCCACCATGCCGCTACCGGGTGAGAGAGCGAGGAGTACCGGCAAAGGGTGCCGTTCATCTGCAGCGTGATGTATTAAGAGAACTACATGCATGTTTGCACTGCAGAGCAGGTCAAGCTGGCAAGTTGGTGCATGTCTATGATGTTATACACAAGAAGAATGAACCAGAGTAACTTCACATTTTTTTTCTAATAAAAGTGCTAAGAAATACATCCATGTAACATTTGTCATGCCTAAATACAAGGTGCAAATTCTTAATATCAATACAATTGATTATTTACCTTGCAAATTGATTTTCCCCATGAAGGACAACTTCTCGTGTAGTATAGCTGGATCGTTCTCTGCTCCGATGATCGCCTAGCAGCTGATCTGCTGATCTCTCTGATACCAACGTAACATGTAAATGTGGATACCTGACATTGACATAGGTAGACTGCTTACTATCGACATGTCCAGGTGACCCATCCTATTTTTCCCCGATAATGGTACATTGTGAACGACAATGCAGTGTTGAAATCAGCAGGATGAGCTTAACAGGAAGTGCCACTGATTTAAAGTTATGATGCATTCAAGCTCTAAGATGAGTACTGGGCAAAGGCAAATTCTATCGTTGATGTGCGACATGTTCAATTGTCATCTTGTAAAATGTAGTTTTTGACTAGAAACTTGAGAAATCCAGTTTGAAGGAGATGCTTTCACTGCAATATAAAATAGATAATAGAGAGGGAATTATGACCTGTTTAACTTCCTAACAAAAACAGGTAGGCAAATTGTAATAATGTTGAAGAACATTAGATTTATTATTTATTTATTATTATTATTTTTTTTTTACATGGTATCAAGATTCATGGAATTTCACTGGTATTGGTATCGACCACTACATTTTTGGTACTGTGACATCCGCAGTGTAGGCCTATGGGAACTAACAAAATGCTTAAAATGTGTTATTGCAGTGCCAAAATGCGCAGTAAAAAATTTTGGGTGCACCTAAATTATGTGCTGGTGCACCAATGCAACCAATAAAAAAGTTAGTTTGGAGCCCTGCTGATGTTTAGCGTGTTCATTATCGTTATGTTAGTCTGGCATCGGCTAAGTAGCACGGAACACAAAGTAAAGCTGATGCTGATGGGAATTACATTTACTTTGCAGGTCTTCACAAAACCTGAAATTTTGATCTGATGATGGCGCTGAAGGAAAAGTCACCAAATCACCAAAAATCATCTGATCAAACATGAGTGTGTGTACCAAATTTCAATCGCTGTGACAACATTTGGCTCAAAATCCCAAAAGTGAACCTCATGGTGGTGCTAATGAGTCATCAGTGTATTGATGATCTGAGAAACATGAACATTTGTAGAAAATTTTGAGCCAATTAGTGCGGCAACGATGAATTGATTATTGCCAACTATTTTGATAAGCAGTTAATCGGTTTGAGTCATTATTTAAGGAAAAAAAATGTGAATATTTTCTGGTTTCTTTACTCCTGTGTGATAGTAAACTGAAGATTTTTGAGATGTGGACAAAACAGGATATTTGAGGATGTCGTCTTGGGCTTTAGGAAGCTCTGATCAACATTTTTCACCATTTTCTGACATTTTAGAGCAAACAGCTAATCAATCAATCAAGAAAATAATCAACAGATTAATTGGCAATGAAAATAATTGTTAGTTGCAGCTCTAGTGCCAATCCACCGTGTAGATTTTGAGATATTTGACTGGATAAGTGGAAACCCTAACCATAACCCATGGCAACTTGTTCAAAATGCCAAACTGCCAACTTCAGGGTTTCACAGGAAAAGTCAAACCTGGGCCAGGCCAGCCACATGAGGAGCGCATGGCGACTGTGTTACCTTATGATTGTAAGGTAACACAGTGTTGTTTGATTCACACGCATTGTTTGATTCACATGTCTCATGTTCATACTAGCTGTATGTCAGCTGTGTTTCTGTGGCGTTTCTGCTGCTGTTGCTCTTTCTACATAGAGTTTGACTTTCACAACGGCCATTTCATTCATTTCATCCTGCACATATTTCAGAATAAAAGCCTCCTGTTAACAAACGAAGGAGTTCTGCCTACAGGAAAAAAAACATTTAAGGGGTTTCATTTTGAAATGAAAGCAGGAAGTGTTGATTTAAAAATAAATCGTTATTTTTTCTTTTTCATGTCCGTGACATCAAAAGTGGATTAATGTTGCTGGTATGATGTCAATATACAGTCAGAAGATCACCTTCACTGTCTAACATATTCTCCAGATGTCTAGACTTTGAAACTGTGGATATGTTGCTGATATGCACTCAAACGCTCACTTCCACTTTCTGTTGCTGCCGTGAACCGCACGTGGTTCGTGTCAAAAATAGGCGAGGCGGCGAATCTCTAGAAGAGACGCAGCTGAGCCGTGCGTCTCATGCGGACAGTGTGGCAGCTCTAACCTGTTAACATGGACGCTGAAATAAAAAACGTGTGCTTGCAGCCGCCACACACTCCTGATGCGACTGGTCTGGCCAAGGGCTCAGGGATCACCAGAATCAGTAGGTTGGTATAATGACCATGCAAGTGCTCACCACAGGAGCCACCAATACCCAAGACAGAAAGTTATGTAGAGTTACTGCATAAGTCAAACTTTAACCACTGAGCCACAAAGACATAATTTATTATACAGATCTATAGGCAATATACAGCTTCAAAGCACAGCTCATGAGAAACTCAGAACGAATGTCTACTTTCATTAAGGTTTGTTCTACCAGTAATGCCAGTTGCTTTGGATCAAATGTGCCCCAAATTTTATGCTATATTTGCTTCTAGGTATAGCTCTCTGTTCCTCTAAACTCAATTAATGTTATGCACTTTGCATGTAATGAGGCATCAGCCCTAACTTCATGTTGGCTGGCATGTGCCTCTTTCTCAGAGGAGGATGCAGTGGCAGGGATTAAATTGCATTAGCCGCATAATTATTTCCCTTGAAATGGATCATGACAAAAATTAGCGTCTTGGGCTGTGTGGAATAATGAACTACTGGGAACATTCCTGTGCTCTACATGCTCTCATATTTTCATTTCTGCTTCTTGTTGTTGTTTTTGTTTCCTTAGATATAATACATAATGTTTTTGTCTTTTTATTATGTCAGTCTGTCAGTCTGCCTAAATCTACTCGAAACATGTGTTCACCTTTACACCCTTACACATACTGTAACATAACATACTGTCTGAGCAAAAGCTATTTCATGCATGCATGCTCTCAGCAGCCCATTCAAATGCAATGCAGGAAGACACTGTGAACTATGATTAATGGCTATTTGCCTCTTGCATTAGAGATGAAACAGAAGACAGTGCGTTTGCTGTAAAAGGACCAAAGACCTCAACTATCCAAAAAGGTTTTGTTTTACCAAGTTTTGGGGATTTGGAACTAAGTGTCTGGCAGCGGCTCTGAATTCTTACTCACCCAACCTTAAAGAAAATAGCACACTGCAGCATGATTACGCCTCTCACATTTTCACAAACTGTCACAAAAACAACAAGCAGAGGACACACATTGCTTCAGGGAAAAATATGCATACTAAGATATTGTTTCCTTTGAAAATACACAGGAGACCATTTGCTTTGGTATCTTGCCTTCTGTTTTTTGCAATGCTAAGCACAAGAACATGTCTTGACTTGGAGTAGGTTAGAGTGACACTGTCGGCACTGATGGAAGAGCATTAGTCAGCTATCGCTCACAAGTGACAAAACCAATTAGACTCACCTAGAGAAATTTGGTTTAGGCTTGCAATTACATATGCTTGATAAGCATTATTACCCAGGCAAGGTGCTGTGTTTGTGTGTGTGTGTGCAGAATTATCTTTAAGGACATCTAAAATGATTCCCATGGTGAGGTTGAAAAGCTGAATATAAATGATCTGTAATTCATTTTCAACAAGGCATAAAGCCATATCTGATTATGAAAACATTTTTCCCTGCACCTAAATCAAACACCGGTTCAAACTCAGGAGTACATCGTGTGACTTTTATCATAGGAAATGTTTTATATGTCGGCTCCACAGATGTATAGGATAATTATACAGTGTCAGCTATTTCACTAGCTCACAAAGGTTATGAGAATCTGTTTCGGCGTACGTTTGATTTCCTTCTCCGCTCCTTACACAATGACACACAAACCCAGCGCAAAGCATTCAAGTGAAACTGTAAGCCGAATTCAATGCAGAAGTGCTTTTCCTTTATAGCACACTTAGGATGTAAACATTACACCTTTCAGCGAAGCCTGAAAACAGGTCAAGAGCCACAACAGGAATCTATTTTTAAGTAAGAGCACTATTTAAACTAATTACTTCTCTTATATGGTTTCATCTGGCAAATAATGAGTGATTTAAGGTCTAACTCTGCAAACAAAGTGTTTCTTTCACCAACTCAATATCAGTTGTGTGGAGCAAGGGGGCCCCCCCCTTGCTCCACACAACAGTCTGGCTGCTTGTTGTTCATGCTTAATTAAATTTGTTCATCGACTCCCTCAGTAATTACACTCTAGCGTATTTTCTTTTAACTGTGGATCATCTCTTGGGTGTCAACAACCCATTAGGATCAGCAGGATCTCTAGGTTTGAAAGCCCAGCCGAGTCCAGCCCACTAGACGATTCAGCGCCACACAATTTACATCTATCGCCAGTGTTTTCTGTGCCAGTGCAAGAAGTTGTGTACTTCTCATGTTGTAAGGCAGACAGTAAGGGTGTGTATGTAGCGCATGTGGCTGGCAGGAGGCCACAGCCTCTCATCATAGGCCAATTAATGCAATTAACCTTACCTTTTTGTTAAAGGGCCAGTGTGTAGTGTTTTGGGGGATCTATAAGCAGAAACTCAATATAATGTTCTGTTTTCATTAGTGTATAAATGCATGGAACTAAGAATTGTTGTGTTTTTGTGAGCTTAGACTGACCCCTCCATATCTACATAGGAAGCGGATCCTCTTCACAGAGCCACCATGTTGCTCCGTCATGTTTCTACAGTAGCCTAGAACAAACAATACAAACACTGGCTCTAGAGAGAGACTTTCACATTTTTACGCAACCTGAAGGACACCGTAGTCCTCCAACATGTTTGTGAAACTGCTGTAACATGACCTGCCGAAAGAAAAACTGTAAACTATGGTCAGGGTGGCCTCTGAGCAAGGCAAGCGGATTTACCACAGTTTACCACAACTGAAAAGGGAAGAGTGAGAGGAGGGGTATTCTGTTAGTTGCAATATGCAACTACACCACTAAAAGCCAGCAAATCCCACACTACCTTTAACAGTAACCACATTTCCCAAACCTTAAAACTGTACATCAATATTTTATACCAACAATAGATCAGATGACTACCTGTACTGCATGAGGGGTCACTCTTATTAAGGAATCCACAAATAAGTATCACCTTACTCTGCAGTTCCCCTCTAGGGTCTTGTATTGTATTTTAACTCATCTGTCTGGTTGTAAGGCTCGCAACTTTAATGTACAGGCTCAGCCACTCTAGTCTCATTGGCATAGCGTCTAGAAATAGCAGACAGCAGTTTTCAAAGGAAAAGCTCTGAAACACTCACTGTACACTATCTGTCCAGCACCAAACTACAAACAGACAAAGTTAGTGACTAGCTCATGAACTTAGTAGCTAAAAAAAGCCAGATATTTCCCTATTGAGTCGGTGGAGACCAAAACAAAGCAAAAAGTAGAAAAGATTTGGTCATGTGGACAGAAATACAACTCAACAGCTACAAATTGAATGCTAATGTGGCTCTATGTCTGCCAGATACGTGACTAAGAACTGCTAGCATGTTTCCTAACAAGTTTCCCATATCAGCTCAAAATGATAATCCGTCAGTGCTCTGTCTACAGTTTGTTTTCACTGCAGCCAAGTGGCCAAAAATCAATGCAGACTATACTGCAAAAACTGAGAATTCACATGTGGACCTGGACAAAAAAGACATCTGTGAAGACAATCTGAAACTCTTTTTGCACATGAAGTGCAATATATTATTTACATGCTACAGTAGAAGATAAAGAAGAAGGAAACCTAGAGTAACAAAAGGTATGAATATTTAGGCTTTTGCTGCAATTTTCACAGTGTTCCAAACAAATATATCTACCAGTAATCAAAATTCAAAACAAAAGTAAAACCAGTTATGGTTTTTCATTGTCACAAATTAGAGATGGTAATCATCCATCCATCCATCCATCGTCAACCGCTTAGGGGTTGTTTCCGTTAGGGGTTGCGGGGGGGCTGGAGCCGATCCCAGCTGGCATTGGGCGAAGGCGGGCTTCACCCTGGACAGGTCGCCAGTCCATCACAGGGCACATAGAGACAGACAACATATAGACAGACAACCATTCACGCTCACATTCACACCTACGGGCAATTTAGAGTCATCAATTAACCTAAACTGCATGTCTTTGGACTGAGGGAGGAAGCCGGAGTTGAGGGGGTAATCAATACAGCATAATATCAATATTTGCACAGCAATATTGTATTGATACATGGATGTCAAGTATCTGTCTTTTATTATAATAACTATCAACTTCCTGATGGCGTGGCGGAGTGAAGATCCTGGAATCATATGAAAATAGAAAACCAACAATGGTACCAACCATGTCACGCTATTTTGACAAGAAGAATGCTTAACTCTTCAAAGTTAGGCTAAAACAAAACTGGCATGGCCATTTTCAAAGAGGTCCCTTGAAGGAAAAATATCTCTATCTCAACAGATAAAACAGACAAACTGCACAATTTTCAGTTGAAAAAAAGGTAATAAATTGCAATATATCTAATCGGCATACTCGGCATATCGCAAAATGTTAAAAACCACAATAAGATAGTAATCAATAATTAGAATTAATAGTATTAATGATATGTGAGGGCTAACACAATAAGAGCTGTAAATGCTGTTTGAAATACAGCATGTTGAACAGAGAAAGCACAGTGTCTTACTGATTTTAATATACCAGCATATTTTTTTAAATCTGTGACATGAACTTGATGGGTATTCTTTTTTTTTTTATGTATGGAAATATGCAGTAAAGGAGAAATCCTTTTAATCCTAACAGGGGTTCCAGGCTGTGAAGTCTTACTAATATGTACTATTGCTTGATTACTGGGGTCTACAGGCAGCTTAGTTTGTTTGCCCAAGATAGGGTGATCATCCATGACAAGCAGGTGTGTCTGCCAGTCACCAGCTTGCTACAGCATTAACAAGATCCTCACTTGGGAGCCACACATCAGACACGAGGGAGCGAGGGCTGCCGATTTAAGATGATATACAGCCACATAATTCCCGCCATGTCACTGCTAAGACAAACGAAGCACAGCATGTGTAAAACATTTTTTAAAGCGTTCATCTTGATTTTATAAAGTACAAACTGCATTGAAATGGGAACCAGAGTGGCACTAGAGTGCACAGACCTCCGCCAAGGTGCCGGTGAGTTTAGGTGAGTAAAATCTCACCTAACCTGTCCTCGTTACTCTTTCTAACAACCATCAAGTGTGCTTTGGGTTAGGGTTACTCAACTCTAATTTCAACAAGTTATATCTACCCCCCAACCTCCTGCCCCCCGCGTCATCAACGTGTCATCAGTTACACCATGCATGTCTTATACCCAGTGGTCTTAATGTTATGGCTGATCTGGAATCTGGATCATGATCATGATCCAGATTGTTCATTGTGCCACACCTAACCCCTCCAAAAAAAAAAAAATCATTCAAATCCATTGCAAACTTTCTGAGTAATCCTGATAACAGACAGACAAACATACACTGTTGAAAACATAAGCTCATTCCAAGGCTATTGGCCTTGGCAGCGGTAAAAGTGATTGTCTGTGTGTGTTGAAGGCAGCAGTCATTTGAAGATGACTCACGCTGTCACAACATAAATGGGGGGTTGGAACAGGAGCTGCACAGAAAAGAAGAAAAGAATAGCATTTGTAGGGAGGTTTTATGACATCCCACCAGTGGCCAGGTGAGAGTCTTTTTCTCTTGTGTTGACATTTGTTCCATGTGCTTCGCAGTGTGCCGCGGCTTCAATTCACCATTGATTCAGCTTCCTTGTAGAATGGATACAAAACAGCTGCAAAAGTAGTATTCAATGAATGCAGTGTGCAGTGATTTAAACTGCCTACACATGATCTCCACCAGTCTGCAGCTTAAAGTATTTCAGTCCTCTCATAGCCCTGCATCAGCACTTGGTATTACCTCCTATGTGTCAGTGAAAAGCCTTCTTCCTGGCACCATCAAAGGAGGGCTAGGACTTCTGAATCCTGCCTGTCAAAATTCAAATGGACCCTTTGGGAGCAGTGTCATTCATCTCTCCTCAGTCAATAGCTGGCAGCTCTGTCCCTCCATTGATTATCAACTGCGAGGGAGGCGAAGAGGGACGACAGGCAGGCCTTTTGTTCCCGCTCCTGAAGGAGGACTGCCAGCAAAATAACTCGCCACAATTAAAATCTCAATACATCAGCTGGAGTTTACTTTAAAGTGGAGCCCAGCTGTTATCTAAAGCACTCGATGAAAAGGAGACCAAAGTGGTCCAAATGCATAGAGACGCTTATAGTGCCGAATATGATTACTTGCTTAATTCATCTTGGTTCCTGTCTTGTTTAGTGTTCCTTCAGTCTTTTTATTCTGCTTGTTTTTGTGTCAGATGTGCTTTTATCCACGAGGCAAAGACTTTAATTTGTTTTCGAAACAGAAATTGTGGCTGCGTCTACCAATTATTTTCATTGTCGATTAGGGGTGTAAAAAAATACTGATATACAAGTACCACAGTATTATGTTTTGTGATACTGTATCGATTCTCCAAAACACTATAGATTTTTAATTTATACAGATATTTTTAAAAGCATATTTTCCCCTCCATTTAAAAAAAAAAAAAAATCTTTATTATGTTAAATCACCAGTTACAGGTCGAGGAATTCTGTTTGCCTATCACTCCTTTTCCTTCAGCTTCATTACAGTCAATAACAGTTGTTGTTGGCGGCGGGCTGGGATTCCTGGTCAAACCGCATGACTGTCATCACTGCCGTCATCCACTGTCTCTTTACATGCATATATCTGAGGAAAGGGATGTCATTCAGATTTATGTCCATGGCCCTTCTGAATGCTCCAAACCTTGCCTTCAATCGCCCAAAAGCGTATTCAATCACCATTCGACCCTGATGTGTTAAATGTGTTCCCTGCTTTGGCCTCCTGTGACTGTCATAATTTTTAAATGTAAACTAGTAATTAGTCTGAGCAGCGTTAGCAAAACATAAAAAAGTTGGTAGTCTGCCATCTTTGTTCTTGTTTCTGGTGCATACTCATGACACAAAACAACAATGGGCATGCGCAAAAAGAATGGAGGATGTCATCATTTCCCAAAGGGTCCATTTTACATGTTCACACAGATACAAAGAAACCAGACTTTTTGAAGTGTGCACCTTAGAAGGCGTTTCTGTGACCCAAACTCTGTTTGCGTGTGAACAAAAGGCCCAAACGTGGAGGAAAATATCCATTTTTAAAAATATCTGTGTATGTGCAGACAAAGACTTAATAAACCCGTGTGGGTACCCACGAGTCTCTCCTTTACAAATACAGCCACTTCATGCTAATCACACACAGTTTTGGGCAAAAAAAATAGTTTTTGCATGTTAGACAGATGTGTTGTTTTCACCTATTCTAAAAATTGTGTTTTTGAATATTTCTGCACACTGGGGTTCATAAACAGTCTAAACTGGTTATTAATGTAAGGATGAGACTTTTGTGGATCCAATGAGTCCAATTGTAATCATGTGTAATCATGATATTAGTCTCCAGAGTAGCCAGTGTGTTCTTTATACAATTACAGTTTTCCTTAAAAACAAAAAGAAAACGGAAACATATCACTTTGCTTATAGTATTGCAATATGTTGCAATATATTGAATCATTACTCATCATATGCACAGATTCTTGCCAATAAACCTCCCTATTGTCGATTAATCTGTCAAAAATCTTTGCAATTAACTGATTTGTTGTTTGGTCTATAAAATGTCTGAAAATGGTGAAAAATGTCAACCAGTGTTCCCCAAAGCCCAACATGACATCCTCAAATGTCTTGATTTGCTCAGAACTCAAAGATATTTAGTTTACTGTCACAGACGAGTAAAGAACCCAGAAAATATTCACATTTAAGAAACTGGAATCAGAGAATTTTGACTTTGTTTCACAAACCACTTAATCAATTATCAAAATCACAATTAATTTAACAGCTGAAAACTAATCGCTTAATTATTGCAGCACTAATAGAAATTGCTTTCAGATCATTCCCTGTCAACAGAGGAATTGCTCATCTGACATAGTGGAACCATCATATAGGGGCTGAGTTCAAGGTTATAGGTTAAAGACAAATCGGTGGCAAAGGCCAAGAAAAAGGTCAGTGCACTTGTTGCAGCTTAACCCCACAGATGATTGCTCATCACGATGAATTAAGTCTCCTTGATAAAGCAGGGAGCCAAGTGGACAAGGGTAGAGCCTGGAGACATGAACTTCAGCTCGCTCTGTCAGCTTCCATAGCCTCCTGCCCAATGAATAAGTTAACAAGCTGTCACAACATTAGCAAGTGAATATCTGGAGATTTGGATTCCGAGCGCATCGCCCCGATTAGCCAGCGTTGTGCTCAATGTGCCGACGGTCCCAACAATACGAGGCAGACACAAATGGAGTTGGTGAAAACAAACAAAAATGTCCAGTCTGTCGCTCTTTTGCTGCGAGAACTTTTTTTTTTTTGTGACTATATGAATATAACATTTCAGTCACACAAAAAGCAACCAGTGAATGCCTCCATAGCAATGAGCCACAGCAAAATGGAACTGGCAATGGGGTCAGATTTCACCCTGCATTCATCCAGCGAGGCACCGTACCTGTGTTTAATGTGAGCAGTATACAGAAAGAGGGACTTTAATGGATAGATGCAGCAAGTAATTCAGGCACTGCATGGAACCTAATGAGGGATAGAATTCAGAGAAACCAATCTCCCCCCCCTCGGGTGGCCGCCAGCTTCTCTCATAGAGCTGCACTGCCCTCTGAAAGGTCTGAGAGGTACTGCAGCATAGGTTTCAATACACTCAGGCTCTGATAATGTCCTTTTTTGTGTATTCTAAAAATTAAAAGCCTCATTGTGTAGCACCACTAACAAGTAGCTTTCACTAGCTGCATACAGGCATGTTGCAAAAGGGGTAAACTTGGACGGTTTGCCACACAGCACAGCCCTGAAATATGCCTGAGGGGAAGCCAAGGAAAGCACAAATGTGAATTGATCTCTCCAATCAACATGATGAATGAGGAATGCCAGGCGTTCTTTCTGCAATGCCAGGTCTCGCTCTGCAGTACTGTTCATTCCATTGGGTTTTTGGAGAGGATCAGGATTTTCGCGGTCGATATGCATTTAGCCATTAAGTGAGGCTTTGTTGTTATTACACAGGTCAAGATTTACATGGAGGCATCTGCAGACGTGTTGCCGCAGTCTCTCACTGGATTTCCAGAATGAGGAACGCAATCAAACATTTTCATCACGCGTAACTGAACATTAGTAGACTGCGATCTTGCATCTAAGTGTTTCTTTTTCATTATTTTTTTATGGGCCATAAATGCAGTAAGAGGAACAGGCAGGGATGAGCAGAGTGATTTATTTAAAACCTAGGTTACAATTTAAGTGGGTGGTGGTTACAAAATCTTTCCAAAACATTTCAAAATAATACACAATGAACTTCATGCATGCATGAATGCCATAGCCGTGTTTTCATTATAGATTTCCTACAGATCACCTGTTCTGTACAGCACAGTGCATCCAGTACATCACATACATAATTGCTTTACATCACTGAATTATTCTAGCCACCTGTGTGTTCATATCAAAACAGGTCAAACCTAGTGTTCTTCTAGCAACATGTCTAAATTTAATACTTAATGCACCGTTTTTCCTCTCCAGTCCCTGCACTCTCTAGACAACAGGGTGAAACACGGCAGATGGTAACATCTGTAAGCTTTTCTTCAGAGTGCACACCACTGGAGGATCTCATTATATGTGGGCTTCATGTGTTGCTTTTAATACTCTACATAAACACAGTTTTTATCTCCTTGTCATCGCTACAGCTTCACCGGGATGCAGGTCATGTCTCTGCATTTCTAAAAGGAAAATATAACAAAAATCCACGACAATGGGGTCGATATATTTAATTAATTTCTATGTTTATACACTATATACACTATATATTACATTTGTTTTATAAAAGTTAGGAAAGCAATGTTAAAGTTAAGTTTAATGTTGTCTTACACATAAAAGAATGATCCCAGTCACTTCCACATAGTGAGGCATACAGCTGATTAATTAAACATTGATATCGGATCAGTACTCGGTATCAATACCAAAGCACAGGTATCGATATTGGGACTGAAAAAGTCAGATCTCGTCCAACTAGTCGCTAAAGCGCTGGCTGGCAGCAGTAATAAAAAAATAGCGTAGTCCCTGAGCGTGGTCCCTGATGAACAGATTATATTGGAGCATGGCTGTAAAAAGCTGTAAACAGTACTATGTGAATACAACATGTCGTTCCAGATAAGTACTGCTAAATACTGCCACCTACATTTCAAATACAAACAGAAAATAACTTATTGGTAGGCTTATATTTAACTCATTATTTCCCTTTCTTCTGAGACAGTAGTTTAGATGTAAACATGACACCATAGGTTACGTAACCTTTGAAACCTCTGCAACTTAACCGTGCACATACGCATGGTGCACGCCGGTACTACACAAATAGCGCTATACCCTGGTGACAGGAGCACCTTGTGGATCTATATGAATATTTTTAAAATATTTTAGGGATTCTGTCAATTACACAAAACAGTTTACAACATGTTTAGCTCATTGTAAAGTCACTTTATTTGGACAGCTAAGTCTGTATAATAATCATAAGAATATTATCCAGGACTTGTGGTCTAATTAACATAGGTGTTAGACACAATCATATTTATACAGTATATGTATTTAGAATTGCCCCCAAGACACATAAATCAGCTGTTAAGTTAATTTATTTTAATTTCTACTATACCTTTTTTTACATTGAATGATTATATCAGACCAGTGGTTCACCTGAGATTATCCATGAGCAGTGCACTTATGTTTGGTGATGATGTTTTTTTTTCTGGATCTTATATAGCCATAGCCGATTCTTTTGTGATGAGATGACCCCAAAATTTCAGACTGCTTGAACTTGTAAAACAACCTTGTGCATTACAGATAAACATATACATTTAAACTGGAAGTCCTGTGAGAATAAAATCTCATTAAATTAAACCAAGGGGAGTCGAGTGAGTTGTGAAGTGGCAGCGGTTGATCGGTTTAGCCTGTATACTTTAACAAGGAGGCTGATGTGTATATGAGCAATGCTGCCCTATTGATTTTGTGATTCCAATAGAGCAAAAGCAATCAAAGTGTGTCTTTTTACCTTGTCAGATGTCACATAAACAGAGTACCCATTCTCATATAGTTTGTCTTTCCCTCTCAAGAGGTAATGTCACCGGGAATGATCCTTTAACGTTGATCAAGTCCGCCACCTGACACCATCATGAGAACAATTAACTCCCGTTCCAGCCTTGGAGGGAGACATGAGGGGGGAAAGCTAGCTCTGTGGACAGATAGGCTTTGCTCTGAGTGCTGGTTTGTGTGCCA
Organism: Pterois miles; assembly: GCA_947000775.1. Lineage (NCBI taxonomy): Eukaryota > Metazoa > Chordata > Actinopteri > Perciformes > Scorpaenidae > Pterois > Pterois miles. The sequence continues at coordinate 9,696,919 of CAMQGK010000144.1, read as the reverse complement.
AAATATCCAGTCTCCTATTCTGCAGCCCTGTGTGTGTTATGTGTCTGGCACCGTCATCAAGTGGGCTCCAGATTTCTATCCACCCCGCTGGAGTGGCTTTCAAACTTCTCTAGGAGCCTGTTTGTTTTGTGACCCACAATAATTTAATGGACTATTGTGTGGGCTTATCGAGCAAAATTTATCCTGTTTTCAGGCTACTAACCTGTTACAGTGTTTTATTCAGCTCAACACACACTGCGGAGACCAGAGATGGCTTTGGCAACATAACATGGCCATAATTTTGATATAAGCTTACACCGAATCATTTCCTGACCCAGTTTAATCCCCCTATGAGTCATCATTGAGCTTCTACCCAAACGCTCTCTAGCATGTTAATTTTGCATGCAGATCCTGATCGCAGGCACTTGTCTGTGGTACGTTAATTATTATTTCATATTACACACAAGTGATGACACTAGACAGCAACAAAATAACGGCCTCCAGATGTGCCTCAGGGGTGTGTTAATAGGAGAGAAAACAAAGGGAAATGACAGAATAATGGACACAGAGATTTTTACTCTCTTTTACTATGTGATGAAGTACCACATCTCCACAAATCTATCCAAGCATTCACACACCATTATTTCCTAATACTCTCTTCTGTGTGAGCTTGGCTGGACACATTTCTCCTCTGCGTGGCATCTTCCCATAATCATCTTATGCTCTCCGACTCTCTCACACTCACACACTCACTCACACACACACACACACACTGCAATATGTGTGTGAGAAAGAGTGGTCTGGAATATAAGGAGAACCACAACTGATGGAAAAGACAAAATGAGAGAGAGAGGATGAGCTCACTCATCCTGGCCATCTCTGCCAAGACAAAACAAACCCGGAGAGTGAAAATCATCTTATCAGGGCGATAGCAGACAAATAAAAGGGAGACTGTCAAGAATTATCGCGTTGGTATTCAAGCCATGACTTGCTGTGTCTTGTCACAATAAAACAGAGGGAATGCAAGCGGAGGCTCAGGGAGAGAGAGAGAGACAGAGAGGGAAGCTGTTGATCTGTTTAGCCTGCTTGCTTCATGCCACTGCGGTGCATCTCCTCTGAAATGGCTGTATTTGAAATCAGCTTTATAGAGTAGAAGACACTGCGGAGCTCTGTGTGCCCAGGCATGCCTGTCAGACCCAGGAAGAGCAGACTTCACGGATGAATTGTGATTGCTTACATACACAACTACACACCAAACATTAATCACAGACAGCAGTCTATTTCCAAAAAATACTCCAAAAAATAACAACGGAGGATCAGAGACAGGTGCAGCTGTACTGAAAAACAGAGGGCAGGAGGACAGAGTGGGAACACAGAGTGGGTGAGACCTGGAGAAAATAAGGTGCAGCCTATATGTAGTTTAAAGTACAAGAACACTTTATTTTGCCTTGTAGAATGAAAGGGTGCGGTGGAGAGACTGTGTGCAGCTGAAGAGTGTTTCTTGCAATTTTAATGCAAAGCACGGCTCTACTGCAACCTGTCTGAGACAGCAGGGACTCTCTCAAGTGGCGCTGACAGGGACCGTCTGTGAACCTGCCTGTGGATCATCGTAAACCCTGCACCTGCTCACGACTGTATCGCGGCTCTTTATATGCACATTGCATAAGGCTCAACACATGGTGAATATATGCACGATTATGGACCATAATTTATCACGGTCCGGGGGTATTGATTATGTGCTCAGTGATAGGGCAGTGGAACATGCTTATTGAATATGGATAAAACATGCATCTGCATTAATTAATCCACACATCTAATTACTGATTAACAGCAGCCACAAATAATCACAAAGGAACCAACAACTTTAATTACACAAGACTTGTAAAAATGTGAAAGCTCGGGAGATGAGGGGAAAAGCAAGGAGGCCTGCCGAGCCAAAGACATCTTTGGATGAGAAATGTGCACGCCCTATCACTTTTCTTTGTTTGATACTGACTTTTTTTGCTGCTTTTCGCTCTAATCGACTTTCATGGCAGAAGTGATTTGTAATTAATGGCGGTTTTGTAACTCATCTATATCCCTGAACCCTGACGAGACCGATCGATGGCTCTGCCTGTGGCCCGCTGTGTGTACTGGCTCTCTCTCTCACTGCAGCAGGACTTGGAGTTCCCTCACAAGTGGCCATGTATGTACACACACAAACACACAAACACACAGACACACAGACACACAGACACACAGACACACAGACACACAGACACACACACATCACATATCACATAAAAATAACATAAACGATGACAACCAATAGGAGGGAGTCATAGTCAAAAAGCACAGTATAAATTTGGTTTGCATTAAGGGGACAACAAGCTTTTTGGATTTTTGGCCAGCAGAAAAATCTTTACAGCTGACATTGACATATCATCACCTTATAAAGGTTTAAAGGCAAACATGTCAGCACACAGTCACCTATTTCCACATTCAGCAGACACAAAGCAACATTAGCAATATGTCGGAGTCATGTTCCCGGCCACCCAATCTCTGTAAGTCAGTTACTCACCTTTCCTCTTTTTTTGGTCTATAGCAGGGGTGTCCAAACTACTGCCCGCGGGCCAACAGCGGCCCGCCATCCATTTTTAATTGGTCTGTATAAAAGTCTAAAAATATAATGGTCTATGGCCAACACATAATATTTGTCATGGCTCCATGCTGCAGCGGTTTTATTCCCTGAGATCAAATATCGACAAGTTTTTGAAATAAAAGGGCAGACCTCTGCATGAGCTCAGTGACCCTTTATGGTTGGCAGACCTGTTGTTTTTTTTTTTTTTTAGCTGATCTCACTGATCTCAACACCCCGAACAAGAGACTACAAGGCAAAAAGCAGCTTGTACCACAGCTGTATGCGCACATTGAAAGCATTGCGTGCGCAGTTGTGTCAAGTAGCAACTTCAACACAGCGCACTTCCCTACGCTGACGAAATCAAATGCACTTTTCCAAATGCCAAACTCTGCTAAAATGGGAGAATATGTGTGTGATCACATCTCTCATTACAGGATTCAGTCAGTCATTGAGAAGGAAATCACACTGTTTGCGGCTCCGTTTTCAGTGGCTGCAGAAGAAGTGGAAGTGAGTCTGCAATTAGAACTGATCAAAATGCAGTGTGATGATTCTCTGAAGAATCAACATCAGCTTCTCTCCCTACCTGACTTCTACCATAGCTTGGAAAAGGGCAAGTTTCCTCTGATGAGATGGCACACAAAATGAATGATGAGTCTGTTCGGCTCAGCATGCATCTGTGAGCAGATATTCTCTCTGTTAACACTGAACAAAAGCAGATTGAAAACCAGAATGACCTACAGCCATGTCCATGACGTCCATCACATCTCATTCACCAAACTTCCTCCTGACCTGCCAGCTATCCTTCCACCAAAGCGCAGCATCACTGCTCCCACTGAGCGCAACTTTCTTCCCATTACAGGTGAGTTAAAATATACACACAGTTTTCATGTGTTAATAAGCCCAATTACTTAATAAATTCACTTAATTAAAGCTGATGGCAATTTTTTAACAAACATTAGTTGATGCGTTAACAAGCCCAATTATCTATTTGTGTTGTGTCAAGCTTGAAATATCCACATCCCCTATTTCTCTTCTTGTCTCTCCCTTCATACAGGACAATGCCATTTTGAAGCCTCAAGTTCAGCATTTTGGCTGTCGCCATCTTGTTTTTTTGCAACCAGAAGTGACACAAGAGGGTGGAGAAGTAAAATCGAACGCTCAACAAAATATTTTCGAGTGACCAAAAACGTTCATGAACTGAAAATATACTGTGAAAGGGTTAAGGTGAAGAGTGAATTGAACTCCCAGACCAGACAACGCTGTGGTAGCGACCTGTCAATCATAATGTAGCCACGCCCTAAAGCATACCCTACTTTATCATCTATTTGACTCTAAATGGGGCCATAATTTACTAAATGAATATCATGCTGTATTGTAGACTTGAAACTAGCGATTGAGCCCATAAACTCATGTTTACAATGATTACTGAGGTAACTAGGCAAAAGTGAGCATGGCTCACAGACCCCCGCTCACCCCGCTCCTTCAAAACTGTCAATCATCATACCAACTTTGAAGTTCCCAAAGTTGAGTTCTGCTCCAGAAATGAAACAGCAGACAGAAGGACAGGTGGACATGCAGAATGCTATGTACCTCATTTTCTCATAGACTTCTATATAATCAGACTTCTTTTGCAACCAGAGGAGTCGCCCCCTGCTGGCTGTTAGAAAGAATGCTTTAAGATATTCTTTAGTCTTTTGGTCTTCAACTCCAGAGGGAAATATCTGTTCCCATAGCAGATAAATACTCCACTATGTTCACCAGCCGTTGCTAAAATTGTTTCTTAAAAGAGGTAAAATGCTGTATAGTATACGTAGCTGAAGGGAGCTGCAGGGCTGCATGATCATTCTCTGTAGTCCATCAAGTAATGCCTTTCACATTACACTTTAGGTTGTTATTATTTTTTCTCAGGTGATGTCACTTGAGTCAGCAGTTCACTTGATGCTGAAGACTACCAGTTTAAAAATGAAATAAATCTAAGGGTGTGGAGTTAGGAAGAAGTGAGCTCATCTCTGCTTGAGGCTAGCAGCTCAAGGCTACATTAGCCGCTACTAGCATATCATGCCTGAATCTCTGCCCAGTCTGTCAGCGGTCAAGTTGCATTATGGGTAACATAAGTAGCAGGTTTTGACAAGGAAGAAGAATGTCTGCAGCGAAAAAGATCTGCTGCATCAATTTTGATCTGTTTTGTGCATTATGAGTCTAAAAGTGATAACAAAGGTGCAGCACTAAACACTGAAATTATGAACCAGAAATACCAAAGCGGTTCTGTCAAAACAAGAAAAACAGCAGTTTGCACCTGGCTGCCTCCTTCCTTTCTTTCTTTCTTTCTTTTCTGCCATGCAGAGGTACTTACCGTTACATCCCTCTGCTCATTGCACTGCTGCTCTTCAGTTCATGGAGGCCTCCCGATCTCCCTGCCCACTCCTTGGGCTCGTATTCAGCCCAGGTCTTTATTTGATTTTATGTCTCTCTCAGACAAGTGTCTTTCAATCATTCCCCTTAGGGTCGTACCCCTGAGTTGTTCACATAAAGAACACTGCACCACTAAATTTATGCTTCAGGAAAAAAGGAAAAAATAAAATCCAATCTAGAAAAAAAAGAAGATGGCAGGATGGAGAGAGGCGGGGACAGAAAGAGGGATGGGGGTTAATGATAGACACTAACCACATTTTTCTTGAAAGGTCACTTCACAGACGGATGGCAGCCCTGTGCTGGTCTGCTAATGTTCCCCATCATAATAGCTCCTGATTTTCATCTTCCATTTCCTTTATTTTGGGAGTCACCCATTCATTTGGCTCAGGGTAACTTTCCCCTCTCGCTGACACAATATCAATCACGTCGGTGTCACAACTAAACAATGCAGGCAGCGCCAGTGTTAATAACAACCTTATCAGATAAGATGAAAAAACAAACCAGCCCTCTCTTACACCTCAATCTCCAACATGAAATGACACGAACAGGTGCGCGGGGACGACACAAACAAATTAGAGGAGAAGGAATGTGTGACAGGACGTGCTATCACCTTGTGTTAGGTCCAGGAGGAGCGGCGTGGCATTCAGTTGTGTCAGCACTCCTACAGCTCAGAGAAACTCAGACGCACACACTCTGCTAAGGAGTCTAAAGAGCGGGATGGGGTTGCTGTAAAAGCAATTTCCTCATGAGAGAAAGGTCTCATAATTCTTGTGAGACAAAGCATCTGGGATGATTGGGGACAGATGGGAAAACTGCATGAAATTCAGCAATGTCCTCATTCACGGTGCAATTGTGTTTTCGGTAACCTTTTCTCTTGAAAGTTTCTCTGATGCATTTCCCCTGTTTTTGAGGGACTTCACATTAATCACAGCTGACAAGCAGCAAGGCTTTCCTGTTGACGACAGTGTTTCAAATCTGTGCCAACGGGCATAATGTATTGCGCTGGCAATAATATATGTACATCCAGTCGTCTCGGCCACAGCGCACTTTCTTGATCACCAATGTTTCAAATGCACATTTCTTGTAGTATTTACTAGATATTTATCTGAAAAAAAACTAACATTCTGTGCTATGTTTAAACTTCACAATCCTCACCAGAGCATACTTTCTAACACTGAAAAATATTGGATTTATTCCGAAGCATCAAGAAGAAAATATCCAGCAAAGCGAAAGATATAAACTGGAGCTCGACTCTGCTATTAATGTCCAAACATGGGAACGCTCGGCCTGGCTGAGGCATGACTCGCTGATTCCAAAAAAAATGGTTGTAGCAGGTGAAATGCTGGAGCAGAGCCAGGGACTAGCCTCTGGGGAGGTGATATTTATGCCTCCTTCCTCTTTCTCCCTCCCTCCCACTCTCTTAGTCCCTCTTTCTCTATTTTGGTTTGCGAAACTTAACACAAACAGAACCTGTAACACTATATCACTGATTTCCCAGCTGTGTCTTTGGTTGTCACTGCAGGGTCTTTAAATTATTAATCAATATCACTGACTTTAAAATCAATGTTTGGAGAACCGTGTGCCTTTTATATGTCCTTACTGGGTCATTTTGCTGTTTTATCAAAGTGTAACTGGCGAGTTAACCCTTTGAATTCTGCAACAGAAACAGTGCAACAGTGCCTACGTTGGTATTGCAGCTTATTGTGATAACTATAAATGCTTCATACCCCTAAAATCTGCACAACCAACGCTAAAAGGTTATGCATGTTAATAAACCATTAATGATTGCTAAAAGTATTTAAATTATGCCAGAAAGTAAAAAAAAAAGACAAAAATCTGACGTGTTTTTAGAAAATGTTACTAAATAAACACAAAAAAACATATGGAAGTTACATCTACATTTATTATTTTTTTATTGTTTAATTATTATTGACTATTTATAAAAATAAATATACAAAATTTATAAATTTATAAAAAAAATATCTAAAAATTAAACAAAAGCAAAAAAAGCAACAATAAAAACAGAGTAAAAACAATAAACATAAAGTGCACATATTAGCAGTAAAAGAGCTTCAGCACAACAGAAGATAAACTTGAAACACCAGTGAGAAGAGGTGAGTCCTCAACAGTGACCTAAATGATTTTATGGTCTGAGCTGTTTTAGTATGAAAAGTTAAACTGTTCCAGAGTTGACGGGCAGTCAGCGCAAAGGCTCGGTCGCCTCGGTTTTGTTTGCAGTTTAATCGCAGTGGGTTTTGTTTTTAGTTTGCTTTTAATTTTGATCTAAATTTTTGGAAGACTACACATTTGAGAATTGTTATTTTGCTTTATTTAGTGCAGTGTCGTGTGACTCCCCGGTTTGATGTTGGCTAAAACCCCTCCTCAGGTCAATTAATTAATAGTTCCTCCATTTTTAAAGATTTTATTTTTTTGTTGTAGTTACAATATTCATGGTTGTTTCATGTTCCAGGCATTTGTGTTTTAAAACATTTTTTTAGCCCGAGTTGACCGTTTTTACAGATTTAAAATAAATGACTTCATTTCTGAACCCACATCTTTGATTTTATTTGTTGACTTGTTTGCAATTGAGGGAACCCTTGGTTTTCTATTATAGCAGCACTGTTTATTGAATAGCCCATCTTTAGTATTATACTACAACCAGCAATAATTAACAACTTTTGTTTCTTTTTTTTTTTGTTTTTTTTGCAACACTAATATAGTATCACTATAAGAAGCTATTATGCCAAACATTAGCAAACGTTAGCGGCCTGTTTACATTGGGGAGTCACATTTCTGGTCATCCAAACAATGTCAATTGAATACTCACTTTCCTTTCAGCTCTAGTTTGATATCCACCATCCACCATCTCCTGAGGGAAATGTCTGGCTCTTTATCTGCTAAATGCTCCACTGTGTTCACCAGCTGGTCACTACCTTTGTCTGTCTGCTGTTCAGAAACACTGCTGTGGATGAACCAAAAACAGCTAAGTTGTGAGCAGTAAAACCAAAATAATAAGCTGAAAGATGCTAAAATGCTCCATAAAGCAGAAACAGTGGTCATTTTGGTGATTATTCTCTGTGGGTTTGTCACTACAAGCAGCCCTTTTGACAATGCATATAGTCATTTAATCCACTGTCAATAGAAAACATATTGATTAGCACAGCTTTAAAAATTCAGTTCAATTACATAAAGCTGGACACAGTATTATGCACACGTCTGCGAAATCTAAGTTTTGTCGTGTCCTAAAATAGAGGAGTGCTTTTTTTTTTTTTAAGTGTTGGTGAATAATTTAAAGGTTTGGGCTGACGAGATTTCAAAGGTCTGGTAGAAATAGATGAAAATGCAAAACAAAAGGGTAATGAACTCTTGAACATCTTGAGTGTACGACGAGGGGGAGGGAGCTGCTGAGTGGGACAAGTCGATTGGAGTCTCTGCTCTCCTGCACTGTCAGATGAAAACGCCTTCCTGGGCATCAAAGACACCTGCAGCAGCAGTGTCTCCAGTGATAAAGATGCCACTCTCCTTGCTTTCTCCCTCCGATTTTAATTACAAATATTTATAAGCAGCTTAACTGCATGGACAGGGGTTTTTCTTTACCAGGCGAGGGTGTGGGGGTGTCTGGGTATCAACGCGGCTGTTGGATACGATAAGATTATTCACCTATTTTTTTTTTTTTTTTGTTATTTTATTTTGTTTATTTCCTGTTAATTATTCATACCCCCACACAATCATCGACTCCACTTTCTCCTCCTCAATACATTAAATGGGGGATAACATAAATAAATAAAAATAATCATATATAAATAAATAAATAAGCCTTACTCGGGATAAACATTCTCAGTGACAAGCTGGAGGCTAAACTTGTCTCTCTGGAAATTAAGACTTTTGTCTTTGTGCATCTGAAACTGAGAGAAGGTTTCGCATGTCAATGCCTTCGACGTCTTAAACTCCTTACTATATGGCTTTACATTTTTCACCTCCGTTTGCACACATTTCATTAGGCATAATGCCGCGTGGCTAAGAAGTGCTCGCCCGACAACAGATTTACCTGAGGATACCTACTTTCACCATAGGTTTCTGTCCTGTTTTGAGAGAAAGAGTGAGGCAGGCAAGGAGAAGAGGAGAGGAAAAAGCAGAGCACACTCGTCTGCTTTCACCTCCATGGCACATTATAATCCTTAGGAAGTGTGGAAGTCACCTTGTATGAGGAGAATGTAAAGGGGAGACAGACACGGGTGTTTTTCCGTTTTCAGTGCACTTCAGAAACTTCAGGAAGAAAAATACATTGTTTTCTAGTGAAACAGGCTGACAGGGGTTGAAGGAGGTTGCGGGGGGGGGGCTTTATCTTATTTGGTTCAGATCTCTTCTGACTAAGCACTTCAGCAAACTGAGTGGAAAGTTTCTGCGGCATACTGTTAGAATGTCAATAACTCAACACCTCCTGTGATTCTCTGCTTATTTAATCACTTCATGGATGTCAGGAAGACTACGACAGCTGAGCCATCAGCTAATAGGAATCATAATGAAGAGCCTGAACACCGAAGTAAATAGTAACAGGAAAGCCCTTCGTAGCGCTGAGTGGTGACGTGAACGAGGTTTATTCTCATCCCGGTGCTCGAAGCCCCAAATGGGAGTGCAGGAGGGTTTATTCTGTTTTCAAATCGGAGGTGGACGGTAATTACATTTAGTCTCATTAGTCGTTCCCCCTTGACTCTGCATGGTCATCAAGTTAATGTATGTGGCTGTTCCTGTTTGGGCGAAAATGGATTTGTGCTGCATTAGCTGATGAGGCAGGTAAATTACATTATGTCCCCCAATGTGATCTTAATGTCAGTGATTCTGGGATGGATCAGCCCTGTGGACAGTCTCTGACTTGTTAGCATACGCCGTTTCGCCACTCTGTCTCTCTTTCTGCAATAAGAAAGAGTAAAGAGACACGGATAGGCTTCTTATCCTTTAAATCCTTATTTCAAAGCACCTAAAAGAGTCACTCAGTAATTCTTTCTCAATTCTGACTTCACTTGTTGCCAAACAGGACTGTTGATGAGGTATCACAGAGGCAAAGATGACGATCAGTGAATTTCTCAAGGTCTGAATGAGTGGCACAAAAATAGAGAGAAAAGACTTTTTGGCATGAAAAAGATGAAAGCATCAGCAGTCTCATCAATCTGCGCGTGGAAACCTGAATGTGTCCTCTCGCTACTTAGCAGGGAAAACAGATTGAGGTTTGCTCTTCTACAGTTGTTCTTCTCATATCTAACTAATATTATTTTGTCTAGTTTTGTGTGGGAAGTATAACAGAGGTCTAGAGCAAAGTCATGCATAGCCATGCAGCCATATTCTGTGATCTTAAAATCATCTGAGGGAAAAGAATGAACTATTGTTTAGCAGGCCGACTAACAGCAGCACCCAGTCGTCTAGTTTTTTTTTTTTTTTTTTTTTGGGCTGACATTTATCAAGACGCTGATCGCTGCCACATCTGTCAGAGCCGGGTGTTAGGGGTAATTTGGGGCTTAGCATTTATGCAGACGTATTCAAGCTTGTGTGAGGCAGTGTGCTCGTGTGTGTGCTTGTGTGTATGGCTAAAATGGCATTGTGCTGTGTGATTAGTATGTGTTTACCCGACAAAAGTTACAAAACTGTTAACTCCAACGTCTGTGTCTGCCAATACAAAGTGGCGCCACGTCACATTAATATAATCTATCATCTGTCATCTGTTTCATAGTCTGTTTGTTATTTCCTTTGGCCTGATGTGAACTATGAAATAACCCACATCACTCAACGCAATCCTTTGGAGCTCAACGTTTGATGGACGGTAAATAATGAATGGTATAGTCATTTGTGAAGTGATAGCAGACTATAAATTGAATTTTCAGCAAACAAATTCTGGTCATCCTCTAAATCAAGGTGATCATGGTGCACATGCCTGTTTCCAGGTTGTTTACACCCCTACAAATTACAGCAATTCATATAATAAATGGCTTACCTCTTGGTTACACTTTCTGTTATAAATCACAGACTGGACTAGAGCATATGAAACATTTGAAAATGAAACTGTGCCCAGACTACTGGACACCAAAACTAATCAGTGCATGGAAGCAAACATAGTATAAACACATTGTGAAGACTCTGCCATACGTGACGTCCAGGGGGTGTGACGATATACTCAGCTCACAATACGATACGATACACAGTATTGGGTTCACGATCTCAATACAATACGGTATTATAACAATAATTTTAACAAAACTTAAATGATGAAAAAGTAGCCTTTTATTCAAAAGACACAAAAAGTGTCCTGTAGTTCCATTTTTTTTAATGGTAACCAGCTATTCTACTCTTTACTACGGTAACTACGGTAACCATAACACTGAATAAAAACGAGTAAATGCAGTATGCGGTGCGTGTCTAATGGAGGTCTCCTAAAAGTTAAGTCATACACCCAAAAAAAAGGATGTGCAGACATAAAGCCACATTTTCAAATTAGTTAAATCCAGAACTTAGCTATCTTCCACCACAGGTATTCAGTCATTACAGCGAAAAGGCAGCTCCTTTGAGGCCCTTCTGCTATAGCAAGTCTGCCCAGAAAGCAGTAACGTTACTGATTGAATCTCACAAGGTCAAACAGAGATATCTGAAAGTTTTGTATATTCCCTGGGGAACTATAACATATAATATAGTATACTGTATATGGCATCCTCTGCATACATTCTGTTAGCGTCAAGGGAAAATATACAGAGATGAGCAAACTAACCCACCAAAAAAAACATTTTAGGCGAGACCTGAGACTGAAATATGTTAGACAGGACCAGAGTTAACGTTCTGTTTCAGACCCAAGGTCTTCAGAAGCATGAGAAACAAGAAAGCCACATACCCTGAAAAAAAAGGAAAATATTGTAGAAGTACCTGAAACGATTAGCTGTAAGAGTTTTTCTGAGACCCTCGAGGGATTACGAGAGGTCCCAGAGCTTTCAGCCACAGGTTTACTGAGCAAAGACGTATCAACCTGGACAAAACCAATGAAAGCAGCTGTTTGGGAGAAAGGTAATTCCAAGAGAAAACGGGACAAGTAGCCTTGGGTCTTTCAACAATTGTTGAGCACTGGATGAGAGGCAAAAAAACATTGTAATTCACCTGGAGGAATGACTGTAGTAAACAACACTGAGGTAAATACACACCAGGAACAGATGCACACGTCAAGACACCACTAGGTCTTGATGAAACCCCGTCAACGACCACTAAAACACAAGGGAGCATAAGACTAACATGTACAGACACAACATCAATACGGAGGTAACCTTTGGGTTATGGTTTCATAGAATGACGGTGAAATACTCTCATACTGAAATAGATATACAGGATAGCTGTACGGTTTATTTTGCAGCTACACTGTGGAGTTATAGCTTCACTTTGCGCTCTGCATCAAGGTGCAGTACAAGGGCTGCAACACCTAACATATCACATTTTTAATGGATCAATATCCGATGTATGAACCCTAATCCATCTCTGATTTGTTGTTTATTGTTACACATCACTCTGCATGTACACCTGCTATCAATAACTCATCACTGAACGTGAGTTGGTTATGTAATTATTTAAACTGTTTTGATACTTTCAGGTGGAACACAAAGTGCTGCTCCTGGCTAAAAAATACATTTAGCATGTTGCTACGATGGGGATGAAGCAACATCTTGTCCAAAATTTCAACAGGTCATCACTTAAACTCAGCTTTTAAGGGAAAATATGCAAAAAAAACTGTGATAGCACACAAACACAATCACAATTATTGTGATCAATATTGAGATCACAATTATTCATTCAACATATTTCATATTTCAACAGAGCGCTACTTTCACTTACTTCTTGTACTATATTCCTGCTAATGTACAAATCTTAACATCAAAATAAGACGAGTCCTTATTCACCTTGCATCTCCTAGAAGCAAAATAAAACAATACCTAAATTTTTACCTAAAATTAAATCAACAGAACATTGCTTTCACTTTCGCTTTCATGGTGTGCTGCACTCCTGTTACTTAACAATCCTTTGCATCAAAATACAGTACAAGAGAGCAGATGAACAAAATGAGTACTATAATACAACATATTACTTTTCTACTATGGACAACAGTCAGGAAGGTTTTTCGCAGGCTGCTGCTGTACGGTGCTCACGCAGCAGCATGACAGCTCCCAAAAGTGAAGCCAAAACATCTGGATCGCCCCCTGGTGGCTGGCTGTAGGAGGTCATTTTTAAATGTCAATATCACAGTCGATCTTCATTTACTTGTGGGATGCCAAAATTATGATTGTGATTAATATTTGATTAATTATGCAGCCTTAATGCAGTGTATGGTGTTATTAAAAAAGCAATCTTGACAATAAGCCCAACAAGGCAACGAGCATGAGCAGTCAGATAATCATACAGGCTGTAAATGTTTATCTAAATGTTTATATTTTATCTAAATCTTTTAAAGTAGTTAACTGTATGTAGCACTTTGCTTTAAAAAGAATATAACTATTGGGCTGCAGCTTGTGCCTCCATGATTCAGATCAGGATTGGGAGCAGAGAGAATCTGCAAATGCCAGATACTGAAATATGAACAAAATTTAATTTTTCAGCAAATTTAATTTTCAAAGTGTGTCTGAATAGTACATACCATCAATTAATTTCTGACTCCTACAGTAAAGAATGCCGTGAAGTGACGTAACGCTGACACTATTTGTGCCTCCCACAAATAAACAACAATAAGTTAATTATACAGATGTCACTGCTTACCCACCCACATGCAATGTTTTGAACATTTGCTTGTCATCACATCAGACATAATTGCTCATAATAAGTTCAGAAAATACTGTACCAAAATTGACAGTGAGTCATAATGATGATAAGAAGTCTTGGGCACATTTGCAGCAGAACAGGGAGCTCTGATCAACAGATCAACTCTATGAGCGACTTTACTTCATGGTTTAGTGCCTTCTCACAGTGTGTGTGTGTGTGTGTGTGTGTGTGTGTGTGTGTGTGTGTGTCCTCTAGACTGATGTGAGCATTTTCTGATCTGACGCCCCTACAGACAGGATGACAACGTTTGTTTGTTTGTTTCTTGCAAAATGATTACAAATCACTTAAGAAAAAATACTGCAGTTCTTCTATCTGGTTTTGACCTTCTGAATCTACAGGAGCGATTCACATCCAAGCCTACATCAATTCAGAGCTTACAATTTTTTTTAAAAAAGGCATCTGCTAGGGGTAGGGGGCTGCGATCGATTCACCTACGTATCAAGATTTTTTTGTTTTACAATTTAGAAATCAATTACTTAATGCCAGAATCAACATATTTTCTCCATTTGAGTCTATGCAGAGGTAGAAGGAAGTTACCACTATTGTTGTAGTCTGAGTGATGTGATGGCATATCCATTCTGTATCCGTCAACCAGAACAAAGCAGCTGGCCACAGCGTGCTGAAACAAAAAAGTGAAAAATGGCAGAGGGTCTGCGGGGACACAACCTGCACCCTCACGAATGTGAAGAAAACTAATTCGGAGCTTGCCATCATTCTGGGTGGATTAACTAAAGAACTCCAACCGCTAGATATTGGTGTCAACAGGTCGTTCAAAGTTAAATTGGTGATTGATAGTGTGCCAATTCATTGATAGTGCGCCTTATAATCTGGTGAACCTTATAGTGCGAAAAATACGGTACTTAAAAATCGCAATATATATCCAATCTGCACCCAAATACCGTGAGAGTATTGAATCAGGAGATAGGTGATTCGTTCCAGCACTAGCTTCTGTATTGTAAAACCACATTGTTCATTTGGAGAATGAGGACGAAACGATCATTAACGGGCGAACATACAGGATCCAAAAACTCTACATTTGTCAAGTGCTTTTTGGAATCGGCCACAATGATATTTCAAACTCATTAGACTTTGGCCAGAAAAACCTTCAGCAGTCTGGCTTACGAGTGGCTGTCTCGCAGAAAATGGACAGAAAAGAGCAGAGAAGTGGATTTTTCTTTCATGTATTCGATTCTGCTCTCTCCTCCTTGTCAAGCTCCAGCCAGAGGAGGAAACCGACTGGTGCACATAGGAGGGCTGTAATGTGGTTTCAGTGTCTGGGCCCCTGTGGTAGAGTACCCTCAGGTGGAAAACCTCTCAGACTGTGTTGGCACATCACTACTCCAATTATCAACAGCAGGAGTGCCCTTTCATTTCTATTACATCTTTCTTCCTTTGCTCTTACTGCACCCTTCTTCTGCTTTGCTTGGGCTCTCATCTCTGCCTCTGGCGCCTTCACCCTCAACACTTTCCTTCTAATCTTCGGTCTCAACAATCATACCTTTTTTAGCCCCTACACAACACTGCGTTGAATAGCTGCCACTGTCACCAAGAAAGTACTTACTTTACTCGGCCCGGCCAGAATTTGGCCAGGAAACATCCCTCTAAATGGATGCATTTTGGACTCTGACGATGATCAGGCTGGAGAGGATCTGATGATTCAACTCGTGTCACATACTGTCACTAAAACACTACAATCCACAAGAGAACTATACTATCACATTCACGTGGGGAGTGGCTCATCAAAAGGACAGTCTTATTGATTTCCTTCTCCCTACTTTCGCATCACAAGTCGTGTCCTATTCTATTCCCTTGTTTCCTCATTGATTCTTCTTTTTTTTCTTTCCTCTTTAATTCCAGTAGTTACTAATTTATCTGAGCCAACAACCATCTTCAGGTTTTGCCCATTTCCCATCTCTGCTTTTCATTCCTCATCTGTGTTACATCTTTCTATCTTATATTCATCTAATCCAACATGTTACATCTGTGTGTGAACTGATTAGTAGAATTTACATGAAGTAATGACTGATTCTGAATCATCATTTTTAGATAATTAGCAAATTCATAGATGACATTTTTTCCTAATAGCAGACGGATAGCAACGTAATGCACTGTTGCTGCAGCTTACATATCAGGCATCTTGTTCACATTTTCTGCTCCACCAAATCAGATGAAATCATCATATTTGACTGGTAGTATCTGCAGATGCTAGTAACTGATTTATTGAAGCATCCCTAGGTGTGACGAGAGCTACCGTTCCCAGAATTACCTCTGGATGCCGGTGACATTTGCTTCTATAACCACAATTTCAATTATCCAAACAAAGTCGAGCTACTTGGATGGAACGTGTGGTCCCTCCAGGATAAGCTTTGCACCTCATATTTTTGATAAAGTCATCAAAACAGTATTATAAGTATGCTATAATGATTAAAAGCACTCATATCATAAATATGATGGTGAAGGAATAGTTTGACACATCATTTGACATACTGTTTATCTGCTTTCTTGCATAATTACGGCCGGGCCACATAGGACATGTGAACAGCGTGTGTGTGTGTGTGTTGCAGAAACTATTGCTTTTTATTTTAGCGCCCACGCTAACAGGTTAGAGCAGCTTAACAGCAGCTAAACAGCACACGTAGCAGAGCTGCGGCTTTTCAAGAGATTTCAGGTCTCACCTATTTTATTTTTATTTATTTATTTTTTTTTTTGCATGCCGCATGCTGTTCACAACAAAAACAGACAATGTAGATGATCTTCTGACCATATACTGACATCATACCAGCAATATTACTATGTCTATATCGGCAGAATATGTCACCAATGTCATGTGTTGGTTTCTAAACGGACTGACGGAGAGACTACTGTCTGACAGGCCATGCACATCTGCGGAGCCGATGCCAGCAACATGAAGAAGATACATTTTTAGTAGAGGTGGGAGGGAGGAGAAGTGAAGGGATGCACGTGGTGTTTTTTTACTACAAAGTTCATCTGTGTTGGAGGTAATAAGACAGGCTTCCGTCAGCCAGTGTATTGCAAGTCCATAACGTCAGTGAATATGCGATCAAAAGAGTAAGGGAACAACAAGTGCTACATGAATGAAGTTAGCAGTAACATTATTGCCGTGAACATAGAAGTGCAGTGTGTACATTTTATAGTGACGGTGAATTAATGCTACAACTCCTCAAGATTCAAGCCAAGTTCCAGCGTCTTGGTTGCCACCTGCTGACAAGCGGCTGCTAAGTCAAGCATGACACCCTGTGGTAAAATTCAGTATACCAGTCCGGTCCGATGTTGTGGCTTAATATCAAACTGGTTTGAATTTTTTTTTACACTGGCCCAACTCTACAGTTATGTCCAAGTGTGTTTGCTCCAGTGCTCCACAAGGTCCAGTCTTACCATCCACCAAAACAAACCTTGTCCTCTGCCCTAAAGAAAACAATACCAACTGCTATAGTTGGTAATGATAAACAAACATGAGTCATTGGTTCAGTACCAAAATGACTGCATGTTGAGAGCAGTGAGTGATAAAATAATAAACTGCGGAACTAAAAGACATGATTCATCATTTTGGTGATCCTACTATATTTCTCTTAACTTGCCCGCTGGGAGACTTTGTCTCCTCATTATAATTAGTATCAAGGCTCCCTCTGTCTAGAAGCCAGCCAGCAAGGGCACTGAGGAATGGTTGAGTCAATATGTCTCCTCTGCACTTTTTAATACAGAAGTGCAGACTGACTGACAAGTCATTTCGACAGGGCTTGGTTCCCAGATTCCCATCCCTTCGCACAGTGCAGTCTTTTATGGACGTAACTGACACAAAGCAGCTGCTTCAACTTACCTTCAACATATTTTCAAGGACTGAGAGAAACTTACAAAACTGAGGGGAAAAAAAACAAGCACCATTTCCAGAGACAGGAATATGCATTAATAATATTACACTCAATTTTACAGTAGTAACAGACAGCTAAAACAGTTAAAATATAATAGCTGAAAATGAATGTAGACGTGGAATATAATGGATGGCAATTTTGCACAAATTATTCCAACAGATAAAAAAAAAAAAATCTTTGTGGAGATCTGACAGGTGAACAATGACAACAATGTCTTACAATTCAGTCTAAACTACTGTAAAGTATGATGACTGTGCAAAAACAAATAACTTCCCACAAAAAGCTTCAACTGACACTTGACAAGAGGCAAAAAAATGTATTCTGCATTCTCCTGTTTTATACACTAAATTAGTGTACAATAGCACATAATTCATAACTTAAATGCTAGAAGATATTGCTTGCAAAATATTTTTCAAACTCAGAAGGTCTGAAATGCAGAAGTATAACCCTGTCCCCTCAAAACTAGTCTATATACAGACGCCTAACGCTGCTTTACCTTTGGAAGTGTTAAGGTCCTGGGGTTTGGCTGTAGTTTGTTTCATCTTTTAGTGTTTTAAAGGTTCTGTATTGTGATTTTGGTTTTGTGGTTATATTCATTCATTCATTCTGGTGCTTCCTGTTTTATTTTGAAAAGCCACTCACCTCTAGTGTTATGTCTAATTTTACTTCCTATCAAGGTTCTGGTTTTCTGGCATATAGTGGCAAATGGGGTGGTGTTTACCGTGTTTGAGTTGGGCCCATATGAAATCCCCCCTCATGTCGTATTCACAACCTTGTAAGAAACTTGTAAAGTTTCTGAAAGCTCTGAGTTCACGACTTGTTATGTGTTTGTTGGCGTTGTGAGAAATGGTGGAGCCCATGGAAATTCATTTATTGGTGCATAATAAATTAATATTATACAGCATATTGAATTTTTGTCACTTATTGTTGGTCTTGGTAATTTTATAATATGTCTGAGGAAAATGTTGATATTCTCAACGACCTCTGTCATTATCCATTTCCTTCATTATGTTGCCCACTTGCTGGCTTGCTAAATTGTTAGCCTCTGTGGCTTCGAGACTCGGACAGTAACATTAATATTGCCGTTGCTTAGCAGAGGTGTTCTTCATGACTTAACCACCTGAACGCAACACATGTTGTGTTCACAATCTCATAAACACGAGTTCCATTTGAAGGCACCACATGTCCAATGGCAATGTTTTATCCAGGAAGTGCAACATTCCTACGATTGAACAAAGGGAGGAATGAATGGGAGATTTACAGCTTCCAATAAGAAGAACGTCTGCTACCAGAGACCGGTGTTCATAGCTTCATCTCTCGTGTTTACTGATTTAGGTTTCGAAAACATTTGATTAAAGTTAGGGAGGGGTTAAGTTTTCGGTTAAATATCAAAAAGGTCAGGACAATTAAAAAGTTAAAGGGGCTTTTTTATTTACAAAGCATTGGCAACTACTATGAAAAATTGGCAACGGCTTTTTAACATATTAAAAATGGGGACAGGGCTGCACGGTGGTGCAGTGGTTAGCACTGTCGCCTCACAGCAGGAGGGTCACAGGTTTGAATCCGGCTTGGGGCTCTTTATGTACGGGGTTTACATGTTCTCCCCATGTAAGCGGGATTTTTCTCCGGGTTCTCCGGCTTCCTCCCATAATCCAAAGACATGCAGGTAACATTAATTGATGACTCTAAATTGCCCGTAGGTTTGAATGTGAGTGTGAATGGTTGTCTGTCTCTATGTGCCCTGCGATGGACTGGCAACCTGTCCAAGGTGGACTCCACCTTCGCCCAAATGCCAGCTGGGATCGGCTCCAGCCCCCCGCATGGACGATGAAAATGGGGACAGGAAACAGCAAAATGTGCACCCAAAAATAAATACATTTTTAATATTTCTTACACTGCTGAAAGAAAAATGACAGCAGACAACGCAGCACGCAGTACCACTGCACGTGTTGGTGTGTACACACAGGCATCTGTTTTAGAGAGCAAATGAGCAAATTAAGCAAATTAAGTTGTTTGACTGTGTGGTGAAACGTTCAACTGACCATCATAAACAAATGTGCAAATTGATTTAACTCACAAGAACCAGATGAAGTTTTGAAGTTTTGGGAGGTGAAGTATCCCCATACCTTTGAGCTGGACAGAAAATTATACTGAAATGCAAGTACAACATACACATGGCATGTATACTTATAACTACATAATATCTTAACTACTCAAAACATAGGGAGACTAAAAATGCCTGTATTTTCAGTTTCAAACCAAAAGCTGATGCCTGGTTGCCAACCTTTTATTTCTGGATGTATTTTATTGGTGTCAGGGCCCGATACCAATAAAATATGTCTGGAAAAATAAAATAACATTTAAAGCAGAATTAATCCTTTATCATCAACAAACAGAACTTTCACAGATTTAAAGCGTGTCTATGATGTTACAGCAGCCAAGGTGTTATCAAAAAGAAAACGTGGCTCCATTTCAGTGATATGAAATTGTAAAACAGTGCTCAAGCCCTGTTTCCTCGCCACCTTTACAAAGACGGGGAGCTGAGACAATCGCTCAAAAAGTTAGAAGTGAAATGTTAGAAGTGATTGAAACTGAGCATGTTGCCCTTTCAGGGACGAATGAGCCAAAGTCGTACAAGAAAAAAAAGCTCATGCTTTTTTCAATGCCACCATTAGTGACAGAATTATTTTGTAGAAGTGTTGCCATTAATGAGGCCTCACCCTGCGTACTGTATTTCAGCTATCCTGCATGCACTCCATGCCCTCTTGATGCTGTGCTGAGACTCCACATGCAGCTCCGACGGCGGCCTATTGCCTTTTCTCTCCACTCTGTTTTTGTCCATCCTGCCACTGTAATGTATCTGAGGGTATAATGAAAACAAATAACACAAACCAGCGACTTCACTGGAGTTGAGTAATGAGAAAGTGTGAGCATAAAGGATGGCTTGGTGTAGTTGTTTAAAGGTAACACAAGTGGAGCAGCTCTTTCTTCCCCTCTGAAGGTTACAGAACAACAAGATTAAAGGAGTGCCAGTCTGCTGCCTTAAATGTTTGGCAATGAATGTTTCTCTGCAAAGAAAACGAGGAAGCAAGCAGGAGAGAAAATGGGAGGGTGTGCGAGGGATAGCTGAAGAGGAGGAACAATGGAGTGAAAAGGGAGAGAGATATTGGGGGAGTTTGGTGAGACATTTAGGAGGCGACGACAGTGTGATGATGGGTGAAGAGGCAAGTGATGGATGAGACACAGAGAGAGAGAGAGAGAGAGAGAGAGGAAACAGAAAGAGAGAGGGAGGACGGGGGAGAGCAATTGTGCTGTTCTTGACACCTCCACAGAAAACACCTTGGCAAGCTGTCAATCACATAGGCTTGCTTGATTGATTTTCTCCCCTTTTCAATCAGCATTTCACTTTGTGTCCCTCTCTTCCTGCAGAATGTGCCCCGATGCCAACGTTCTGCTTTTTTACGCCCTTTATGCTGCACGCCGGGACCAAATGGTGACTGTTGCGTCAGTTGTCCTGAAGTAGCAACATAAATTAGGTTAGAAATGAAGAAATACAGTCTTGTTAATATCACCTCTGCGCAGTTAATCAGGGCAAATTTAAACTATTTTCACATGGGTTATGTGCAATCTTGGAAACACTGTAATGGGACATTCATACTCCTGCAGCAGCAGCTCACTAGCAGGAGAGCCTTCAGAGCATTTGGTGATACCTATATTCAAGGATAAGTAAAATAGCCTGAAGTAGTTACAAACATTTTAATCAACACATATAAGACTTTAAAATACAGTACAGAAAGTTTTGCCTGATAATCAATGGATCACTAATATGTAATTGCTAATGTGAACGCTTCTGTTTGGTGTCATTGCCTTTCTAACAGCTCCTTAAGTGAGTCTTTGAGATCTTTAGAGATTCTGAGACAATGATTTTTTTTCTTTTATTTCTTCTTGCCTGCAATACACTATATCTCGGAGTCAGATGACAGGTGGTTACCAGCGAAATTTTGAGTTGACAAGATTTTAATTTTTCGCTTTTAAAGCTTTGAACTGGCTAGCTCCAGGGTATGTCAGTGTCCTTTTACATCCCGACTATCCTCCTAGAACATTGGGGTCATCAGATAAACTGCTGCCTTCCATCCCTGATAGTTGTTTGAGGAGTAAAGGTGACTGTGTCTTTTCCGTAGGCCCAAGTAGTGGAACTGCCTCCCTACATGTTCGATCAGCCCCCATCATCGAATGCCTCAAATTCAGGCAAAAAAACACTTATTTTCTCTGGTGTTCAATGTGTGTTTGACAGTGTTTGACATTGTGTCATTTATCAATTTCAAAATAATCATTTAACTGTGTAAATTGTGCTATAAATAAACCTTTTTTTTTAATTTCTATTATTTGACTGTGCTATACTGTATAAAAAAACATACTACTCCTTTGTTTACATTATGCTTCATAAATGCTTTTAGCTCAGTTTTGGTCTCCACCAACTCCTGAGGGGAAAATACTAGCTTGACACTTCACTATGTTCAGCAGTGTGTAGGGGGTTTATCAGAGCTTGTTTGCTGAAAACCGCATCTGGATACAACACTAATGATGATCATTGAAAGTGGAACAAACTAAAACAATGAACATTGAGTGCAAATTAAAGGATGCTAATTTTGAAAAAAAGTTTTGTTTTTAACCATTTAACCAATAGCATTAAAATTCAATAGCGGTTAAAATTCTGAATGTCGGTTAACAGTTAAACGCTTAATTATTAACATCCCAAGTGCAAACACAACTAAACTACACCCATAATACTACTATACAGAGGTTGACCAATTAATCGGTCGGCCGATTAATCGTGACAATTTTTTGACATTTTTACCATAATTGGTGTCGGCCGATGTCTGAGCATATTAAGCCAATTAGCAAGCAGGCACATCTGCGGGCAGCCTAGTGTTGTTGCTGTAGAACACGTGACTCCACCCCTTGTGTCAATCAAATTGTCTTTCTACCAGCAGACCTCAGCAGATGTAGCCCGGTGGGCTAAGATTTACAGGAGTCCGTGAGAAGAACAACATCCTAACGGGGAGAAACTGTGCAGACACAAAATGCAGACTGGCGAGACAGTGTCCTTCAGTAAATGTTTGCTCAAGAAATTTTCTCTATCATTTGTTATTATTAAGCTGTTTATTAGATAGAGGAAAAAAGGAAAACCAGCAAAAGAGATTGGAAAACAAAGACGAAAAAAAATTGGCATCATATATCAGCTGTCCTGATTCTGTAAAAACTCTGCGTTGGCCATAAAAAAACCATATCAGTCGACCTCTACTGCTATATCATTATGCTGTTGCATAATGTATCTTTTAAAACATTATCCACCAGATACGCTGCTGAGCAACACTGCAGCATGTTTTATGACGAGACGACAGCAACCTCCTTTTTATAACTTACCGCACAAGCAGATTGCATGTACAGTAGGCGCACCTGCTTCACCTCTGCAAATAAACATACAGGAGAGTAAACTTATAAATCACAGGGGACAAAAACAAGGAGCAGAGTAACCTTTTCATTGCCATCTAAAAAGGTTAACAAGCAGCCAATAAAGCCTGGGGCAAAGCCACTAGTCTCATTTGGAGAGGAGTAAAAGCGTAGGCTGTGTTGCAGCGACACACCTGCTTTACTGTACAGCTAAATAAGCTTTGCAAAACTTCACAGCTGCCAGTCTATGTCTCAGTTCCTCCTCTTTATACACAAATTGTTCTAATCTTGTTTCACAGCAGTATTTCATCTGCAAATGTGTTATCACATCATTCGAATTTAGGCAGATGACAGTGTTTATTGCAGCAGAGGGACTTGACGCCCCTGGCTGTGTCCACTTAGCACTTGTGCAGCTGCCTCAGAGAGTGGGCAGAATTCCTGTGGTATAAAAAGCGAGCGTGGACGGTGGAGGTGTGTCTGAGAGACAGAGCCTATTGATTTCCATGCGGATGGATGAATAGATCAAATGCTTTCGCTTTTTCTCTTCAATTCCCCCAGCATCCGTGAAGGCCAAGGCCAATCAAATAGCCACCAATTGTTTTGGTTTTTCAGTGAAATAGTGGGGCAAGTGGGAGCAGGTTTTATATTAAACAGAGAGACAAATGGAAGAGGGCATGTGGGAGGCGTCTTGGGAGAGAAACTCTGCAGTTATAAAGCACGAGTGGAAGTAAAAGCTGACAAAAAAAATAAGGAACAAAGAGGAGGAGTAAATATGAAATAACTGCACAGCATGACACGCGCAGGTTTTAATGTAAAGGACAACCTCCGACGCAAAAAGCTGCTTGCACCTCTTGTATGCAAAAAAAAAAAAGAAGAGCGAAAAGAGAGAAAATACATGCATGCACTGATTGAAAAAAAAAGAAACAGAAAACTGAGAAGGTGCAAGCAGAGAAAGCGGGATATTACTTGAGAGAGATGTGCAATTTGCCCCTCCACCAGCCGCAACAACATAATAAGGTGATAAAATCAGACAGCTTCACTTGTTACTTTCGCGATGACATCTATCCATCATTCAGCATGCATCTTCACAGCTTACCGACGTGTCAATCACCCCATCCTTCTCACATCCCACCAGTTCCAAGACTGTCCAGAAAGTGAAATCAATTATCTTACAATTATCCCCCCCCCCCTTGACCCTGCTGCTTTTCAGCATTTACCATGAATACGAAATTCATGATGTAGATTACATTCCTGATTACAGAACTGCCGTCTTCCTTTCGCAATGTGAATAGTAGGTAGATGAAATCGGGGCCCAGTGGCAAAGGGGTCCTTATTTAGTTTGTGAGTGAAGATGGCAACAGGGAAATGAAAAACTCTGTCTCATTTCCTGTCTGCTACAAGCCCGATGAGGTTTCAAAACACAAAATGTTCCTCTGGTGATACATATCACTCAGCCCTTAGACTGCAACCGCAAACCAAACACAAAATTGCTTTTTTTTTTTCCCACTTTCTCTGTGGGCCACCGTGAGGGCCTGTGCTGAAGAGGGCTTGTGATGGGGGCCCATTATGCAAGGAGCCATGCATTTCACAATTTCCTTTTGTCCCTGGCCTAGAAGTCTCATTCACCAGGGTCACACTGATAGCCATGACTCCAGACCTAATTAGTCCAGGGGAAATATTGTAGCATTTATTGCATTTTATATCCTGTCTGCAACAGATACAGGCTTCATAAATATTATAAATTCCAGATAGCCAGACGCCAGACGGTTATTAAAAATGAAAGGAATGGTTGACCTCCAAACAAACCATACATTTCACTGTGTTGTGCCGTGCACTACGCCTGCATGGGGCCTCCCACTGAGAGAGGGATGAGTGAACCTGGAGGAGCCTCCGCATCATGTCAAAGATCCCTCGCTCCTCATCCTGCTCTGACAGAAACAAGTGTTGATTGTCCAGAGCCTGCAGAGAGCCACCAGGGAGAGAGGCCAGAGATTAAGGCTGACGAGTCAGCCCCCACTTGTGAGAGCAAACATGTTACAAACATACAACAGTGTCACATTAGACCGACTCCCTGGTGCGGGAGGAAACCACGCTGAATAGCTGAATTTTAAGGCTGAATTTTGTGTCTTGTGCTACTGGGCAGGAACAAAGCCATGCCACACTTGCAGTCAGTTGTTTAATTCCCCCACAAATCAGAGCCATTTAAAACATAAGTCTAAAAACATGCAAAGGAGTACTTAAACATAAACACTTTTGTCCCCAAAAAGACTGTGAGTCGCTAATGATCACCAGCAGAGCCACCCATTCCATTAGCCTACTGTTGTTTGGATCAGTTTGAGATTTATGCTTCAAGTGAATCAGCACTTAGTCTGTCTTTGTACAGCATATCATGTGTGACTATGATTCCGTTTACGGTTTAAAGTGAGTGTGATGGAGGTAGTTACAGAGAGCCAGAAGTTGCGTTGCAAGCCGAATTCAGTTCTGTGATGGGAGCTGTCCAATCTATTACTTCAGTATATTACCTGCTCTCACCCTTTTCCTCTAACATTCAATCTGGGCTTCTATGTGGGCGTTATCTCACAGTGGCACAATAGCAACGGGACAGTTGGTTACTGGATACTGTGGGGATGGAACAATATTAACATATTATGTACTCTAAACAGATGCAAATGGCATCCCAATTAAAGCAACACCAATAGTCCTTTTTTGTTTGTTTGTTTGTTTGATAGCAAGTAGGAACGCGTAGACTTAAGTTCCAATGCAGCCTTTTCTATCCCTTGACCTCCCCACAGTGGCTGTATTACCTCAACAGTGAGTAGGATTTGTGTGTGTGTGTGTGTGTGTGTGTGTGTGTGTGTGTGTGTGTGTGTGTGTGTGTGTGTGTCTCTTTAAAGGTGAGTCCTGTTCTGCAGTGCTGTTTTCCAATGACTCATCAGTTGCATTTGTATTCCATTCACCGACTTTTTAATCCCAGGGTGAACTACATCTTTGTAAATCTGTTGTGTGTGATTATTTGTGTAGTTTTTCGCCCATGATAGCAGCGTGGCTCTGGTAACGGCAACGCTGCTCTGTTGGGTTGGTCCACCACTTTTTATTCACAGTCAGATATATCTCAACTACTGGATGGGCTGCCATATTGTCCATCCCCTAGTAACCACCCGAATGTTCCTCTAGCACTCCAGTACTTTGGTTTATAAGCAAATACCTGCAAAAAATAACTGACATTCCCATCAGCCTCAGTATGTTTTGCGCTAAGTAGCAAATGTCAGCATGCTAAACTAAGATTGTAGATGTTATACCTGCTAAATATCAGCATGATAGCTTTGTCATTGTAAGCATGCTGACTTTATCATTTTAGGTCTACCACTGTCCTAAGTGCAACAACCAGCATTGCAGACTCCTAGTAGGGCTGCAACAACTAATCGACTGAATCGATTACAATCGATCATTAAATTAGTTGTCGATAAATTTGGTCATTGATTTGTTGAGTCTCTTATGATGCACAATGCACATTGTGGCAACAGGGCAGTAAGCCAGCCAATGCTGCAGCTTTTGCAGCTCACATGATGAATTGCAGGAAATGAAGGCATCTCCTTCGTCTGCCAATCACCTCTGGTGTAAGTTGTAAAGTGTCTGAGGCAGAGACTAACTATACACCGGAGAAGAAATTACTACTAAATTACTAATTTCTCTGTTCACTATAATAATACTTAACTTTATTTATAGAGCATTTTCAAAACTCAAAGTGCTTTACAAAATAGCAACACATTTAAACAAGGGCAAATAGATGATAAAGCTGAAATATATAGAAACAATAATAATACATTGTCATACAACATGATATTGTTATATTTTTCATCTTATCAACGATTGATTAATCAAAGTTCAAATTGATAATAAAATTGGTCTTTAGTTGCAGCCCTAACTCCTTGTCTTGTTTCAGCCACCAGTTGAGAGTCATTGGTTACTGTCGAGGAGGAAAAAGAGAAAAGACAGATGCAGATAGTGATTGTAGCTTTGCCTCATGTCTCTGACATCAAGTGCACTAATTCTGAAAAAAACAACCATGCATGGCTGCACAAGGTTGAGAAAAGGTTGTGTCATATGTCATTGCAACGACTGCCGTCTAATCTCTTTTGATCCACATTAATGACCAAACCTTATGCTGCGTATGCAAAGGTCAAGTTCATTAGACATAATATGGGCAGCAAAAAGTTCACATCTCATTAAAATCCTATCATATAATCATCATCTGGCAAGAGCAAGAAACAGTTATTTTTTTTTCCACCACCTGGAAAGTGCCGAATGAAATCACAACAGACTTGAACTTCAAATATCCTCCCTCTGTTGCTGTCTCACCACTGTCGCAGGATTCAAGCAGGTAAAGTAGAAATGAGGAGCAGAACAAGCAAAGTGAGTTTTCAGCAGCATGCATGGAAGTATACGGCGACAGTCTGTTTGTCCCCGTAAATCCCACTGATCCGCCACAAAATCCAGCCTCGACCACAGAGGGCTCTGTCTGGGGCCCAAGGCGAGCTCTGACAGGTGGTGCCGTCCTGAGTATTGGCAAGGTGACTGTCTGCAATGAAGGGAGAGTGGGACTAACTCCAAAAATGTTGCTCTAGAGATCCACCATTTCTCTTTCTCTCGCTCTGTGGATTCATACATTGACATGATGCCTGAATATTAGCGACGTTAATAATGAACTGTTAAGCAACATTAAGAATTAAAACTGATGCTAACAGTTAAAATAACCATTAAAGACTAAATAAAAAGCCAAGTAAAACTCAAAGGTGCTTGACGCTTAAAGGAGAATAGCTGGTCCACCTTAACAGCCCACCTTAAGAGAGTCAGGCAGACAAACAGCTGACAACCTTGCAGCTAAATGATGTGGTGGAGACTTACCTAGACAATCCATGCAGCAGCGTGGTTGCTACAGTAACTCTCCCAGACGGGTTAACTGGGGACTCAGTTGTCTTTTGTGCTCATACATCGCAGCTGGTGGTAAATGATGGATTTAACCTGTTTGTGCATCGGCTTTTCGTCACAGCTGGGCGGCTGGTTAGGCACTAAAAATAGTACCGCTGCATAAAACACACTCATCTTGTTGGTTCACGGTTAATAATAGGGGAACAAGGTTTGGTGTTCAGTTAAAAAAAAAAAAATCTAAGTTCAAATCCCAACTGAGTATCATGTATGTTTATAACTGTGTCATTAAGTTGTAACATAAATCAGAGCTACCGCGCCAACAGATGCAAATATCTGGAGCTAGTAGTAAAAAAATTAATTCACCTATGTATCATGATTTTTTTTATGATTTTGAAATTTACTTGTTATGCCAGAATTGATATATTTGCTTCATTTGAATCTATGCCGAGGTAAAAGGAAGTTACCGCTTTTATTCTACAGAGTAACGTGACACCATATGCGTTCCATATCTGTCAACCAAAACAAACGGCTTCCAGCCACCGTGAGCCAAAACGAAAAAGAATAAAACCGCAGCGGGTCAGCGTGGATACAACCTACACTCACATGTTAAATCCAATGTGGTAAACACTACACATACTGTAAAGTACGAAAACACTTTACGTTTCACACATTGCAGGACAAGCAGAGCTAACTCTGTTATTGACAAGAAACATTATTATATCGCAACGTACGGTAAAGCCAGCCGTAACTCACACCTCCATGGTCAAATCGGCTGAAGTTGAACTATAGAGCACCTATAGAGCACCTATATACTGACATTTATGTTAAATGCATATCATGGATGTACAAAGAGAACAAAGCTGAAGGGAGAGCTAGCGAAGTATACACGTTTGACTGCATCAGGTTTTCACTACATACTTAATTACATACTTGACTACATACTTAATGAAAATCAAACATTTTAATGAATTAACTTACTTAAGTAACTTAAAGTGAGAGACCCTAGAAGTGTATGATTCAACTTTTCCCTCATGGTTTAGTGTCAAAAAAGAAAAAAAAAAAAATCACAATAAATTGCAATACCAACTCTTGATACATGTAGAATCTCAATACTTAAAAATCGCAGTACATATCGAATCAGTGCCCAAGTATTGTGATAGTATTGAATCATGAGTTAGGTGTATCGTCCCAGCCCTACGAGCATGTAGCGAGGAAATCAAATTAAACACAAACCTTCTATGTTCACATACATATCAACGAGAGCAGCAGGACATATCCATGAATCACAGTGCGGTCCATTTATCTAAGCTTTCAGGAACATGACAGGCCAGAAAGCTCCGTTATGACAGTAACGCAAAGCTCGCTTACACCAGCAGTGCTTCCCCTCTATCGTCAAAGCTATGAAATGTACTTACTTTCGCAGCTATTTTACACCAATTGCTTGGTTGTCTTCCTCTGTTTGTCTAAGACGTGAAAGCCCAAGTTCTGCCTAAACAGCCTCTCATACACTGAGCATAGAGCTCTCTGCTTCACTCCTGTTGGGAATGCGTTCGCTCACACATGTGTAGGGAGTGCGTACGTGTGCAGGCCATGCGCCTGAGTGTGTGTTCAGCATTGCAGAAATGTGGTGGTCTGTGTGCAGCCGCCACCATAACTCATTAGTGCAGTGGGACCATTGGATGAGGCTCAGCGCCTCAGATGTGGTAACAGTGACACCCACAGGAGGAGAGATATACCTTCCTGCCAGGGGGAAACAAATTCCCACTACCTTCGCTGATTATACCCTGGGTGCAAGCACTTCATGGAGACATATTGGGCAAGGGTAAAAATAATAAAATATTAATGGCACCAATTTTTTATCCCTATCTTAAATAGGCCAGGAGAAAACTTTCTCAGCAAGAGTATTACAAATGACGTGCTTTGACTGTGCGCTCCACGGTACTGTTTGTACCTTACAGCGTCTCTCTGCACAAAGCAAATCTGTTCTTTCATTCAGCGTCAGGGTATCTCTTGAAGAGACAGCTCCCACATGATGGTTCCTGTGATCTCTGTCAACGTTTTACATCTGGTACATTATCTTGGGAACTATTAAGATGATCATCGGCAATAAAATATTTTTGGTTCAGGGGGAGGGGGGACAAGTGGGACTGCAATATATTGTAAGTGTGTTTACTAATGTAAGATGGAACTCAAGGCTGTAAACATGGTGAGCCAGACCCTGAAAAGCAGGAGGCGCAGTGATTAGTCCAAAGAAGAAGAAAAAAAAAAAAAGCACTTCTTCAAAAAATGTGTTTTCTGTGAGTCTTTTAATCATTTTAATGTACATGAGACGTGATTAACTGAGACATCAAACTTCCTTGAATCAAAACACACACAATATCTTCATGATGCTTTTTTGGACTGATGTTACTCTATAGAAGGTAGCAGATCACACACATGTAAACTTCTATTAATTAGGCCTATCTATCTATTTATATATGTATTTTTTTGTTTTTTTTATTTTTTTAATGCATCTCTCTAAATGTACTTAAACAGAAAAAGAAAAAATAACAGCTAGATGCAGATGTGTAAATAAATAATTACATACACTCAAACAGTGTACTTCAGGTACAGTTCTGAGGTAGTTGTACTACACGACTTATAGATGTTGCGATACCATTTTTTCCTTCCTAATTCTGATTCTGATTTCTAAACTTTAGGTATCAGATGATACCGAGTACTGATCCGATACAGTGAGATAAAAAACATATAGTTACTGTTATTTAACAGCTGTTTCCTACTGACCATGTATGGATGTGATATGATTACTACGGCTGTTGAATGGCCTGACTGACGTGAACTAATCCATAGAGAACGAACACAGAATTTAATTTGAGTTTTCAGTTTGTCAGTTACAAAGAACATAAATAAATGGCGTTAGGAATAGTCTCTTAGCTGTCTCCTTGGTGGACGGCCTGGGCTAGTTTACTTATTACTGTATGTATTGCTTACATACATTTTACTTTTACTACTTACTGTAACCGGTACACTCTCCACTAGCATCACACTGTTGTTGTTTGCTTTGTGAGTTTTCACAAAAACTCAAAACAAGTAGTTCTCTTTTAGGCTATTTAAATCACAATATTTTATAATAGTTAACTTTTTACTCCATCATAATTATATGACCGCTACAGGCACTATTTACTTATATTACACACTTACTAAATTTTAAAAAATAACTCTAATAATCATATAGCATGTGATACATATCTTAATAGTACTAAACACGAAAACTAGTATATTTGTAATGCGCTCCAGCAACAATGGCAAAATGCCTTTGGCACAAATACATCAGTGATAATATAATAATGTAACACTAGTGGACTAGTGGCATTTATGTGGTGCCTTTTTTGTCTTCCAGCCACTCAAAGCTCTTTACACCACATGTCAATATTCACCCATTCATATGCTGACGGCTCAACCTCGGGAGCAATTTGGAGTTAAGTATCTTGCTAAAGGACACTCCGACATGTGGAGGAGCCGGGGATCAAACCACCAATTGATTGGTGGACAACCCGCTCTACTTCTGAGCCACAGCAGCCCTCGAGGCTCAGATGAGGAGCCTTGAAAGTTCTCAAACAAAAGTGTTAACTGAGCCATGCTGGTTTTTAAAAAGCCGACATCAGAATAAAACAGATCACTACAAATCACTAGTTTTAAGTCTGCTGCCTAATGAGTACTTCTGGTATTTTAGGCACATTTAACGGTCAATTCTGAGAGCAATACTTTTACCTGTAATGGACTTTATTCATAGTGATATTGCTATTTGTGCTTAATTTAATGAGCTGAATATTCTCTGGCATCATCGAGAGTGCACCATGACACCGTACAGCATTTGTACTTGTTTGTTTGTGTTATTATAGACATCAACAAAAGGATCTGGGATAGGATTAGACACATAACAGCAAAGAGATGATGAAGTAAAGTGAATCATCTGTCACTCTGGCTTCCATCTGCCCATGAAATGCACAAATTACTGCATCCAGGCCTGAAATAACACCAGCCAGGTAACTTATAGTCGCCTCTTGTGTCCTCAGTATACACATTTACTTTCTGTATGTCATCAAAAACAGCACATTCTTACCCATTACCATGATCCTCATCAATTACCCATCTGGCTAAGCTAAAAAAATATTTCGTTGTCAATGTCCTGTGAATGCCAAATGGTGCCTGTACAATTTCCGCAGCGCACTCTCCAGCTGCTGTCTGCTTGGCAGTACATCTAGCTTAACTGGCTGAACGGCCTTGTTGCTTGCTGGATCAGAGTGGTAAATACAGTATAGCAACAAGCCAAGGCGAGGAGTTTCTTAGTGGTAGGAAATTTAGCTGCTGTGCTTTAAAGAAACATGTTCCAGCAGTTTCAGCCCATTATGGAAATGCTGCTAATTCTAACCAAAGCCTGCTATACCACCAGAAAATGAACAGCGTTAAAGAATTTTGATTATTTTTCATGTGCATCTGTTTCGTTATTGCCTCACACAGTCGTATTGCAACTTGATTTCATCATTTCATTATATTATGTTTTTAAATTTTATCAGTTTAAAATGTTTGGGTGAGTACGGGTCAGTTGTGTTTGACTGCAATCCAGGGACACATCTTTCAAATACTGAGTGAATGTTGTGTTTTGTTCTGAACAGTAAAGGAACAAAGAGTGCTATGCTATGAACATCTGTGCCAGATGGAGGCCCTATGTCTCTCCTCTGTTTGATTTGCTCTCTCTCAGCCTCATCACCTGGCTGTAACTGTTGGTGCCCCACTAACAGTGCACCTGCACACAGCGGTGGGGGCCCAGACAGGGGCTGGGGGTGCCCTTTTATCTCAATCCTCATCTCTCCTGTTGGGGTAACACCAACTGAAAGTCTGTGGTCGTGGCCCTTACTTCTCTGCCACCACAGGCAGCGGCACCACCTGGGAGGAGAATAAGCCAGTAGGACGTCTGCAGCACTAAAGCCTATTTATCCACGTAGAGTCACTTTCTCACCCATACAAACAAAAACAGGAGCATGCTAACACGCCTCAGTGCAACACTAGGCTTGAATATATAGTAGGGATGCAAATTTTGAGCATTTCCATCACTGCAAACACCAACAATAAATCCGTGGATTAAATGGAATTAAAAAAAAAAAAAACATACAAATTGAGCATATACCAAACAATACCAAATGCATCTATTTTCTTCAGTCAAAGCCTTATTTCCACAACAACATATTGCATGCTCTCCGACAGCACTGCATAGCCTATGAAACATATGAAGACTGAGACCAAGATATATCAAACACATAGAATGTAATTGAATATGAGATTACATGCGGAGAACGCTCTTAAAAATAGTTTCTGCCTTACATCTCTGCCTAGTTTTACAAGAAAGACGCTCAAAAGCAACTAAATGTAGCACTGAAACAACAGATTAGACCCTAACAACTATCTCAGCCTCACAGCGTCCCAGTTCTTGTTGTTTTTGGTGCTGTTAAATTGCTGCTTGACCGCCAGGGTTAATGCGGGTGTTTGCCGGAAGAAAACAGAATGTTGTTTTTAATAGATTACAAAACAACAAATATGGCTTGATGCACTGTGAGTTTTATAATTCATTACACCCATCAATACATTTTGACTTTTTGAGACAATTACAGAGAATGAACACTGCATCACTCGCAAGGTGGAGAGAGCGAGAGAGAAGATGGACTGCACACAATGTTTCTGTTAATTAATAAAAATTTGAATGTCAACAATGAAACTCTGAACAGTCAGTTGTTGTAACTCCAGCTGCTAGAATATTACTTAATTAACAGAAGTTAACTAAACCCCCAGAAATGAGAGAATGGATCAATTATGACAAAAACCAGCTCATATGAATCCATGCTGAACAGGATAAATGACAGAAATTATGCTAAGGGACCGGTCTGGGGTGATTTTTGGTCTGAAAACCCTGATATTTGATAGTTACTTTACCCCACTCGGTCTGATTCCTAACTTAATTGTATTTTATTTATTTATTTAATTACTGTTTTTTTTATTTCAAGGTATTACGTTTTTTCGGTGAGGGATTATTGCCTGTGTTGTGCCCTTTCTTGCATGGATCTCCTTTATCCTGCAGCTATTTAATTTTGTTTTTGTCTATGGAATGTCTCACTTCATATGTCAACTTGTCATGCACCAACCCTTTCAAAAATCAATAAAGAAAATTGAATTATAAAAAAATGAATGAAGCTTTGAACTGCTCAGCATGGTATGAGATATTGCGGATACACAGATACCCAGTGAATCTCAACAAATGAACTTTCCACCAGTCTGTCGGCTTAGCATCCCGTAAAAAGTTCTCAACCTCTGCGTCCATGCTGCCAGCTAGAGCCATGGCGGAGGCCTGATGCACGACCTGTGGGTTTGCTGTGAACCCCACCTCTCCTTAGCGCCCTCTGGCTGCGAATGCAAGTCATTGAAACGTGCTTTCAAAATACACCATTCTACTGATATCTATACTGTTGCTACTCTTTACTGCTGATCAATCATTGATTAATCGTTAATATCCCTAAAATATAGCCTACAGAATATCTTGTAAATTAAATAGAAAATCAGTGGAACATTTCACAATGAGTATGTAACCATAATGTCAGATATGTAGATGACCTTCAGCATGTGTCTTACATGCTGAAGGTCATATCATACTGAGTCATAATACAAAATGTTGCCATGTGTCAGTGCTGTGAGGCTTTCTACAGCTCTGAATGTTAAACATAACCCTGAAAAGGTCTCGTCCTCCTGGTCTTGCTCCACTGTGCCATCCGCCAATTAAATGTGAGGTGACAGCAGTGGACATTAAATATGAATTGCTCTTCTTAATGTTTTAAAGTAAACCAACATGCGTGCTGGAAAATATGTTCCCATTTTCTGCAACATCAGCACTTTGCCAAATCCTGTCACGCATGCTTGGTTTCTCTTTCTTGCACATACACTCCATTTATTTTCTTCTCCGCTCAATGACACAAATACAAACACACTTCCAGGTACGTACGGTAAGACAACAGCATCAGAGTGACACATAAAACTGATGACACACAACCTTTGCAACCTATAGCCAGCTAAGGGAACTAAACTACAATGAGATTGCTAAAAGTCACTGCTAAGTCATATAAAGACGCGCTAACACACAAATCTGATCTACGTGACTAACGTAACTAACTCAAACAATTTGACATCACCTCCTAGGTTCACAGCCTTTGTAAGCCATTTGTTTCTACAGAGAAGCACAGAGACACAGACTGTAGCGACATGAAATTGATTAGAGTGCTGCATGTTCACCCAGTGGGCTACAAACACTGAAAAGCTGACAATAGCACCCTGCTAACACCTTCCCCCAAACCACACACAAACAAGCACGCTCGATCCATTTCCTTCATGGACACACTTTAGTTCTTAGTTATTATCGGACTTTTTGCACAGATGTCTAATGAAATTTAATCCCCACCTAGATTCACTGACCTAAAATGAATTCATTGACCATATATACATAGAATATAGCAACATATGGTTGTTTACAGAGGCCATGTTCATATCCAGATTGATTTTAGAAAGTCTGGACAGCAAAAGAAAAAACGAATGCAATTTTTGCACATCTTCATCACATCATCATCACCACATTTAAAGGAGGGTGGCAATGCAATTCCAATCAGATTTCTATATATTTCATATAGATGCATCTCAGTTCGGATGCTCTGGCCGCTCAAATCGGACTTCAAAGTGTCTTCAGCGTCACTCACAACAAGGACTACATGTTTCCACCAGTCCTTGCACAGTAAAGCCCACCATGACTGCAGTACAGATCATATCAATATGTGCACAAGTCCCCCGTCGCTGGGGGGGTGAAATGATGGACCTCCATTACCACAGCAACCCATGCAGATAGGTTGGTGATGTGTGGACGCACAAATCCCATCTGATCACTTGTGCGGACTTGAAAAACAAATACAACTTGCCTGCAGTCTGAACGCAATTATAATCTCATATCTCTCATGGAAGGGTAGTACAATTTTTATTCAAAGCAGTCATGCATCTGTCCGTGTCTGCCCTGCACCTGAACTGTTGAGGGACAATCTGAACATGATCTTTACTTTTTTCTTGTTTCCTACTGTTTCACATCACTTGCCTCACATGTCTTACTTGTTTTCCAGGGTAAAAATGTGATCACACCAGAAGGTAGCACAAAAAATAGCAGAAAATCATCCAGTCTTCACAAAATATGTGGTTTGAGAAGCTTGGTGACATGGTGGCTACACCATGTGGGGTGAAATATTTGCCAGGGTAGGTAGGCAGTGACCTATCAATGCGGGATATATGGATATGTCTGTATTAGCCATGGATACAATATAGTCTGACATATAGCATACATTAGTATGTAACACGGTAAATAAGGCAGAAAGAGAGAGAGAGGGGCTTGGTGTCAGCGCACCAGTAGAAAACAGCTTATTCACTCCAACAAAATAATAACCACACAATGAGCATCTGGTGACGGCGCACCAGGATAAAGAAAAAGAGAGAGATCTTGGCGTCAGCACACCAGTAGCCTAACATCAGACTACATACACAAAGCCAATGACAGGGTTTCAAAAAATAGTAAACAAATAATTAAAAAATGATATGTCAAACATGAAATCAAAAACGTGAAAATTGGAAATAATTACACCTATCTTTTTTCAATAGTGAAAGAGAGAGAGACACAGAGAGAGAGAGAGTGTGTGTGAGTGAGAGAGAGAGAGAGAGAGAGAGAGAGAGAGAGAGAGAGAGAGAGAGAGCCTATGGTTGCATGCAATGTTTCTATAGTATAAAAATAATGTCAACATTATGAATGCAGCTTCAAACTGTGCCATACAGCCGTATATTTCTATTATACATCTATTTATTTTTTAAAGGAGGCACTTACTATATTTGTAGAGGAAGTCCATGCACCTCTCCCTCTGAACAAAGGTGTGAATGATGATGGCTTGTTCCGGTCCTTTCTGTTTAATACTGAAAAGCTTCATCATAAGTGATGGTGGACAGTTAAAACCAGCTTCAAGTGTTGTGGCCTCAGGTTCAGTCACCTGCAGATCATTGTCTGTCAAAAAAGTAAGCAGATGTACAGGCGTCATTCCTGGGATGGTTTATTATCACTATAATCTCACCAAATCAGACTTCAGTCTAATCTGATCAAAGCATTTTGCATATCTGGACAAGCTCTTCTTCATATTCTTCAGTTAGACTTCTTTTACCTCACTAGCACTGTTGATATATCTCAACACCACAGATATCTGAGCCTTGTTTGTGACATCCTTGGTCTCACCCACTTCCACTGCAACAATGGCTGCTGCTTGTCATTGTTTACATAAATCCTGATGACTTTGGCAACAACAAATCTGATTCAATGTTAAACACAGGCAAGCTGAAATGTGTTACTGACTTGTCATCTTTTTCTGCAAATACATGCAACATGTCCATGATGGATGCAGCCAACTCTTATTATTTCCCTGGCCTACATTAACACCGACACTAGCTCTAGCTTTGCAAGAGGACGTAAACAGCCTCCTTCACCTTTGCATTGTGAGCTGATATGGTTCCTGCGCGCCAACGCGACTGTTGCTGAAGGTTTTCCTGCTTCAGCACAGCTCTTGGTAAATCGCTCAGGTCACAGGTAAGGAAGGACGCCACGTGGTGCCGACTAGGAGAGAGAGGTAGTGGACATCACGTGACATGAGGCAGCGTCAGTGTTGCCAGATCAAATTAACAGTTTCCAGTAAATCACAATTTAAACCATTAAAAACAGACCAAATCTTTTACTTAGCAGAAACTTGTATAAAACCATAAAATCATTACATATCCAATAGAAAACATATCATACCAAGTTTTATATCTGCATCAAATCACCAAAGATACAATGTTAGATAAACAGGCTAACACAACCCACAGAGTGCAGTCTGACAACCAAATAAACTAATTCTCATGTCATTGTCAATAATGATGGCATCAAGGTAAGTAGGTCCTCCGTTATCCTTAACAAAGACTGAATACAAGTCATGTCGATCAAAAAGTCCAATTCAATGAGTGAATAATACAAGTGAGCGGCCACAATGAAATTTATTGAATTTTTTTTTTTTTTTTTTTACCTTAAAATGATAGGTTGGTGGTAAATATTGTTTTCACAATGTTTTCAAACTGTTAACAAAAGCAGCCCTGATTTCATCCACCAGTCTAACTTAATCAAAGTAGCCCAATTAGGAGGAAATCAGTCCAATCTGGCAACACTGGACTGAGACGTTTCTTTTCTTTTTTTACCCCCAAACTTTATTGATACGTCAAATTTACACAACAACATCTAAAGAAGAAACAAATAGAGGAGACAAAATGGCAGGGAATTCATTGATTACAAAAGAAAAATAAAATATTAAGGGGGGGGGGGTTACATTCAATAAAAACAAAATATAGGAGGGGTACGCATTAATAATTAAATAAGATTAGTCGATAATTTCGTATGTTTCAAATATTTTCGTTTTTTGTTGCCTTTCTATTTTTCAGCTTCACTAGAGAATTGTAATAGAGGTTAATATCCATTTTACTATTGGTCCATCTCATTGTATGTATGTGGAATTTGCCAAATATTATAAAATTATTTTCAAAATAAATAAAAATATCAGGGCTGCACGGTGGTGTAGTGGTTAGCGCTGTCGCCTCACAGCAAGAGGGTCGCAGGTTCGATTCCAGCTTGCGGCTCTTCTGTGTGGAGTTTGCATGTTCTCCCCGTGTAAGCGTGGGTTCTCTCCGGGTACTCCGGCTTCCTCCCACCGTCCAAAGACATGCTGTTTAGGTTAATTGATGACTCTAAATTGCCCGTAGGTGTGAATGTGAGTGTGAATGGTTGTCTGTCTCTATGTTGTCTGTCTCTATGTGCCCTGCGATGGACTGGCGACCTGTCCAGGGTGTACCCTGCCTTCGCCCTATGCCAGCTGGGATCGGCTCCAGCCCCCCCGCGACCCCTAACGGGATAAGCGGTTGACGATGGATGGATGGATGGATAAAAAT
Source organism: Pterois miles (assembly GCA_947000775.1). Taxonomy (NCBI): domain Eukaryota; kingdom Metazoa; phylum Chordata; class Actinopteri; order Perciformes; family Scorpaenidae; genus Pterois; species Pterois miles. The sequence goes on along the minus strand of CAMQGK010000144.1, from coordinate 9,657,712 downwards.
ATCATTACCATGATGACCATTGATCTTTGCTATGATCTTTGCCTCACTGCTGATCATTCAACACAGTGTAAGAACCAGCTATGTATGTACAAATCTACACTGGCCCATGAGCCAAAGCTGCAGACAGGCACAGATTGACTGGATTTTGATGCACAGAAGCAGTGCAAGCACGTAAAAAATGCCAGATTTTTTGCCAGAACTCTTCCACAATGTCACGTAGACATCAAAGCAACAAAAACAAGACAATGTTGTATTTTACAGCTACTTTATCATCATTATCATCCTTTCATCATCAGCTTTTGTGGCTGCCAGTTTTCATTGCTATCAGTTGTGCTGTGACATTTTGTCTCTGTCCTCAGGCTTCAAGCAGTGAGGGTCACTCACAGCTGCGTCAGGTGGCTGTGCACCGTCATCCTCACCTTCCTAATAGGACACCACCAGCTAGAATATGATAGAAAGACAAACAAAGGACATGTCATCCTGTTTTCTTCTTCTCTTACCTGACAGGGCACATGACAGCATTATGGGGGGCATCATGTGTGCACAGAGATGTAAATGCTGTCACCTCAAATCACTCCAGGTACAGTGACATAGTAATGAATGCCAGAGGACACTTAATTGCTTTCAGACAGGCACATGGTGAGATGTGAAAGGACAAAACCATTAAGTCCTTTTCCAGCTTTTCCCATCCTGGATGCTTCACTGGCTCAGCCTGATTTGGAATGGCAGCTCCTCTTACCTGCATGGCAAATCGGTTGTATTTCTTAAGATTAAAATAAGTGCAGCATCACACTGCGAATGATTATCTCATTGGCTTTGTTTTGTGAGATCATCAAACGCAATTCAGGAGTGTGACAATCAAATTAGTGGGAATGAGAGCCGACTCGCTGTTCAATTTAAATCAGGCTCCAGTCGCTTCTGAAAGGGGTTGCTTGTCAATGTAATTGAATCGTATCACCGGGACATCATGCATGGAAACAGTAATTTTGCAAAGTAATTATTTTTACCCTCTCAAATTCTCAACCACTGGACATTGCGAGCAGTGCAACCTCTAGGAATGGAAAGTGGCAGAGAGTGCTAGCAGAGAGCCTGCCAAACACAACACTTTTGTTTGAGGCAATCTGTCTCTCAGCTCCGCCCTCGGCCCGAGCAAACAGCTCTGTCTCACTGAGAGAAAACACAGGCTTCAGCCAGCATGAGAGAGGATTCCATCAGAATGAAAGGCCTTATTAGTTGTGTCAAATACGGATATTCACCGTGGCAAAGTGCACAGAATACAGATAGCATTACAGGAGCATACAGCAGGTCATATCAACAGCTCAAGGAAATGGGCCCCAGACAATAACTTGAGGGATGGTGGGATGGCAGGCATATGAAAGGCATCACAGATGACGTCTAATCTGTATTAAAAAACCTGGGCTGGCTGTAATCACCTCTCTGCCACTGCGCTAATGGAATCCAAAGGCAGATAACAGACACTAGGACAGTCAAAAAAAACAGCGTAACACACAAAAAAGGCCCCCACAAAATCCTGATAATAGCAGGCAGACAAAAACATCACAAAAACTGCGAAGGCCGAGAAAGAGCAGGCTGATAGGAGAGCAGGAGGCAACTGTCAATGTCAGGTTATATGATTAAATACTCCTGTGTGTTCATAATAGGGAATTTCAATCAAATTGAAGGAGCCAGCACTATTAAATATTGACACTTTCCGCCTCCTGCTTGCCTGCTAACCCTTCCACTTCCTTGGCTGGGCACCACATGCATCATAGACATGATGTTGAGCATAAATAAACAGCCTCTTTCTTTTTTGACTAGTTTGTGCCATTAAAGCTTCAGTAGGTGACACATTTTTTGCATCATTGGGCAACAAGTCCGTAATAACCTTTCAGCATATTGTAATTCAAGTGATCTGGAAGACAACTAGACTTCTGTACCTCCTCTTGGCTCTGTCCATGAAAACTCCAGATCAGCTCTGACTGGATGTTTTCCTCTGGTCTGTGAAATCTTGCAGATGCCATTAGTAGCATCGGGGACACAGAGGCACATACATTTTTTTCTGATTAATTGTCTCTAACACTGTTGTCACGATATAGTGACCGTTTTACTCATACAGCTTTTTTTTTTTTTTTTTAGATCATATTGGCTCTATTTCTACCCACTACACCACCAGTACAACAGTAGTAGTAAACAGTCATTCAAAACCCTGTTAGGTGATATCCTGTTTAAAAAATTCTTGTCGTTTCAATCTGAAAAAGGCGTCTACGAGACAAAAATGGCCAGAGCACTTCCTTTTCATGGGCAGTCAAGGTTGGTGGTCCCCCATTTTAAGAGGCATTTGAGCTGCATAACATCTCGCCGTAATCAGTAAGACACATTAAACATAACCGGTTGTACTAATAAAGTCACTAAATAAGCTAATTAGCAAGTACAGTGTAGAAAACACAACATATTATGGACAAGTCATTCCCAAAGACTAGGTTGGACTTGGGACCCACAGGTGGCTTGCAGGGGATTTTATTAGGGTCTCCAAATAAATTTGCAGCACACCTTTGAGCCACATGAGGGAGCCTGAATGGTCATATTGTTCTTATAATTGTAGCCTACTTATATAACACTGAATCTAATATGAAAGGCTAGTGTACATTGTTTTACTGATGAGAGGAAAAACACAAGAGCCTGTTAACTCTGGCTAAATGTCTTTATTTGGTCTTGTTTTATTTTTTCTAAGTATTAAATAACACATGCGTCAAACAAAGTCATGATTTATCACAAAAGATCTAAAAATGGCTGGTTTATCTTTTCACTATAATATAAGGTGATGCGGAAATGGCAGTAAAAATGGATTGATGCATTTATTCACAAATTTGCGCTTCTCGTGATTTCTAGATAAGGCCTATTGTGAATTGGGTTATGATGGTTTGTCATTTTTTAAAAGTGGGTCCCCAGAAAAAAAAAGTTTGGGAAACACTAGCGTAAACTGCAGACATTGATTTGTTGGTGGATGTAAAATGCCACCTTTGCCAGTAATTGTAATCAGTAACAGACATGTGGGCAGGACTGCAACATATTTTCAGTTTTCATGATTTGAAATACTGTATGTGCCTATCTAGTTATTTGCTCTTGAAGGAGATATTGCCTATATTTTAAGAGATTGTTTTTCTAAAATTCCTGTGCTGTTGTGTTGGTCGAGGGGATCAATAGATTGACCGGCAGTTAGCAGCTGCAGTGAGGACCTACAAAGGTTCAGAGACAGTCAAACCACAAAGCACAGTTTTCTCATCAGCACCGCTCAGTTGTGAGTGTGATACAAGCTGCTGAAATATGGTTGCTTTGCAATTTGGCCTGCCATAGTGATTTGTGTGTAAGGGGGATGGGGGTCACCCAGGAAAAACAGCAGTGTATCTCCCTGCGAGAACACCCAGAGATCCCCAGAAAGCAGTGGAGGACATTAGTGGAGGGAAAAGGACATTTGGGCAGCTGTGCTTGGATTGACGAATGGACAGACGCATGGGTGGATTGTGTCATGATAAGCTCGGAGTATATGTGCCTTTTCACCTTGAAGTATGAAGTGTATTGGTAGACTCCCTTGTCACTCGTCTTGATGAGCTGACTACTGTAAATATGGCTTCCATGCTGCTGCATCCACACAGCCACCACAGACAGCACAGACACAGACAATACAACTAATGCTAATGTTTATTTAATTTGCTGAAAATCTCTCCACCATTTTTATGAGTCATCCATTCTTACAGGGGTTCGTGTCAAGAAGGTAACCCACAACACTGTCACAAAATATCTCAGTTAAGGTTAGGCATTGAGCTCTAACAGTTAAGGTTAGACATTGACCTCTAATGGTTAAAGTCAGGCATTGACCTTGAATGATTAAGGTTAGGTATTGACCTCTAATGGTTAAGGTTAGGCATTGACATCTAATGGTTAAAGTCAGGCATTGACCTCTAATGGTTAAGGTTATGCATTGACCTCTAATGGTTAAAGTCAGGCATTGACCTTGAATGATTAAGGTTAGGCATTGACCTCTAATGGTTAAGGTTAGGCATTGACATCTAATGGTTAAAGTTAGGCATTGACCTCTAATGGTTAAGGTTATGCATTGACCTCTAATCAGGCATTGACCTTGAATGATTAAGGTTAGGCATTGACCTCTAATGGTTAAGGTTAGGCATTGACATCTAATGGTTAAAGTCAGGCATTGACCTCTAATGGTTAAGGTTAGGCATTGACATCTAATGGTTAAAGTCAGGCATTGACCTCTAATGGTTAAGGTTATGCATTGACCTTGAATGATTAAGGTTAGGCATTGACCTCCAATGGTTAAGGTTAGGCATTGACCTCTGATGATTAAGGTTAGTATAGATTGTCACGCAGCGAGTCTTGCAAGAGTTTTTGCAATTTGAGGGTTACCTTCTAGACACAAGTCTTAAAGGGATACTTGGTCGTTTTTCCACCAGCTTTGTATTGTTGCAGTGTGGTGGTTTTGCGTCATCCAGGGAGCTCAGCGGGGGCTTAAAGGTTAAAGAAGCAAGTTTGAAATCGGAAGGTCTCCCCGGGCCGGCAGGATATAGATCTGGTTGGGAACATGAAAAGCAAGCTCTCAGTACTACTGATGTGCCTTTGAGCATGGCCCTTTACCCTAACTGCTCCAGTAGAGCTGCTCAATGACCAACAGATGAGCCTGTGGTTGTACTGGGCAGTTTTCAGGGGTGAATGTGTAACTGTGTGAATATGATCAGGATGTTCCTCTCAATGTGCTTCCCCCTGAATAATTAAAGGGGAAAAAAGGGAGAAAAAGATTAGGGTGCTGGTAACACAGAGAGAAACCAATCATCATTCATTTGCACGTACCACCCACTCTCCCTCTGTGTTCCCTCCAAACTTTTTTTTTCATACACACAATGTAAGCCCTCATAAAACTATGCTGTACTTTTAATAATTAAAGATTTTCATGAGCCAGACCAGACAATCAGCTCTCTTGACATGTTCTAGTTAGCTATACAACGTGTTTGAGACCCATACCCGTAGATGGGGAGGAGGGAAATTGACAGGGGGAGGAATTGGAAGGAATTAACAGTGTCAGGGAGGAGGAAAGAGTGTCTAACCCATGTCAACATGTCACACTAAATGGAATATCATTGCTGATTTTGATTCTCTACATGTCACCCATGTACTCACACATCCATGTCTGCCATCATTAGACTGATGTACTGTAAATCCCTAGACTTGTGCACACAGAATCTTAATCTGACTAATATTACCCATTTATTTCTAGTTGTTTCAGTATCAAAGCATCGGTAAAGTTTTCTCTTTAAGGTGTCTGTAGACCGCGTACAATGCTTGATGAACTGTTCATACTTCTACAAGTTACTGAAATAAAACAAAAAAATAAAACTTGGCTTAAATCTCCTCAAACAATCCCGACAGGCTGATTCATCCAGATGCCAAATGCTGAGCAGTCATTGATCGTGTGGTGGAGGCAATTACAGGCCGCTCAGTGTCAAAGAGACACAACCACTTTCCAGAACGCCTCCTTTCACTCTGATTTTACGCTTACGGAAGCATATTTATAATTACACATGCTAATCAAGGTGGGAGTTCACAGTGAGCCGTTCTATTTTGTCAGCATCTCTGAGTGGCAAAAGAGAGTCAACAGCCAAATTACTTCTCTGCCATTTGGCACAGATTACGGAGACGACCCCCGCCACTCCGCCACAGTCCTTACCTGCCACTCCGCTGTGTCAGACAGTCAGCATCAAATCAAACACATTGATTGAGCATTACACAGAACATGTGTGACTTAAATACACAACAAATTAATACTGCCAGGCTTTTAAGTCGTTGATCAAGGTTTTTGTTGTGGAGGGTGTGCTGAATATAAAAAACGTGTAACACTAACAGCAGGACAGCTACGCAATCTGCATGTTGATTATGCATAAAAATGGTAATACAGACTATTGAAAAGGAAACGACTTCCTTAATCACACACATAATATGCATTTAATATTATCTATATGCTACTAAATTAAGAGATGACACATAAATGCCTTTCAAAGGTGCACCACTGTTTCGTATACTTTCATGAATTAAGAAATATTTGACTTTTATTGAGTTTTTTATTGTACAAACTGTTAAAACTCGGTGAATGTAATTTACTGTCAGAGCTTCAATTAAAAGAACTATTCTCCATGAAATAGCATTGTGGCCGTCTCGAAATCTCACATCAACACAGTACGGCAAAATTCTACCTCTCCAGTTCCAGCGTAATCAGAAAAAAAATAACGACAAATTGTTTATGAAAATCCCGATGCACAATTATACAACCTTGTTTTCAAATAACAAGGATGTCATGATTACGGGATGCTCTTCTCAACGAATACCTCCTTTAATATGCAAATCTGAATTCTGGCAAGTCAGAGGAAAAAAATGGTTTTGTGACTGAAGTCAAATTGCAAATCAATGGCAAAACTATACCAAGGTTGTGTTTGCATACTAACATACTATATACTCAATTGGTATGTACTGCATACAGCGTACTAAATTAACAATTAAGTAATGCCATTACCAGCACACTGTTCACACTGAAGTATAATCATGCAATATGTCTTTTCTGTATCACATGACTGTATCAATCACAATATTACCAGTCCAAGCTACCATTGAACTAGAATAGTTTTTCACAAATGTAAATCAACATTATACCTCTTCCACCCAATGTATTATCGTCCTGTATTTTTTTATGAATATTTTTTTATCATTATTTGAACCAAAGAGATGTAAACGTACAAACAGCGTAATTATTCAATGTGTTATCCAACGTATCATTGTTTATGTTGTATTTTCATTATGTTGTTACTCTGTACACACAACATCTTTTGCACGTCTGTCCATCCTGGAAGGGGGATCCCTTTTCTGATGCTCATCCTGAGGTTTCTTCCATATTTTTTTTGTACAGGGTCGTATCCTTACAGATTGTAAAGCCCCCTGAGGCTAATTTGTAATTTGTGAGCTATACAAATAAAAGTGACTTGACTTGACTTGACTTGAAAGGCCTGGGCAGTAAGATTCTCCTGTATTATTTTAAGGCAATTTAATAAATATTAAATATTTTATTGCTAAATATGTTTTCTACAGTACAATCTACAGTATTTGTGATCTCCTGCATGTTTCCTCTGAACTGTAACTTAACCATCATTCATAATTATTTTATCTATCTCTATCTTGCAGTCTGCCATTGGACAGTTTAAAGACCTGCAATGCATTTTGGGGCAGTTGAGTTTGTCCAGTAAGCCAATTTTTTTTTTTCTAGAGTGGCAAAATCATGACCCACCCTACTCGCAGTACTTCGTTGGTGGGTTGGTTAGGTTTGGGGTAAGAATATCAGGGTAAGCCAATTAGATGCAATGTGGGGGGTCATGTCTACAAAAACTACATCCAGTAAGCTCACATATCATCTTGCTAATTTATTGTACTCGATATTATGTCATACTTTGAATGAATAGTATTTATTATGCAATTTCGAACAGAGAGAGTCTGCGGCCACAATAGCAGCTCTGTTAGACCGTACACAGGCACAGCTGTGCTAAATACTAACACCTGCTGCTAATAACATGCTTGTAACGACAATGCAGACACACTGATGTTTAGCAGGTAGCCTAGAATATTTGACATTGTTACCATTTAGATTTAGCATGTTGACATGCTAACATTAGCGCCATAATATGCAGCTGAGGTTGATAAGACCAAATGCAAAAGTGATGACAGTTTTCTCTGTTTTGAAGTTTGACCTGATGGTGGTGCTGGATGAAATGAATTACACTGTGGGGACCATGAATGTTTGTAGCAACAAATATGGCAATCCATACATAAATAGTCTATTACTGGTGAATATAGGTCCAATATTATTATCATATCAATAAGGTTCATGAGAGCGATGAGACCAAACCAAAACGTTAAGGTTGCAGGATGCAAAACTGAGAAAATGAGCTAAACGCTCCACATTGAATTAAGGGGAACCGCTTGTCTGAAGGTTTGTCACAATGACACTTTTCACATTACGTCTAATCATTTGATCCATTAATATAAAAGTACTGATTTGTGCAGCTTTAAAAATAATATACTGTAACAACAGAATAAGCTGGTTTTCTAATAGAGGGAACATTTTTTTAGTCCACCAAATTCAAAAGCTTCATCCATTTAATGTCAGATGGCCCCCACACCAAAAACATGTCACAAAAAAATATACAGAAATATATATTCCTTTTCCTGCGTGTTATCACATATTACGAATACATCTAATGAATTATGTTGGCATTGTTTTGCAGTTTGCACAATAAATAGTAGCTATATTAAATAATACCTGTTACAGAATCAGGACCTCCGGCCTCACCTCTGGCGCTGTAGCATTCATTCCCACAGCTGCTACCTGTCAAACCAGCAGCGCCATCATTCATTACAATAAGATAATAAGACACTCAGCAACAGGGCGCTGTATGAGAGGGATATCTTTCATCATACTCTTATCATACAGTGTACAGTGCCTAGCAGCTCATAAAATGTAATCATGATGATCAAGTGGTGTTATTGACTGGAGTTGTAGCATCCAGTGTCTGATGTGTTTGGACAGTCGAGAGCCTCTCATGCTGAACAGTGTTTTATGCTGAGGGATCTCGTGCTCACTCAACTTGCCTTTTAATCTTAAAAAATAATCAACACTGTGATTAATTGGAAACCAAATATGGGATCCTATCTGGGACCATCAGTTTCACTGTGCAGTTCACTGATGTATGGTATTGATTGCAACAGGGAGCCCTCTAATCAGAATCATGGGAAAATCAATAGCTGGCATTGCCTGAGGTCCTGTTCCTGCTTCAGTGTACACATCTGAAGTAAACTCCCCTGCGCTGAAACATTCCAGCCATTTGCTTAAAGAAAACCCAAGACTCAGTGAAATGGGGAGGACTGCGTAGATAAACTGGAGGAGACAGACAGGGATGAAGGAGGAAAGCACTGAGACAGGTGAAGAAGAAGAGGAGGGGGTTGTTCAATGAAGGGGATTCAGTTTGATTGAAAACTCTTCTGTAGGTTTTTACACTCAAAGCTTCAATCTGTCGAGCTCCTAGGGCACAGTGGGGGATCTGACCTCAACCTGATCCACAGGCGAGATCCGGCCGCCAAGCTGTCCTGCTGTTGTCACGTCTCGCTCCCTCTGTGCTCCAACTGCTTTGCTCCTACTCAGTCTCTTGATCCCTCCACCTCCCTCGGGAGCGAGTTAAGTTGTAGGGCCACCATCGTGTGTCTACTCACCATGCTCCCTGTTGGGAGAGCGGAGAGGCAGGGTGAGGGAAGATCTGAGTTTATCAGCTTAAAACATGGCTTCAGGTTGCCTGTTAAACACATAACAGTCACAACCCATGAACTGTGACACTGTTCCCGAAGACAGCTACAGTAAATGAAGCAGACCTAGTAGAGCTCAGAGGAGCCGCAGGGTTTCCACCAGCATCTGGTCTGGTGCCAGGGTATCTGAGGCAGTCTGCACCCCTGGCATCCTGCCATGGCAGCAAGAAAACCAAACCTCGCTGCTCACCTACACAGAGAAAGGACAACAGAGGGGAAACACATTTAGTGGAGCAGGGAATCCAAGAACAATAGGAAGGGGGCTCTGTGTATTCAACAACCCTATTTCTTACAAAAGTCCCTTATGCAGTGATTTGTTTGCCAAATGTGTTTTGAGGAAACATATTCTACATGGAGTGCATTAATTGCCAATTCAGAAAGTCAGACAGGAGTAATAGGATGGGAGCTGCATATGAGACACAGGATGGGATCAGGGTTTGTGTCCCATACATTAGCTTTAGGCTACTTAAACAAGTTACAGTTAAGACAGTATATTGGAAAAAGTCAATACACCCTGCCTCATGCTTCAAGTCAGCTCTGACTGTTTTGTTTTTGTTTGTTTTTTCAAAATTTAAATCAGCATAAATTGATTTCTAGGATTTGTGTGCAGCGCAATCAGCGGCACATACATTCAAACATTATCACCATATAAAATTAATATGGCTAACATGCAAGCAAACAGCTGCTTAGTAATGCATTCAGCAAACACGGAGCAACATTAGAATTAATAGGAGTTGTGTAATTGGCCACCTCATGAAAAGTCTAATATTCGCTCTAGCTCTGTTTTGGTTTCACCTGAGGGAAACATCAGGTTTTTTTAACCTGCTAAATTCTCCACTATTGTCACCAGCTAGCCACTAACTGTGTCCGTGTGTTGTTTGGTGCTGCAGGTTGCACACATTTGGTTTATCAGAACTTTTATACTTGAAACAGTTGCCTGCTGTGACTGGAGTCAAAGTTGGAGATTGATCTAAAACATTAAAATTGCAGGCCATAAAACTGCAACAACAAGCTGAAAGATGCTAAAACACTCCATAGAGCTCAGGGAGCTGTAGAGTATTTCAGAGTGAAAGCCCCAGACACAAGACGACATCAAAGAACTAGCGGCGATGAAGGCCAACTGTAGCATTACCTCACATCACCGTTGTCTCGGCAGACAAGCTGCATTTGAACACACTGCAAAGACTACAGCCAACATTCTGTGAGTACATGTATTCATCATTCAAACGAGAAACCGGGAGACCGAGGGCGGCAGACAGACAAGCCGTTGTTATTATACATACCTGAAATAGCGTCTACTGACCATTTTCACACCACTCTCACTCACCATGTAGTTTCATTCCAGATGGCCACATCACTGTGAAAATATCTGTGTATTTGAATGATCAGATGTGAGGATGAAAAAGTGAGAAGAGCCTCCTGTGTGCACTCTTGACTTTACTCACTGGCTTGCATCCTTTATGTCAGTTTCTCTTCTCGTTCACTGATTTGCTTAAGCTGAGCAGGTGAAAAGCCAATCAGAGTGATTTCTCTCACCCACGGGCTCAGCCGCCAACATGCTGGATCGGCCAAAACATCTCAGGCACGGGCCAATTAGAGCTGACGGTGCGCAACACACTACAAAAACTAGGCCGACAGACGCTCACCGACAACCCCAAACTGCCCAAAGGCCGACACCTTGCTGTGTCAGGGCCACTCCAGCCTGTTCTCACTCCCAACTTGTCAAACACAGCAGCTTGGTCAATGGCCCGACACATCAAACTGTGATGGAGTATGTGGCTGTAGTTATGGCGGGAGTAAAGGAGGAAGTGAGGTTACATAGTTTAAAGAGCAATAAAGTTGTGGGAGAAAGTTGGGGTGGAATGGTTGGGTCCAAAAGTCAATGCTGACTTATTTTAATGAAGCTGCAATAAATCACACACAAGACTTCATATGCAAACTTGTGGGATCTTAATTGCCTTCCCGTTTTTATGTAGTCTTTTAAAGAAGAGTAAATTAAGCTTGGCTTCCACAGAAGCAATGGGGTTCAGTTTACCAAAATAAACAGATATAGTTTGCATAAAAATGTATCTTGTATTATTTCAGCACCAATGCAGTTGGTATCTGCTGCATATACGGTAGTTCTATCACACAACAGGCAGTGGCACAACTCTAGCTGAGGAGAAATCAGAAAAACATCCCTAACACTGGCCTGTAAAATCATTACACAGTACTACACAGTACTAACCTATCAAACTTCACTTTAGAAAGGAAACAAAATGTGTCCATACTGCTAAATACATTAGACAAATAAAAATACAAAGCACAAACTTAGAAATCATCATCAGTTTCCTACTTAACTTATGCACATTGAGCTCCAGTAGCACATGTTATGTTTTCAATCCACCTGCACTGAAAATCCTCGACACAATTACACAAAATGTATGAGTTGTATGAATTTGTTTGTTGTTGAATTTATGAGCAGGCTACATCATATAACACTGAGCCAACAAACTGCTGTAGTGTGCTCAGTAATCCTTAAAAAACATGTATACTGTAGATTCATTAATCTTCTCACAGTTGGCAGCAGCGAGCCAGCTCAGGAAAATAGTGTGAAATATTTACTTCCTGTGTTTTCCCATCGACCTTTGACCTCTTAGGCAGCACACTGCTTGAGGAGACAATGAAACTATGGCCCCCTGCTGTCCAAAGTTAATATCCACAGCAGGACTGCTGCAGCACAGAATCTCATTTAAGCTGGTTTTGTTTGTTTTGTTTTTGTTTGAGTTTCAGACTTTGCTGCATTCTGGTGACTTTAAAACTTTTAATTTCACCTTTAATTCTCAGGAAAGGAAACTAAAAACTAATTAAAACTAATTCGCCCCTCTGGTGTCAGTTTTTATTAAATTTTTTTTGTTCCTGCTTAGTATTTCTTTCTCTTTGTTCCCTCTATTTCTTTCTCTTTCTCTCACTCACTGAAGACTTTTTCAAACACAACGTGACAACAGCAAAACTGAGCTCTGAAACCCATTATTTCTAATGGCTTGCACAATGGCCAACTTCGGGTGCTGCACGCTGTGATGTGCGCTGAACCCAGCAGCAAGCGCAGCTTATACTGAGCCGTGTCGCAGGCATAAACTGCTCTCCTCCACCGAGAAATGACATTTAATGTAGCTCTATTGTCACCCAGGTGGAAACAGTAAGGCTGCACACATGCTGTACAGTGTCAGAAACAGGTTAAGTGTGAAAAATGTCATAAATTGTAAGAAATATGGGAGAACTGAGACCCCAGGAGGAAACTGGGAAAATGAAAAATGGGAGTCTCCAGAGAAAATCGGGACGGTTGGCAAATATGGTAACAAACATACTTATTTTAACCCAAACCACGATCTTTTCCTAAACCTAACCAAGTACTTTTGTTGCATACACCTAACCAAATTGTATCCTGTCAAAATGAAAGTTAATTTATTTTTATATTTGAGTATGCATAGAGTCACTGAACAAACTGCTGCTTTTGACGAGTTGGGAGTGAGAATGTGCTGGGTGCTACCAGATAGGGTGACCAGGTGTCTCATTTTATGAGGGACTACCCAGCATTTTTATTCTTTGTCCCACGTCCCTCATATTCAGACAATGTCCCACATTTTCATCGACTCTGGTTTTCAAAAGTCAAACCACTGCAGGACAGACGTTTTCATAAAATATTTGGCTTTTATCCGATGGCTGTGAAGAAAGCAGGGAAGCCTGTCATCACGGCGCTGTGTTTGCTGTCAAACTGCACTGTCTTTACACTGCAAAGTCACAAGCCATGCAGATTTAGGTGGAATATGATGGAAACTACCACACAGAAAAGAAAGAGCAGCTATAACAAAGACTGTGAAATTACTTTTAAGTATTTATAAGCCGGTGGAAGGCGATTCTCAGAGTTTTTTTGTGAAATTTTTCATTTTTCAGTTTCACTTGGGGAATACATCACGAAGCGTCACAGTTCATGTGAGTCTCAAGAAACGAGTGGCTCAAAAGGAGATGTTACAAGATACGGAGCAAAATATAAATGTTTATTATTTAAGACATTATATCAAAATTGTAGACTACCTCTCAGCCTTGGTAACGTGTCCCACATTGTCCCACACAAACATACTCTTTGTCCCACATTTAGAGTGTTGGGACCTGGCCACCCTATTACCAGATGATAACCGCAGCAGTATCAACCAGAGTGACGTGGAGCTGCTCCCACCAGCACTCAGCACCAGTCACCACAAGGGGAGCAATTACCGTAACATTAAATAGTGATAAACACCACTACACAATGATCGTCAGAACATCAGAGCTGTCACCGCGCCATCCGTCAAAACCCCGCTTCAGGGTAACACCAGTCAGGCGGTGATACATTACAGGGGACAGAAACAGGTGCTACCATAGATTCTAATTACTTTGTTCTATCAATTATGTACAGATCCTTGCATGGCCCGGGGTCTGCCACGCAGTGCTGTGCCTCCTACTCAGTCTCTGCACCATCCCAACTGCGACTACATAGCAGGCAGCAGCGCTTTGTGTGGATGCCTTGAGGTGACTGGAGAAGTTTATTTTTCCAAGGCTGAATTCATACAGTTCTGAAAAATAAAGAGAGAAAAACACGCTCTGCATATCTCACTGACATCTGAATTCAGGCGTTATATCCTCTCTAGTAAAGTCTTTTCTCCTCCACTCAGCCCTGTAAGCATCAGTTTAGACACACAGGTGCTCTGCTGTTTTGTGTTTTCAAGCTGTAACGGTCTTCCAGGCACTTGTGGTTTCTGCCTTTGTTTTGCACACTCCTCAAGTTTTCTCTCAGCCGCTCAGTGCACAAAAACATTATGCTAATGAGTGAGTAGACATCTGCTTCCAGCTCGGTGTTTCTCTAGGTGTGTGTGTCACTCGTATAGGGGCTCTGCTGTTACCCACAGTAGGTCAACTCTGTAAAAGAATGTGTTCATCATTATTGAAAAATGATGTTTCTTTCACCGTCCGCATTGTCCGCATTGTGTGAATTAATGACTCACACTCCCCCATACAGCGTGTCATTCAGCGCTGAAGGGAGTGTCTATGTATAGGAGTAGAGGAGTAACTAAGCATCATTGTTAAAACGTGTATGGGGCTTTTTTCCCAGCAAGCTATAAGAGCAGTCTGACAGTGTTTAAAGGATCAGATAATTTTTGATGCCAAAAATAAGTAAATCCATGAGGAAAAAGGCTTAATCTGAAGGAAAAGCACAAGAAAAATGAGGAGAAGGGAGACACATCAAATACAAAAACAAAGCTTTTAATTAACGCCACAGTAGCCAAGCTGAAAATATGAATCTCTGCTGTTGAACAGTAAATACCTTGGATACCAAATGAGCACTACTGTGTTTGAAAGGACGCTTTCTTTCTCGTGAAGCAGGAAATAAATACCTCTGTCGACTTATTTTTTATGAACACCAGTGAAGGGTCAGTATATACTGCCTTATGATAGCCAAACTTAAAAGTTTGATTAGTATGTGAATGTCCTGTGATCAGCTTTAGAAAGATATGAATTAGGAGCCCAAGCCTAAACTCCAAAAATAAATTAAGAAATTAAAATAATTAATACATTTTTTTATATATTTTCTCAATTAATTATCGGAGAATTGCAGCTTTTAGAAAATGGTTTGGCAACAGGTTGTAATTAGACAATAATTTAGAATTAAATAAGGAAATTCACATTCAATGTCCAAATGTTAGAAGCATATTCATGAACCTTGATGCAGTTAAATGGCGCCATGTATCTGTATCAGTTAATATAATAATTAAGATAAAATGGGTGAATAGGAGCATGGTGAATGTGTTGCATGGAGTGTTTTTGTCTTTCTTCAGAAATAACTAACAAAACTAACAGACTATAACAGTTAAGTTTGTCTAATAGACGTTGTAGTACAGAGAGCACACACACAGTGGCTTTCTGTGTGTTTGTATTGTCTGCTTCCAACCTCTCAACTAAAGATTCACATCAGAGGTGTGTCTTGTGGTAATAAAGTGAACTAATAGTACCATGTCGGACTGATTCAAAACATTATGTCATGCATTTTCCACCACAATGTAGGTCATGTCTCCCAGCATGGCTGTTACCTGGACTGTCATGAACATCAGTTTCAATTATGTATTTATCTACTGCATCAGTTCATTGAAGCCAGTTTTGGATGTGTA
This sequence comes from Pterois miles, assembly GCA_947000775.1. NCBI lineage: Eukaryota > Metazoa > Chordata > Actinopteri > Perciformes > Scorpaenidae > Pterois > Pterois miles. The sequence goes on along the minus strand of CAMQGK010000144.1, from coordinate 9,642,119 downwards.
TAACACAGTTTATTCTATTAATCGAAATGTGATAAAGCAGAGCAAAGCAGCGTTTTTGATCTGATGTTTAAACTTGTTCAACTACTGAGGCAAAAAACAGGCTGCACCGTTCTTACGGTATTATACAGGTCAGGATTGTTCAACAGACAAGAGTCTGTTGTACCGTCTTTGGTATAACTGATATCTTTGAAGTGAGACGCTAAATGCATTCAAGGCAGCACACCTGCCAGTGAGCAGCAGTCACAGACTGTTAACCTCGAGATCTGGAAGTGTTTGTGAGTCAACGAAGCTTTGCAAACTCTCTCTTTGTCTGTCTTTGTCAGAGTTTGGCTGCATATAGAGAGTCCTTCAGGTTCATCTTTGTGATTGTGAGATTCACACTGAAGTGAGCTCAAGCACGGTGTCCTGACCCCAGCCATAAGGTAAGCAAATTAAACATTATGATAACTCTCAGGCTTCTTAAATCAATATTGTGCTACTGTTACTCTCATAGAGCCTGAAGTATGTACTGTAACTGTCCTGCTGACTGTAAATATAGTCTGTGTTGAAGTGACTCATCCTGTCCACAGCATTATTATCCAGCACCAGCATTATATTGCTGTTATAGCTACTGAAATGGCACAGGATTGTTATCCAAGTCATCTGAAGTAATGATGGTACAACAGCCTGACTCAAAAGAAACTCTAAAAAAAAGAGATATTATGTCATTCATGCAACCGGAAAATTAATGCAGTCATTTTCTTTTGCTCGCTTTCAAAGGTTGAATCCATATTAGATAATGTCCACACTGTGCCATTGTCCAATAATTTCATAATGGTGCTGATGCCAGAAAATGTAACCCAGTTTACAGGAAACTCTTGCTGAGTTCTGTCACTTTCCCAGAAATTTACTGACTTAGTGAGGCAGCTCTTGGAAGTGTTTGTGCTTCATGCTGCACTAAAGTACTATTTAACTAAATATTAAATTGAAAAGATTCAAAGATAGTTTAAATATGAGTATTTTTTATTTGAGTTGTAAATAATAAAATTAAGCCCCATGCAGAGGTCATTTTCCTTACTTATTTGAGTGTGTAATTATACATTGTTGCTGATGTTTGACTTCAGGAATCAAATAACGCAGCGTTACTTTGTGTTGCAACATACATACAGCAAAGTAGTAACAACAGCAGTAAGTTGACCGATAACATTGCTAGTGTTAGTAGGTGTGTCATCGTTTATTGCTCCATCCCCAAAATGTCATGTCATACCCCTGTTTATACATCTAGATTATGGAGATTATGATTCTCCAGGTGTTATTGTAATAAACAGGAAGTCACATTTAAATCCCCTGAATGAAAACAACGAACAGCTGACTGACATCTTATTGTGTTCTTGTGCTTGTTTTGATGCAGGCACCTGCTGGAAAATGACCCTGCAACCACTAACTCCAGTGAACTGTGCCGGCCTCCTGCAGCCTGGCTTCTCTCTGCTGCAGCTGGATGGTGAGGTTCTCCTCTTTGGCCAGAAGGGTTGGCCCAAGCGCTCATGCCCCACGGGAGTGTTTGGCGTTCGCTTTAAACGTGACGAGATGAAGCTGAGGGCCATCTCTTTCTCCAATGACTCATGCTACCTCCCTCCGTTACGGTGCCCTGCCGTTTGCCGCCTCGACCCCTATGACGGGCTCCCAGAGAGTTATCTCATCCACGGTGGCCGCACCCCAAACAATGAGATCTCCTCGAGCCTGTACATGCTGACCATGGATAGCCGCGGCTGCAATCGTAAACTGACCCTGTGCTGCAAAGAGAAAGAGTTGGTGGGGGATGTGCCCGGGCCCAGATATGGCCACACGGTGAGCATGATTCAAAGCCGAGGGAAGACAGCTTGTGTATTGTTTGGTGGTCGATCCTACATGCCTGCAGGAGAGCGGACCACAGAGAGCTGGAACAGCGTTGTCGACTGTCCTCCTCAGGTGTTCCTGTTTGACTTGGAGTTCGGCTGCTCCTCTGCTCACACTTTACCTGAGCTTAGCGATGGGCAGTCTTTCCATTTGGCCCTCGCCAGAGAGGACTGCGTCTACTTCCTAGGGGGTCACTCGCTCGCCTCCGACTCCCGCCCCCCTCGACTCTTCCGTCTGCGCGTCCAGCTCCTGCAGGGCAGCCCCTCGCTTTCCTGTGACTCTCTTGAAACCGACATATCCATATCTAGTGCCATAATCACCCGTACAGGCCCCACTCACAGATATATCATCTTAGGTGGGTATCAGTCAGACTCTCAGAAGAGGACGGAGTGCAGCACTGTGATTCTCAATGAGAAAGGGATTCACTTTGAGCCCTTGGAATCACCTCAGTGGACCCCAGACATTACTCATAGTCGCACGTGGTTTGGCAGCAGTGCTGGGGAAGGAAGCGTCCTACTCGCTGTGCCTACTGAGGGAAGGCCGTCCCAAGCAGATACACATTACTTCTATCAGGTGAGCTTCCAGACAGAGGGGGAAGCCAAAGAGGAAGAAGGAAGCCAGGGCTGCAGCCAGGAGTCAACAGATTATGACGACTCCACTCCCCTCGAAGACTCTGAGGAGCTGTACTTTGGTCGTGAGCCACATGAGCTGGAGGACAGCAGCGATGGAGAAGGAGATAATTACAACGAGGAGGATGAGGAGGACGAATCGCAAACAGGTTACTGGATCAAATGCTGCCTGGGCTGCCAAGTGAACCCCAACACATGGGAACCGTACTACTCCACCGAGCTCCACCGGCCAGCCATGATCTTCTGCTCCAGAGGGGAGGGGGGACACTGGGTCCATGCCCAGTGCATGGAGCTGTCGGAGACTCTGCTGCTCAGGCTTTCACAGGGCAGCAAGAGGTACTTCTGCCTGGACCACGGAGGCCTGCCCTACCAGGAGATGACCCCGCCTCGACAGATCATGCCCCTGAAGCGCACCCCCATGAAAGTTAAGGAGAGAAAAACTCCTCCAACAATCAAGATGTCGCCCGCCAAGAAAAGCTTTTTCAGAAGGCTTTTCGACTGAATCCAGTTTATGGTACATCACTCTTAAAAATGCTTGGTATATTTAGGATGTTTCTTGTTTATAATCGGTGAATAAATATGCTGATCTGTGCTCAATGTGAAACATTTTGTGAAGGAAATAAACAATAAAATAGCAGCCTGATATTTCCCTTCTAACAGCTGTATATTTCCCATTAGAATATCACATTGTTCCACAAATAAAAGGGAATATTTTAGCAAGTCTGCCTGCAATGTTGCAGCTGTGTAATAGTTCACTGTAATTTTGTGTTCCATTAAGCGCCACAGGTTTTACTTCCCAACACTTTCTTCCTCGGCCAGATGGAGCTGAATTCATTTTACAGTTCTTTCTGCAATTAAAATGAGGATTACTGAATGAAAAATACCCAATATGCTGATCTGTACTCAATGAAATAAACAATAAACAGCTTCAGATTCTGTCTTCATACCTGTTTATTTCTAATGTGTTTACTCCAACTTTTTATGTGACAGACAATCTTGATATATCAGTGTTCTTAGTTGGCATTTTTATCAGTTGTACATGAGTTTGCAGTTATTTTGTATTCCATCAAGGACCACAGTGAAATAAGGGGTTAAATTAACATTTTCTAACATTGAATTCCACCACCAAATTGTTTTTAAATTAGGTAAATTATAATTGATTAAAAAAACCCTAATCTGTAGTGAGTAACGTGTAATGAATTAAAAGGCAATCTGAATGAACAACCTAAACGTCTTAGTTTTATTTAATGTTATTTATGCCATTAAAGGGCTTTCAAAACCTTTATAAGTGTCAGAAAATGTTATTGTTTTAGCATATCTCTCTGCAAAGCTTCTAGTTTGCGTTTTCCGTTTTCTTATCTGTATGACAGTTCATTCATTTTGTATTCTTTTGTATTTTGTATGCGATGGAAATAAGCAGTTAGTGCTGTTGTCCAGGCTCAAATGTACCTAAATTCTAAATTCCTCGATATCAAAACACAAAATAAAATATAAGTCAGTGATAACAAACCATAGGTCGAGTTAGATTTATCTTTATTTATTCTTTGGAAGAAACAAGAACAACAAAAAGTACATACCTCTGTAAAGGTAACTCATGAAAAGGATGGTAAGTTGTCTGCTTTAGTGAAAATACAGCAGAAATATTAGTAGATAAGTAGTGGAACCTCAGTGTAATACAGTAATAGGATATGCAAAATAAATGACCACTGAAAGCTTTCAGCAACCACCAGAAAACACCTGATATTTAGTGTAATATGGAAACACAAAATGAGGAAATACATGGTGAGATGTGTGCAAGTGGATTTCTGTGATTCATCCATCATCCATTACTTTGGAAATGCAATTCATTATGGCAAGAAAACACAAATATGAGACAAGTTGCACACTAAAATATGGTGGTATTGTCGGAAAATTGACAACCACAGAATGAAATGTGAATATTTCACAGCTGTCACATGGTTAAACTTGTGACAGTAAAATAAAATCAAACATTCAATCAAATTGGAAAACAAAATTGCCTGTCACAATTCAAAATGGTGAAGGCTAAAAAAAAGGGTAATATAATCAATCAATCACACAAATAAAGTTGCCAACAAATCAGTTTACATGGCGGTCTCTCCTGCTCCCACTCATCCCTCTCCTCTGTCAGCCGTGGCGATGAAGAAATATCAGCGGAAGAAAAAGAGCCAGGTTTTATACAGAACTTAAGAAAAATCCCTGGCTGCTGCTGGAGAGTCCATGGGGTATTAGGCTCTGTAATGGACCATACTGTATTTTTATGATATCAACAGAAAGGTCAGTATATGCTTTATTTTATGTGAAGAATTCGAATAAGCATCATCTATCCTCCGCTGTGCAAAAACTAAAAGAGATAAAAATTGGTTCAAAGTGACCTGGCATCTATTCTGCCCCTCAGGGATCCCACGATAAAGCACTAAAGTAATCTTTTTCAGAGGGCACTCATGAAACAAAGAACATTTGGGTCTGTGTGATTGCATTTTTGTTCCAGCTCAAATGATATATTAATACAGTGGCCACAAATGTGGTCTTTTTAACACAATTCCCCCCCCATGACTTACAGCACTTTCATCTGTTTCCATAAATATCCCCTCTATATAAATTCATAAATGTGTCACATCCTTGCAATACAATAAACTGTGCCATATTTCACAGACGGTGAAGATAAAAAAAAAAAGAACTTTCCTGCTTAGAGCAAGAGAAAAGAAACCGTTGTGTTGCTGCTATATTCCTCCGCTGTCCCATCCTTCCACTGTAGTAACAAACAGCTAACAAAGAAGAGCAAATGTATATGTACTGTATACAATATGGGAGTACAAATACATTCAAAACAAGTAAAACGCATTTAAACATGTTTCAGTATAACATTTCTTTCAAAAGATATTTTTTTGGAAATTACGTTTTTATTTTATGAAAATCCAACAATAAAGGATGATGTATGTTTAAATTTGCAAATACTTTAATCACAACAAAATATTAAAAGTCTTGGCTTTAACTCCATGAAGTCCATAAGCGCCATTCCTGTTATTCTAAATAGCAAAAAAGTACATTTGTAAACAAGCCCATATTATTGATAGAGACAATTAAAATATTGTACAACTATCTTGAAATCAATGAAATGTTAACGCTTAAGGTTCCCATTAAAAGAAAAATCAAAAGTCGTTGTCCTCCAGAGACATGTCCTCATAATCCTGGCTCTCTTCTGGGTCAATGGTAGCTTGCAGAGCTTTGGTAGAGTCCTTGTGAGCTTCCATAAACTTCTGTAAGTACTTGGAGGTGTAGAGCCAGTGATGTTTCAACACGTCCTCCAGCTCAAAGGCCTTTGACTGACGTGCATTCATCTTCCGGAAACGCCTGAACAGCTTGTTGCCTGACTCGTTCCCCTCGCTGGCCCAGGCTCCGATGGATCCCTCTCTCTCTATGATCTCAGGCACATGGGCCAGGGTCTTGTGCAGGTAATTGGTTATCTTTCCGTTGTACCTGTATTTGAAGGTAGAGGAGAGGAGGTCGGCAAAGCGCTGGGAGTTAAAACTGTAGCGGCACAGCTGGTCGGGGCACTCCTTGGCAGGGCAGGTGGCGCGCCACACTGGCTTCATCTGGAGGTAGATCCTCATCAGCTCCCTCAGGGCCTCCCTCCTCTCCTCCGAGGGCACCAGCTCACACACCACCTCCACAGCCTCCTGGGTCATTAGCCTGCGAGCGTAGTTCCCATTCATCCTCATCACCGGTTTCAGCTTCATCTTCTTCCTCAGCTGTTTATCTAGGGCTGCCCTCCAGCTGCGCCGCTCCTCCCGGCTGGGGTTGACCTTTCGGTACACCTCCCCGATCTCATCCTGGAAGATTTTGTAGAACTCAGTGGCATTGCCGATGTCACAGTGTAACGCATCCAGCGTGGGCTGGGTCTCCATGAAGGGCTTGGCAGAGACCCCTTTGACTCTGTCTCTCAGCTCATCTACAGACTCAGAAAAGGGGTTGGTTCTCCATATCTCATAACGTTCTAGGTTCTCCTCGTGACTGCGGGTGACAGAGTGCAGCACCATGTTTTGAGAGGCCTCAGCTCGAGTGGAGTCACAAAGCGTGCAGATGTAGGTGGACCCCGAGGCCTCGAGGCCCTCCATCTCGCGCACCATCTTCTCATCGTATCCTGTGCTTCTGAAGTGGAAGCGGAAGGAGCAAGGCAGTCCGCCCACGGACAGGATGAGCCTGCTCTCTTTCATGGCATTGCGCTCCGCAACAATAGGCCCCAGGACGGCTGTGAGCGTCTCGTGGTCTGACTCATCCACAAACATCAGGCAGAGGGGCTTACAGGACAGTTCTGAGTTTGGCTTTGGCTCAGTGAAGACGGTAACCTCTTCCTCCCCCTCGTCTGCCAGGACAGAGATAGACATAACAGTGAAAGAAAAGCGCACAGCCTTCTCAGGAACAGCTGGTCCTCCACCGTGCTTCTCGCTGACATCACCCATGCCATCACAGGACTCCTTGATCATGACACTGAATCCCGAGGTGCAAGCGCTGTCTTCCATCCCGCTCTCTCTCAGCCCATCCATGATGTCCTCCTCCAGATCCTTTAAAGCTGACACCAGCGCCACATCATAGCGAAAGCGCCGAGTGATGGTGTCAGCTGGGATGTCATCCACCGAGGAAGCCCATCCAGAGAGCCCATTAATAATGCCAACGCTGCAAGATGTAGACACATTCTTGAGAGCTGGCTGCCATTCAAACTGGTGAAAGCCGGGGAGAAGCTCTTTCTCGGTGGCTCGCAGGGTGTGCAGGGGCTGGAAGATCTGGCGGCCGCTGGTGGCTTTGACAGTCCGGTACATCTTGTGATACTGGCTGCAGCTCAGGAATGTGTTGACCCGAATGGCCAAGCACACAGCAGGATGCAACCCAAAGCCTCTGCCTGCAGAGAGAGAGAAAAGGGAAAGAGAAAAAGTTTCAGAGAGTGGCAAAGTACAAAAAAACAGGAAAGCGAGAGGAAAGGATTTAGACATGAAGAGAATTATTTAACACCAAACTGTGGAAGCCCATTTCTAGTGCTTTGAAAAGAACTGCAGCATCTAACATTTCCTCATTTGATATCCCGCATTTGGAGTCATTTATACAACGAGAGAGAGTAAAATCGCAAATTTAACACCCAAATGCGAATGTATCATTGTCAAAAGCCCACAAGCCTGTGATTACAAAATCCAATATTTCCTAATTTCCAAATGTTATAAGGGGACAGAGGGTGAATCAGTGAAGCTGGCAAAAGTGATGTATTGGCTGCAGATGAAAACAGACACCAGCTGGCTTCTATTCCCCAGAGAGGAGGATGGTGCTGTCTGTGTAATTTGCAGATACAAGAGCCGCTGATGTTGTTTTGATTCTAACAGCCCCCTTCACAAGAGTTGTTATTGTGCATTAAGGGGAGTGTGAGACTGACGGACAAGCAAGCAGGAGAGTGAGTGAGCGTGGGAGAAGATCAGGGAGGAGGCTGGGCGTTCAACGGCAGTGGCTCAATAAACAGAGATGGACAATAATGAAATGCTTTTCAATCAGAACTTTCTTCCCTCTCTTCAGTAGTGAACTTTTAAACTCATTGTTATTTATGAGATGACTGTATTCCTCAGAGATAGGCAGAAATATTAATGAGGAAACACTATCATAATTTTCATGTGTTTGTGTTGCTTTTTCTCAGCCACAGAAGGTTATATGTTGATTGAACAGAATAGCCTCTTACCTTGCATCATGGCCTCTAACTCGTCTGCCTGCCGGTGTTCATTCCCAGACCTCAGTGCGAGCAGAAACAGGGTCTGACACACAGACTTCAGATCGCCACCTTCCTCTTTGTCTGCAAACGCCTTCAACTGGTTCTTCATATCCCTCAGACGATGCTTCTGGGCACGGCGGGTTAGCGATAGCAGGTGTTGACGGGGCCTCCCCCCTTTATTGGTTAGCTGGTAGTTGTCAAAGTCAGATGACTTTGTGTCCTGTTCACCCAGCTCATGGCCCAGACAATGAGCTTTAAATGAGTCCAGCCTTACCTGCTTGCCACAGCTGCTCCTGGGGCAGAGCAAAGGCAGGGAATGTAGGGCAGATAAGAAGGCCTTGGCAGGCAGGGTGAGCTCATTGGGGCTGCAGGACAAGTTACAAGCTGGGCAGTGAGGTCCCAGGACGTGGTTGTATTTTATAATGCAGCTGCGGCAGAAAAGGTGCCCACAGGGAGACTGAACTGGATCACAGAGCAGGTGGTCACATACAAGGCAGGTGAAAGAAAAGAGGAAGTCTACGGGGAGTTTCTCAGAGATCAGCTTGGTATTCAGGTGGTCATTCTGACAGTGGGTGATGTTCCTCACCCACCGCTCTCTCTGGATGCTGGATTTTTTCCACGCCCTGAACACAGGGCCATGATAATGGTCTCCAAATGGCCTAAGAGCCCTCCTCTCGCCAACAGCGCTGTTCTCGCCGTGGTCCCACCTGCTCCTTTTTGCCAGGCTCTGAGCCCTGGGAATGGCTTTCCTCCTCTTCCTCCCAGTCCGCTGGAATGAAGGTTTCCTCGGGGAGCAAAGGTGGCATGGGGAAGAGTGGGGTTCCCACTCTGGGACTCTTGTTCTGGAGAAGCTGCAGACACCCCCTCCTCGTATGGTCACCACCCAGCAGCGATGGCAGAAGGAAAGAGGGTGGACAGATTCCGTGTCCTCTGTCACATCCACTTTGAAGACTCTGAGAATGACCTCTGGCCAGCTTGTAAACTTGCAGCCCATTTTACGCAGCGCACCTTTGCTGACCTCATCCAGGCCCCCATGAACATCGTGCACCGATCCTTTGACCTTCCTCAGGGACATTCCACAGAGACGGCAAAGGCACCTTCATAGAGAAAAAACAATGCTGTCAAATTCTTGGAAAGAAATGGAGATAATATGATAAAGTTTCGATAGCATCGTGACATTTTATCACCTGAGGTGGTTCATGTGGGTGTCCATTTCCTGCAGCTTCATATCTACCCTCCGGCCAGGGCCCTCAACATTTTCCTTACTTTTTCCCCCTAGGCACAGTTTCATAACACTCCCTGGACCCACGTCATTATCTGACTCTATATCTGGAGCTGCAGGAGGTGAAATCCCTAACAAGGCTCCGTCCTCAGGCTGCGTCTCACTGGGCAGAGGGGCCCTCTCCATGGACCTCAGCCTAAACAGTTTAAACTTCCACTGAGAGTACTTTGAGTGGGGATGGTGGAGCTCAGCCGGCATGGAGGATCTGGGGCCATCTGTCTCCAGGCTCTCCTTCTCGGCCATGATGCAAATTAGACCTCAGACCCTGGAGAGGAGAGGAGAGGAGAAGAGAGGAGAGAAGAGAAGAGAAGAGGAGAGGAGAGGAGAGGAGAGGAGAGAAGAGGAGAGGAGCTTAGTTTTATGTATCACAACAGTATGAAAATAATTTCGGCTGTCCGTGAGATACACAGCCGTGGGTGCACGAAAAATGATTTAAAGGTTTAAAATGCTCCGATATCCCCAGCGTCCTCTCAGCATTGAGCCTATGACACATTCTAACAGCTTTACTTGATTCCTGTTGAATTCATACACCGAGTACCCTGAAATCCCACTGAGCAGAGAGAAGTGAGCCCTGACCCAGAGTGCTGTATTATACCATAAGTGGCATTTAGATCTTGTGTAAAATGCATGAGACAAGTATTGAGGGGATCGATACAGCACAAAAATCTTCATTTCTTTCATCCCCAATCCCATAGCTCAGGGAGCCATTGTGATTTTTTTTTCCCTTTGACATAGTGAGTTTGCTAAATGGGCAACCTTATCCCTGCAAGGCTGTCAGTCATTTATATTAGTCATTTTCTTGGCTGGGGAGAGAACTGGAGTCCCGGGAGCCTCGAACTGGCATTTTGAATGCGAGGGAGAAAAAAAAAATCGGAGATACAAGAAAATTAATTCCTCATACATATATATTGACCAAACAGGAGGGAAAAAGAAACCATCATTTTGAATAGAGATCATAAAGAATTATTCCAAACACACACATTATTCAATTTGGGAGTATTCATATTCAGACACCCAAGTAGTGTTATGATATGGCACAGGTAAGATCAATAATACTGACAGCCCTTATTTCATCTCCTCCCATACTATCTAGGTTCCATTACAATAAAGCAGTCAAACAATCTTACCATCGTACAAGTATCTAGCATCTTATCCATCTTTCAGCTCCATTTTATCCCTGGGAGGCTTGAATCTGGCAGTACTCCTTCATATCCTTGTTCTCTGAGTGCTTGACATGCTGAACTCTCCTCTGAGACAAACAGCTGAGCCTGTATGTATGTGTGTCAGCTGGGCTCTTACCTTGTTTTTTTCGGTCTCAGCTGGCATCAGCTCCCCTGGGGGGGTCCTCTCCGCATGGGAGCACAAGGGAAGCCCTGGAGCCAGGCCCTACAGTACACACCACGCTACATATACTGTCTATGTTAGAGTCTGTCACAGCTTGGAGCTGTTACAAGGTGCCGTGGCTCCATACAGTGGGATTGCCCCTGTCTGTCTCCTTGTGTCTTGTATTTATACCCTTCCTTTGATGGGATCCCAACAGTCAACTCCTGACACCTGATGCAGGCAGCTGATTTGAAAAAAAAAAATAAAGAAAAACAAGGTCAACCCCAGAGCACAGTTGCAAACGTGTATGTACACAATCCAAACAAGCAACTTTTTTTTTCTTAACCACAGGACACTGATCCTCAGCTGGAAACACTTTGCCTCTATCTCCCCTCTGTCATATCCATCTGCAGGCTCACCTCATCCAGGTGGCCTCTCTCTGACACAATGAGAGATAATGTTTAACTTATGAAAAAGCCACAACAGATGATAGAATACATGAGTTTTCCAGTCTCAGTGACAAATAACAAGTCTGACAAACACTGTTTTACAAATACTTGTATGATAGCCACATTACTAATGAAGAATTTGACCAGACCGATGAAACGTGGCGTTATGAGTTGCTATAAACCCCATAGATGTGGGGCCTACTACACCCACTAGTGGGTTTTATAATCTATCCACATGGTAGATCACTGAATTAGGTATAAAAGTTCATGATAGCAACCATAGCAATTATGACAGGAGCAGAAGCAGAGGTCAAGTGCTATAGTATAGACGCTGTGAAACCCATAACACAATGTTTTTCCTTAAACTTTAATGTTTTTGCGGTCTAAACTAAAAAAAAAAATAGCTACACCTAAAGAAGTTGTAATCTTGTTGCATAGACTTAAAGAAGCCTTTCTGTTTGTGTTCAAAACTTAATTTCATTCAGTTTTACATGTTAATTGATACTTGAAACTTAAGAGCAACACAGTGTTGCTCTTAAGTTTCATTTTCACAACGCAGTAGGTCCCTCACCCACACCTATGGTACTTATAGCAACTGATAATGCTTGTTTAACAGCCTGATAACAGAAAAAAAAATAATACAGGAGCTGATCACAAGTCAGCTATAATTAATATAGCAGATAATTTAATAGTTTGTATCTGTGACTGTCAGAAGTGTTGAGGTGTGAACTCAGAAGTCACTAATGTGGCCATACTTTAAGCATTTATGTTTTTGTTGTGTCTTTTAGTCATTTCCCTCTTACCTCAAAACAGGTGACAATATGCTAACAACTTCAGGTCAGGGTCAGGGGTCAGGGTAAACTTTATTGTCCCGTTAGGGAAATTTGTCTTGGGCGTCGTGCTACATTATTGTTTCACAGAACAACGACAGAGAAACATAAACATTGACTACTAAAAACAGGGCTAAAAACAGGAGATACATGACAACACAGGGACAGAGACATTAGCTCATTTAAAATGCCAAAAATAAATAAATACATAAATAAATAATTGAATAAATAGGTAGATTTAAAAAAAAAAAAAAAAAAAAAAAAAACTTGAACAGACATACATGCCCAAACGCAGCAGATTTCAATAACAAAAGAATTACAGCCATCCACATCAAAGATGGAGATTGTGGTTGACAGGAGAACTAGTGATATGTGTTGAATGTGCATGTGTGGAGGCAGCAGAGAAAAAGAGATGTGCTGGCATGTGTAAGGGTGTGAACAGGGCAATATGCGAGGAAGACAGATGGAAACTGAATGATTTAAAAAGAGCAAAAATCAATGTACAGAAATGGAAAACAATTGCAGCAATGCTAATGAGTGTTATTGTTTTCATTGTCATTCTAATTACTGCATTATTGAGACTTTAACCTCTTCACATCATCTTTCAGTGGTTTGTGAATGATGCACCAGCAACTCAGGTGATGGCTGCTGTGAATCAAAATGACAAATGCAGCAATACAAATGAGTCATGTTTGGTTGGATACCAATTAGCAGCTTTAGCTATTAGAATCTGAAGTGCTCATCTGGGAATTAACATTTTGACAAGCAACATAAGGCAACTTACAGAGGTGCATAGAGGTCATAGCTACTGCCTGGATTTTTATTGTCAGGCTATCCAATAGTTGTTAACGGCTACTACATGCACTATAGATGTGGGTTAATAGGTGTGATAATGGTAGGATTTATTATGTATTCACATGGTAGATCACCAAGTGGTTTAAAAGTAGATGACAGCGACGTAGTAACTATGACAGGAGCAGTAGTGAAGTCAGGTGCTGCAGTATGGACACCCTGAAACTCCATAGTGGGTGGACGTTGGAGGTGATGGGATACATGACGGGTTTTTACCCAGGAGTCTGGAGCTCACATCCCCTGTGAAACCAATAATGTGTGCGTCTGTGTTCAAGCATTAAATTTCATGTTCACTTATGAAACTGTGGCAAAGAGTTGTGGGGACAGTAAGTTGGACAAACTAGTTGACACCACCTGGGGACTTATACCTCAAATACCCAAAACCTTGAATATTTTACAGGTAAATAGATATGGCACACAGACTTGTTACTGATGAAGCAGAGACGTGTTCGCAAAAATTTGATTTTATTAGAATTTATCCAAGAAAAAGCACAAAATAAAATGGGACTGGAGCTTAGGGAAAGAAATAATGATCAGACAAATTAAAAGTTACACAAAATAATATGGGATGATTGATGACAAAATTAAACTAAACAAAACTAAGCTGAGGCCACTGTTGGAGAGGCAGACTACACTGAGGGTGCTGGGATGCTACCGCTTACTCACCTTCGGTGCAACACAGCAAACCTCACAGCAATGCTCACTGCAACTTTGACACAGTATATTTGTGTCCCACATGCAATAAGTGGAGGTACCTCACCTTGGGTGCCTAGCCTCCCAGTAAAGTGACTCTTGGCTTCTGAAAGAAAAAAGTTATACAAAGAATTGAACAACCAAACAGACTAAACACAAACAACCCAGTTTGTTAAAAGACAAAATAACTCCAACCAACTAATGAAAAAATGGTCAAAGCTAATACTCAAATAAATCAAAATGAAGCAATATTAAACTGTTAGATAAGGGGCAAAAACAGCAGCAGTGTTCCTATTAGTCAGCCTAAAATTAAACCAGTATTAATAAGACTAATAATGCTGCAACTTAAAGCTACCAAACACAGAGCCACCCTACTCACTTGTGATGTTACGTGTTGTGTCGAGGCTTCGGTGCGTGTGTTGAGTAATTCAGGAAGCTTTCTGTGAAGCGTTTATCGAGGCTTGTATCTTGTATTATTATTCCTGGATAAAAACAAAAAATGTCTCCCATCTATCATTTTCCTATACAAAAGCACATTCACTGCCCTCTGCCTAGTTAAACCACTGTCACATATCTGGAATACACCTGCCTGTTTTACACTGTTTGACCAAAAGGTTTTATGTGCAGATGAAGCCCAGATGAAGCCTCGTGAAATGAACCCTTTTGCCAACCAATTTGCTGGAGAGCTTCCTGCCATCTCTGCTACTCACCTCCATGGGGCATCACAAAAAAATTGTTCCGCAAAAGCAGTGGAACAATGAGGATAAGGGAAATGTCAGATAGTCAAAAATGCAATAGCACCAACACTAAAACAGTATGCCAGTTAGAAGCAAGAGGACATAACAGGACCCAGGTGCTTTAACCTGGCCTGATTAGCGGGTTGGTGGAGGAGGAGTCAGGTAAACCAGCAGACACCATTAGGGGAACCAAAAAAATGCTTTAATCATGAAAAAAATGGTTCCTTACCTCAAAATGTAGTCTTTTATGCAAAAACATGATGTTTGTCCCTAAAGTTAAAGTGGTTGTGTTGCCTTAAACCTAATGAAGCATTTTTGCTTTTGTTTAAAACATTTAATTCAGTTTTACAACATGTTAGAATGTGTTGCTCTTGAGTTTTGCTTTACATCGTAGTAGGCGTAGTCGGTTCCTAATGACCCACAGCTATGGTGCTATAGTGACTGATAATGTTAAGTTGAATTGGGTGTCAGAGAAAGTAGAAAATATTTGTTCACAGCACTGCGCCATGTGTATTGTGTCACCATTTTGTCCACCACGTGTGGTTTTCAACAGCGGTTTTCTCTCTATATATTGTCAGTACATTTCATTCATTTCTCAAAAGGCTGTCGCTCTGTCACCATTCACAAAATGACTTTTAATCAGACAGCATCATTTGATGTGATGTCTCAGTAGGTATGGCGAGTATTTGCCCAAGATCATTCTTGTTTGTAATTATCCAGGGGATTAATCTGGTGTATTCGCCACAGGAGCCCATCTCTGTTGCGTTGGATTTGCCAGCCAAGTCATTAGATACACAGTCAGTGTTCACAAAACAACAGTTGGGTCTCTCCCACTCTTGTCGGCTTAACAGTGGAGCGGGATGAACACTGGCAGGCATACACTGTATTTGGTGCATATGGTCAACTGTGACCTCAGACAGCAATGGTAGTTTTTGTTTTTATTTCTTTCTTTGTGACAAGCATACTTACAAAATGCTGAAGTGCAAATACACCAAAAAGTTAGTGTTGTTTTCTAGGCCTTTATCCAAATCCGTCAGACACAGCGTGATACAATGCTTGATGCAATATCCAGGAACAAGCAAATGATGGATTGTAGCAAGATGTTCCAAGCCTATTTATAGTTGATATTTAGATTTATGATAGCCCAAGTAGCCACATGTTTCCAAGGTAAACGGTACACCTAGCTCAGCGGCAGACAGGGACGGAGCTGCAGATGTCTTCCTGACAAACAAGCGATGACCCCCTGAGACCCTCATCTCTCCACGCCTGCTAATTGACTTGTTATTGATCAACTCAGAGACAGTCTGATTTATGGGGGAGAGGACTTGTGGAGACAGCCACCTGGCGTGGAGCGGACTGTTATGAATGTGAGGAGCGAGGCCCTGGGGGACTATAGAGGCTGCAGTTTAGGAGGACATACAGGAATTTGCAATGCACCAGTGAGCTGACACCTCCCACTGTTGGAGGGGGGTGTTTTTTCTAACATGATGAATCCAAACAACATGAGTGAGCATGCAATGGTGTGTGTGTATATATATATATATATATATATATATATATATATATATATATGAGCATGTTGCAGGTGTGTGCAGTGGGAGGGATGAGTGGGAATATGGAAGGTTGGGAGGAGCTGTGTGACTGTTTATGAGCAGGTACAACTTAAAGCTTCAGTAAGCAGAACATTTTTGGCATCATTGGGCAAAAAATCTATAATAACCTTTCAGGATATTGTAATTTAATAGGTCTTAGAGAAAACTTGACTTCCGCACCTCCTCATTGCTTTGTTTTCAGGCTTTACAAAATCTAGCCTGTGATGGGAGAATTCGGCCAATCACAGGTCATTTTAGTGAGAGTATTCCTTTTGATCATTCCTATTGGCTGTGCTCCAGCTGGTGGGTGGTGCTTCTTCAACTGATCTCAACATGTCTGCTGTATGCTGCATTTTAGGCCATAGAGGTGGTCACCTAGGGCGCCACCTTCTGGGGGTGCTGGTCACCCTCTAAAAAATTTCTCTCTAAAAAAAATTAAAGAAATAAATGCTAATAAATGCCTGTGGGTACCCTTCCTCTTTTTCTGTATTGAGGTAACAAATGAAAAAAATAAATAAATAAAGATAGAAATGTCTTTCGCACATTTTTTCGGCTGCACTTATTTATTACTAAATGTGTAAATTGTAGTGAAACTAACCAGACACTTTTAAGCCAACAATATCAAGGACCAATTATTTAGGAAATCAGAAATTTTAATTTTTGTCTTCAAATCATTGTGATGTCGGATGTGCATTGCAGTTTACTGGGCTAGGGGCTCCAAATCTGAATTTTGCAGGGCACCAAAAGGACTAGAGCCGGCCCTGTTTGTGAGTCCCAGGAGCAAGACTAAATAAATATGAGGTAGTCCTGTTAATCCATCCTTGAGAATCTTTAGAATCATTGCTGTGTGTAAAACAAAGGGAGAGAGACAGGGAACGAGAGAGAAGGTGTGAGAGGTGAAAGACAGAGAGGGAGGGATATAGCAGTGATCTTGTGTAAAGGAGTTGCACAGGATAACAGGCTTAGCTCAGCAGTAGAGAACACAAAGGGGCTTAAGGCTGATTGCAGGCTGTGACAAGCACAGGGGGGAAGAGATCAAGCCTTCCAGGCAGAACCATGTAAGCCAAAGGTCCAAAAAAGACCCCCTGACATGTTCAAGTCAGATGGCAGCTTAAGGAGAAAGTGTCAACAGCAGAGATGGACAATGAATGGATTCCACGGCGGCGGCAGTGTCATCCTAGCGGGGAATAAAATGTCAGCATGGTCCACATTTGAATAGAGCGACCGAAATTGCGGCATGATATTTCTAAATGTCACGAAGAATGTAGGCATCTTTGTGATTGTATTCGGGGTAAAGAGGGCATTCATATTTCCACTGAGTGTTATGCAATATACTGAGCATTCGGTATGCAAATACTTAATTGCATTCTCATGGCACATTCGCCAACTTCCTTAGCCAATTCTCAGCGAGTCACCTCCCACTGTCCACCTCATCCATCGCTCATCCGGGAGACATGATTTGGCAGATTAATACTCAAAGAGGTAGACCTCAATGCAGAGCTATTCGTCAAAGCTACCTGCCAGAACAAACCCCATATCCCACTATTCAAACCCCCTCTCATTCATCTCCCCTGTCTCTCCCTCTCAAAGTCTTGTTTCCCTCGCCTCGCCTCGCCCCTCTCATCTCACCCTCACCTCAGCTTTTGTTAATAATCAATTATGTGATTATTCGAATGAGTTGATTAATTACTGGCTCTCCCTCCCCTCTGTACCACAGGTTGGCATGCTTATAATCACATAGTGACAGCCAGGGGACAGCTGAGTTGAGCGATGCTGTCTCGAGGCCTCGCGTGACCCCGTGTGACTCTGCAGCGTTTGTTGTCGGCTCATCCTGACTGATGGAGCTTTAACAGAGAGCGGAGACGCGCCACAACATCACAGCTTCTACAAATAACATCCCCCGCAAGATAGTGACAGCCTGACACCAACAATATCTTCCATGTCCAGCTATCCAAATATTCATTTTATTGGATAGTCTAGTCTTGGGGCCGCATTAATTTGTTCCAAGTCTTGCATTATAACTCTCCCCGAGGCGCTGCAGAGTTATTTTGGTTTTGGACCGGTTCCATTCATCTCCTCTGTTCTGGGAACTTAGACAATATAGGGGACAACTTAAGCTACAGCGACTGTGAGTGTCAGCCTTTAGAAAAAAGCAGGAAAGGCTAAATAGAGGTCAAGAGATTGCAGTGTGATTGTGTTGGAGTTTACAGTATCGCCTCTCTGAAAGGCGTGATCTGCATCTGAGCAATCCAGATGGATGTTGATCCACTCACAGTAAACCACATTAAATTAAACCCTAAGCCGGATTCAGGAGCACCATAGTGGAGTGGGGGAATCAGGACCAGTATCTTAAATCAAAATAACAACATGCTCTTTAATTCTGTCTTAATTAAATGTAGATTTCCCCAATCGAGGAGCAGTCCCCTCGACGCCAGGGGAGCTCCAGTCACATAAACATCCACTCACTGGATTTGTCTTGTGTTTAACCATGTATTAGTCCTCTTTTCCCAAAACTGTCTGGTGCTAGTTTACACAGAAGGTCTGTCAGCTGAGGGATAGCAGCTCGCAAACAACTCCTCGAGATTTCAAACACTCAGCATCCTCGAAAGGGAGGATTTCTTGGCAAAGACGTTAAACACCTTAAATAAGTGGGTTACAGTTTACAGATGAAATGAGAGTAATGGTGAATTCTCAGCACTAAATTTCACTCCGTTTGTCTCTGAACTAGTTATTCTCCCTCTTCCGTTCCCTCTCTCCTCTGCCCCCCTTCCATCAATGTAATGAGCAAATCATGGCCACTAGATGTAGAGAGAAGAATCGGTCCCATTATGTGTCAAGGAGTGTGAAAAGAGCAGCGCTGTTGTCTGTCAACTCTAAACCCCCCCCCCCCGACTGTCCATTGGTTTTAACTCCCCACCAAACACAATGAGCTCTTTCCCCACACGTAGATCTGCTTATTATTTCCCTTGTCTTTTAACTACAAAGTCCATTATAGGAAATGCCAGGACAGCTGTGCCCTTTTCTGCACTAGCTCTGCCAGAGCTCAGACAAGGGTACAATGGACACAGTAACACACGGCGATCCAAGGCTGATTTAGAGTGACTGGTCTTAAACCCGACTTATAGAGTACAGTAATTATAGGAGGTGAGGGCAGGGAGGGGCTGCGGAGGGATGCTGTGGATAGGTAGGGGCTTGGGGGGAGGGAGGTTGTTGTCGTTTGGCAGCCAGTCCAGTTGGAGAGAGGAATTGCTATTGGAGCCAAAGCCTGTGCGACGGAGCATTTATCAGCCAGTCATCGCAATGATTCACACGATCCAGAGGGGAGCCATTATTTTACTCTCTCACTACAATCTGCTGGTGGCGTGGATGATGATAGCTGCGGCCTTTATGATTGCAGGAGCAGACATATACAGTCATTGTTTGAGAACAATAGTCCCATCTCTTTTCAGAATTCACAGAGTCATACGTGGCGTGTGGATTGGGCCGCGCTGAGGAAAGAACTGAGCGGCTGAGCCTAACTCGGGGGCATATGGCGTTTGTTCACTGCAGCAGAACACAGAGATGCCTTGGGAAGGGACTGACAAACATGTGGTCCCTGTAGTTGGAGGGGAGAGAAACTGGCACTGAATACATAAAGATCACATATACAGCATCCACCTGCTCTGGAAGTGCTTTGGGACCAGGTAGATCCGAAGGCATTGATACAGTTTTTGCATTTGCCGGTCTGCCTGTACAAGCAAGTATAACAGTCTCTGCATAAGCAAATGAATCCCTAGCTGAACAGGGAATAGGCCTTCTCATAATAACAATGATAAAAAAAAAAAAATGCTATTCTTCTATTCATACTCCCTTCACTCTTCCTTTAACCAACTTTCCCTTTTGGTTCCCATGGGAGACACATCATTCTAATATACACAGGTTTTCATCCCTCCTCTTGTTGTGAAAGACCTGCAGGAGAAACAGAGACAGAGACTGAGACAGGGAGAGAGTGAGAGTGTTTATTCAGTCAGATGGTCTAACGTGTGTGGAATAGATTTGAGCTAAAGAGGAAGCTGTCTACACAACAGCAGTTGGCATCAGTGGTTGAGTGAATGATGCCGTGTCCGAGCTCAAGCCCTCACTGACTCACTGACTACAGTGAGCAGTAAATTTTGGACACTTGTGAATCGTCATCAGCGGTGACAGGTGTAAGTTGCATAATGTCAATGACGCATCTATTACAGCAAAACATTGCATTGCAGTATATTTAGTAACAAGACTAAGACTCTACCGCCTGCAGCTCTGTGAGGCTGTACTTAAAGGTGCAGGCAGCGATTCCAATCCAGTACACTTTTTTGTCAAATTCAGCTCGTGCACGGGAAAGGGAAAGGCCAACATCTTTCTCACTGATTCCACCTTTAAAGGTGCAGTGTTTAAGATCTGGTGGCAACCAACTAAAACTGTAGGACAACGATGGTGACTGCCGCAAAAATGTGAATAGCCCAATCTAGTTTCAGTGTGTGGTTTGTCCGTTCTGGGCTTCGCTCTAGGACCTGCTCCCTATAGATATAAATGGCTCATTCTAAGGTAACAAAAACACAGTTCATGTTTTCAGGTGATTATACACTAATGAAAACAGTAGATAGATAATGAACTTTGTCCTGATGGCGCTAGATAAAAAGTCAGAGGGCTCTCTGGAGTCATTAGGAATCAGTGAACCATGAATGCAATGTCATGACATTCCCTTCAATAGTTGTTGAGATATTGATATTTGCTAGATAGCGAAAAAGGAGCGATGTCAAACACAACCTGAGTGAATGGGTGTTTGAGTATTTGTTTATTTTCACAGATCCTCTCACTACTTTTTAGATTATTTGCCCATGCAAAATGATTTTCCTAAGATGGCTGCAACCATGTCTCCATGTCTGTCTTCTACACTCTTTTTCTCCCCCCAGCGTCCTCTCGCTTCACTTCCTCGTGCCATTCATTGTCGTTGTGAAAAGGTGTGTGTGACTCCACCAGTAGAGCGGAGCCCATTATCGTAAATAGGCCAATAAGTAACTTCACACACAACGTGTTTCCAAAGCAAGCACACTCTATATGCAAAGCAGAGGCACACTGTTAAAGAAACTGGCGCCAAGTGATTATATTTGTAATTTAATTTCCTTGGTCACACAGAGATAAGAGAAGGGAGCGGCTACAGTTGGCCGGGGATGAATAGAGTGACAAGAATGGGGCGACGGCTTCATTGTCTGGACTGAGATGTCCGAGACGACACCACTTACCAACAAGGGCAGATATGGTACATACACAGGGATTCACTGGTCGGAACTCAAAGACACAAAAACAAGAGCGTTCTGCTATGCTAGAGCACCTGCCCTCTCACAACCTATATGGATGAATGTAGGAGCAGGATAATCAAGAAACTCCTGAAGCAAGCTCGGTCTGTCTCCTTCGTAATCAGCAGGGTGGTCCAGTCTGGGTGGGATGTCAGTCACAAAGAGCAAAAGCTCATTGCAGATTCTGCAGGCGAGATGAACCAGGTCCTTGCATGAAAGACGACTAAAGGACGCAAGGTGTACTCTCTCTGTCTCCCTCCCTCTGGCTGCTTTTTGTGAGATTGTAGAACTGCAGATATCAAATTTCCTGACTTTTCCATTTTCAAAGAGTGTCCACTTATACTGATAACAATGCAGTGGAGGGCACAATGTTGCAGTGGTCAGACTCTGACTCAGGTCATTCAGGGCTATAGGGAGCTGGTGGTGAGCAAGATGTACCAAGTTCATCAAAACCTGACTTCACACACGAGGGTGTACAGAATCCAGGGTCAGCTTGAAGTGGGTTTATGACGGCTCACATCCTTTTAGATTGAGATTTATTGTCCCAGAGGGATATTCATTTTCACAGCCAGCGCACAGAAACATACAGATAGCAACATATAGACTTGCATATGGCCAGACAGTGCACAAAACCTTCATGTATGTATTCATCCAGTTATCCCAGCTCAGGCAGATTGTTCAGAAGTAACAAAGCTTCTGCTGAAGTAAACTCCTCTCCATCCAAGTGTATGTCCGACCAGATGGAAGTAATGTGAGACGTGAGGCAGGACTGGTTTCAGGCAAAGCCCATATATGCAGTCGCCCAGGGCACCACCTTCTAATAATAACATTTTTCAAATGCCAGTGGGTGCCCTTCTGCATTTTCTGACAAATGAACAAATAAATGAATAAATATAGAATTATACTTTTCATCCCTGTATTTCTCTTTCTCAGACTTTTTCCATCTGCGTTGCCACATAAGTTGTCGTTAAATGGAAATAAAAAATGTGATAGTGAGCAAATTAAACTCGTATCCATTATCGTAACCATAATGAAGCATTAATTAAAGTTTCATCATGTTTCTTAGGCATTCTGATAGATGACAACCTCTCTTGGGGAAATCAGGTTGGTTTTGTCAGCAGTAAGGTCACTAAATCTCTTGGGATTCTGCAGAAAAAATAACAGCGTTTGTACACAATACGTGTTTGTTAACATTTTTTTATTATACTGTGATATTGTTTTGGGCAAGTACTTTTCCAACTTGTACTTTTCCGACTTATTTGAACAAAATATTGCTGCTACAGACACAGTTTGGTAGATTAGCAACTTTTTCAAATGCTGCTATACCAAGTGCACCACTTTTTAAAATATTTGCTGTTTTTGACTATATTTGACATCAACATTTTTCAAACCTGTACATTTGTCTTTATGGCAAAATACAGTATAAGGATGCAGATTCACCCAATTGTCTTAGATATTATTTTGTTAACAACTCTATCTATCGATACATGCATATATGGAATGAAAATGTCCATGTAATGGATTCTCCTGTGTATAAAAAGAGACCTAAAATGCTCTGTAGATAAAAACACTTGATTTGGTTTACACTGTACAATATATTTATATACTGTATGTTAAATGTTTTGTGTCTAGTGTCTAAAATGTACTGTTTTTTGTGGACTCGGAGTACAGCTGCTGCTCTTTTGCATTGAAAGGAGCCAGTTGAGGTGGTTTGGGTATCTGGCAATGATACCCCCTGGGCACCTCCCTAGAGAAGTGTTCTAGGCACAACCAGCTGGGAGGAGGCCCTGGGGAAGACTCAGGACTACTTGCAGAGATTATATCTCCACACTGGCCTGGGGACGCCTCAAGATCCCCCAATGTTGGTTAATGTGGCTCAGGAAAGGGAAGTTTGGGGTCGCTAGAGCTGTTGCTCCTGATGATGACTTAGTGAGAGAGTGAGAAAACAAATACACAAACAAATAAACATAAAAATGTATTTGTTTACAAAAGTTGAATAGAAGAAGTTTAATAAAATTGAAGTGAAACCAAACACGTTTTAAGTCAACAATATCAGGGACCAGTTATTTATTTATATTATAATAAACATGGTTATTTATGAAAATAAAACTCTGAATTGTTGTCTTTAAACTGTGGTGATGTTTCATGTGTATTGCTGTTTATGGGGCTTGGATTAGCATTTAGGGGGGCTGCAAATCCAAATTTCACCGACGAAGGCTTGAGCCAGCCCTGATGTGACGACTTGGTTTTGGGGGTGATCAGTGTCATTTTATAGCTGGTAAGTTTGTTTTTGTTGGAGATGGTTAACATGGGGAAGAAGCAAGAGGAACAGTACAGCAGGATGGGTTGGATTACACTTTTTCAAAGCAATAACAGGAAGTGGGGGGCAACAGACAGCACACTGAGTTTACGGATGACACAGAGTCTTTGCGGCGATTGTTTGTGGATGTGATATGTTGCTGTGGATGGAGTTGGGGTTCAGTCCAGTGTGGACAGTGGGAAGTTGTGAGTGCATCATTGTGTGAAGTGAGAAACTGATAACAGAGTTGTTGTTCACTGAGTAGACCAAGTAGGGCTGTGTCATCAGAGTATTTGATGTATGTGGTGATGGGTGAAGAGCTGGTAAAGGAAGGGGCCGGGGACACAACCCTAAAGGGCTCCGGGTTGATGGTGATTGATGAGATGGTGACGTTTGTTGATCATCTGGCGGCATTCGATTGCATTAAAAGCACAACTGGAGTCAATAATGAGGATGGAAGCAAGGTTTCCTGGTGATTCCAGATGTTCCAGATGTTGGGAGGACCGAGTGGAGGAAACGTCCCTCATTTCACCTAAACTGGGTCCAACTGTAGTCTAATGGCTGGCAAGACGGTGTTCATGATCGTCATTTCAAGGCATTTCATGGCTGTTGGAGTGAGTGACGACTGGTAGCAGTTGGGTTCTTGGGTGCTGGTATGATGGTGGAGGTTTTGAGAGGGTGGGAATTGATGCTGTCCTGTAGGATTCCCCCCAAAAAAGAAACAGAGCTCCACGGCACAAAGTTCGAGCTCCCTGGCAGGGTCTCTCCCTTTGTTCTCTGCTCTCTCCTCCTCTCATCTTTATGTCTATTTCTCCCCTGCTGTCTACTCTTTCTGCGTATTTCCTCAGCGTCTTGACTTTGAACCCGACAGCATTAACCTGTCAGGAAAGTTACAAATGTTCTGAGTGAATTATGTAAACCACAGAGAAATAAAACTGCAAAAAGCATGGAGTTCTTGCTGTATTTCATAATTCATCATGCTCCCAGATCGAGCCAAATAAAACCGGACTTATTAAGCAGTCTGGCACATTCTGGCTCAAAATCCTCTGAAATATGCTCTGGGATATTAATCACACTTTGTCTACCTCGCAAATAAAAATCACACACACACACACACACACACACACACACACACACACAAACATACATGCACAGCTTCTTCTTTGTGTGATTTCATTACTCATCAAACGAGAGCAGCGTCTCCCACATTTCACCAGATTTCACTGCAAGAGGCAAAAGCGATGGATGTTACACCAGCACCACCAAAAGGTAAAGCCGGAAACAACAGCTTGCTTTCTTTCTTTGTAAAAGCACAAACTTACAGCACTGAAAATCTGATTAAGGACGCTTCGCCT
Organism: Pterois miles; assembly: GCA_947000775.1. Lineage (NCBI taxonomy): Eukaryota > Metazoa > Chordata > Actinopteri > Perciformes > Scorpaenidae > Pterois > Pterois miles. The sequence continues at coordinate 9,617,118 of CAMQGK010000144.1, read as the reverse complement.
TGGCAGCCATAGAGTTTATTTATTTATCTCAATGAGCACAAGCACAGAGGAGAAACAGACACGTTATAGTGGGGGGATGGGGTAGTGGTGGAGCAGCATAATTAGTAGGACATGGCTGTATAATTGGTCTCTAATTGATATGAAGAGCAGTGGTTTATCCCAGGTTGTGTTCTACACATTCTGCCGGCCGCGGGCAGGAGACGCTGGCGGCCTGCTCAATCGTGGTGCCATCTTCTGATTGATGTCTCTGTAGCAAAATGCCCTTCAACAATCAGTACCCACCATCTCTGTGTGTCTATCAGGCCACATCTTCTACCATTCATCTGTCATTTCATCCTTTGTGCCTAAACGTCTCACTATCTCAGTCCTCCACATTGATTTGGCCTGCCTTTTTCTCTGAAGGCATGCTCAACCTTTGCTCTGTTATTCTCGGGGAGGTGAAAGAGCAGCGTTTGTGGTGGTGGAAGGTGAAAAGTGGACAGTTTGTTTATGAGACACTGGCAGCCATAAAAGACTGCATGCTTTCAGTGGTCCAGACAGTACCCACAGGAGGGGAAGAGCAGCAACTTTAGATGAAAGGGAAATCAATTTTTTATTTTTTATTTTACAAAAGAATATGGCATAGCTGCTCTCTCAATTTAGCAAATTTCTTTTGAGATTGAGCTAAAATAACAGTCACTGAGAGGCACAGCTGTGCATAAGAGGTCAAAACACAGTGAACTGAGTGGATTTGAAGTTTGGGTGGGGAAGCTCTTCAGAACAAGTCTGCTCATGGATCGTATGCACAAGACGACCTTCAAGGACATTCCCCTCATTTATACAGCAATTAAGCACTACCCTGTTGGTAAATTGAAAAAGAGACAAAAATCCTCTGCGGATTTAATAACAAACTCATTACCAGGGCCCAACAGGGTGGAACTGCCTTTTAATTAGAGCAACACCTGATTAACGCCCAATTAACAGAGCCAGAGCCACTTAATTCTCCCCCACTTTGGCAGGTTGAGAACATAAACATAAGCAGTCCAACATCGGAGTGCTTCCTCTCCTCCTGGGAATGTGTGAGAGGAAAGTAAATAACGACTTTGGAGGCAGGCTGTTGTCGGGTGGTCCAAATGCTCCGCAGAGCTGGGGACCGTAAGTGTTTCAAGAAGGAGACAGATGTAGGACAGGCTGGCAAAAAGTCTGCTTCACTACACAAGCAACTCCTGGTGGGCTGATGTAGGACAACTGTCCAAGCAGTTAAACAACACCGTACTCAGCCAGATGCAGCTCTCAGATAAGATGCACGTTAGAGATGTAAACTTTTAACACTTGTATTTAACTGTGAAAGGGTGTGGTAAACACATGAACAGCATAGTCACACTAAGCCTTGTTGAACACCATACGATAAACCATATGATGACTAATTCATAATAAAATAAGGGATCACTGAAAAATGATATGACCACCGTTAGGTTATTTATATTTATTATTCATCAGTAGCAAGCATGGCACCTTTCATAGGAAAACAACAAAGGAACACAATGTGTGTGAGCATTAGATAATAATTATGATATCATTTAAAAACAACCCATCTTTCTATTGTTGAGGATTGTGAAAAAAGACAGATAGGCATCAGAAGATGGTGCTATTAACATTCATCAACTACGCTGCAGCTCTTACTGAGGTGTTAAGGGAGACACCAGAGGTGAAAACGGTAAACATTTATCCTAATAAATATTACCTTTAAAGGGTTATTAGAGGGTTATTTGACAAAGATTTTCTTTGGTTGAGGACAGCCCTGGTTAAATATGCAAATGAAGCAGTAGCTTATCAATTATGTGCTAATTTGGATGCATTTTCAGAACAGAAATCCAAATTCTTGTTTCATTTTGTTGACATATTACAGTCCAAGTTTTTTTTACAGAGGGAGTTATGGATATCTTTTATTACTCCATAAAATACTACCAACAGCCATTAAAAAACAAATGCCTTGTTTTTAGGAATAAAATGTTCCATAAATCAGACAATGATATATGAACAAACTCCTCTGTAAAAACCTCCAGGAATGAAACTGGAAAGTATGTAAGTGCTACTGAAGTGGAGATTTCTGGCTCAGAGAAAACGGCCTTTAAAGATATGGCTTGTATAATGTGAGGTTGCAGATCGCAACCAGCTGAAGCCTCTCCCGTGTGCCAGGAGTGTTGGAGAGCTACAGTGGTGAACGCAGGCTACTGTAGAAACATGGGCCTGCTCCATTTTTAGATATAAACGGCTCATTCAGGTAACAAAAACACAATGATTCTTATTTTCAGGTGATTATATACTAAAGAAAATATACTTACCGCTATTAATATTATATTTATATTACACACTGGCCCTTTAAGACAATTATTGTATTACATTTTTTTTAAATTTTATGATGAAATATGCAAATGAGGAATTATCTGATGTTAGTTTAGGTGAATTTAGGAGAAATCTACAGACACAAATAGACAAAGTGTAATAAAACAAACACCTAAATGTGTATTTTGGATATTTTCCTTTCAACTAGTCTCAAAGAAGACATGTTATGGAAGCAAAATAGCCCCAAATCTCAAAATTGATCAGTCAATGAAAAATTAAGTTTCTGCCTGTGGTGTCTCATCTTACAGGTAGCAGTTGAATGTTTAGTGAGTGTTTTGTTGTAAACATAAATCCACCAGAAATCCCTCTACAACTGGATCTGTTCCTGACACAGGGGAATACTTGGTTAGCTTTATGAAATTAAGAGCTTTGGAGACATAAGTCTATGTATACATTGCCAGAGAGCAGTTCCCATCTTACATTTGGTGCCCATTTTCCCAGCCAGAATTGTTGGTCCTTAGTGTGTTTTTATTTAATTTCAGTCCATACTGAAAACAAACCACCATGATCAGTCTTTCAGAAAGCTTGAGCTTTCACTGACTTCCGGGATTCAGACTTAATTCCTCTGGCAAATACTTAATTCCCAACATAGTTAATCAATGTTCAGTCTGGTTGTATACTGTGGATCTATAAAGCAGCGAGGAATTACTGTTTCCTCATTGAGTCTTTGTGTATTAATGTGTTACTGACACACTGACATTCATTTCCTCTGTCACGTCCCTATTTCTGCACTCCAACCGGGGCTCGTGGGAGCCATGTTGCTTTCTCTGTTACCAGGGTAATAACCATCGTTGAAGGAGCATTTAGCGGCCTTACGTTGAGACGAAATCCGCCAATACTCCACAGCCCTCTCTAAGTCTGGCAGGATATCAGGCACGACAGCTTGCTCGGCTATAAAGACTGTCATCTCCACGACCAGTAGCAGGACCCATCCTAAAGCTCCAAGCCAATAGGAGGAGCCCAGGCTGGACGAGTCTTGGCGGATTTCTTCCCGGTGATGGTAGGTGAAAAAAGACCAGCTCAGGAGGAAGAAGAAACCTGTAGATGGAGGAGAAAAACAAGTCAAATCAAGTATCATTGCGAGGGAAAGAAAAAGTCATTAAGGTCAATTATAACATGCCTGGAGCTTTAGTAAAGAGTTTGCATGATAATGAACAGCAGTTCCAAGGAAAGTCTCTTTAAAAACTGCTTCCCTGTGGTTTATGTAAATGAGAAGTACACAAAAGAATGTCTGGAGAAGCAGGTTTGACATGAAACACACAAACCAAAAGGCTATTTGGAGGTTAATTGGATATAGTGCTATTTTTACTACTTTACTTGGTACGTATATTGTGTTTTAAAACTCCCAAAACAACACTAGGCTAATTATTAATGAAGAGAAACAAAAACATGGTGTGTGGCTCAGGCATGGAGAGCAGTGCCGTGGTGTTACTGTACCTGTGGAGGCCATGGTGAGCAGCAGCAGGGTGGTGGGATAGAGGGCCTGTCCTGCCATGAGGAGGGAGCGGGTGTTGGAGTAGGAGCGCACCGTCTCAGATGTCCAGCAGAGGGCAAACACTAGACACAGAGCACTGGTGCTCACAGCCATGATGAAGGAGAGCACTCCAAATACTCTCTCTGCCTCCAGGGCTGGAAGACACACAGCAGGCACACATACACAGGTCAGAATGGGAAGCAAGACTGGATGATATTAGCTTGAATTTGCCACAGTTACATTAAGTTTTTACTATAAATATGCAGCATGATGATGTGATGACACAAGTCCTTCCCTCAAGTGAAACCAAAAGAGTAAAATCAAGAGTTCATGTACTTTTTAGGTAGTTTTTATGTATATTTAGCTCACACCACATTACAATCATTCTGAAAATGTATTTACACAGTAACAGTATGGTCTGACAATTGGGTTCGGTGTGCTAGTGATTTTGGTTGCCTGCTTGATGATTCTTGTGATTTTTTTGGTCTGTGACCAAGCAAGTATTGACAAGAATCTTTTATCTATTCCCCGAATGCCCAGACTGGAGCACTTTCTGTTGGCACATCTACTTTTACAGCTGTTTTTCCTGTGTTCACTGCTAATCAAACTGGCCATTTTGCTAGCTGTCTGAGGATAATGTGTTGCTAAAACAACACATAGCGAGCTACTGGTTGCTGTTGGGCTAACTGTACTGTAAATTACTCTTTTCTTGTACTTTTGTGGACTGTGTTCTCCATGGTGGAGAGGAGGTCATGTTGTTGTTCTGCCAACACTGGGAAGCCGATTTACATTATTCTGGATCCACTTTCTCACACAATTATGTTCACATTATATTTACATTTTATTATTTTTTGTCATATGGATTGCCAATGTATGTATTTTTATTATGTTGTTACTTTGTACACACGACATCTATTGCACGTCTGTCCTTCCTGGAAGTTTTTTTTTTTTTTTTGGGTTGGGGAGTTTTGAGAGGGTCGTTCTGTAAAGGACAGAGGGTGTCGCATCCTGTACGGATTGTAAAGCCCCCTGAGTGATTTTGGGCTGTACAAAAATAAATTGACTTGCTTTGATTAGTAGATAAACCACAGTGTTGTACTTCCTATGAGGACTTATTAATACTTCACCCACACTATGACCCTCTGGATATCAATTACTCACTCCTTGAGTTACCTTGAGCTCTTGAAAAGAACATCGTTTTCGTTGCTTGCCTACGTGGTGAACGGAGGATCAAAAGACGGAGAAAAGCCTTGAAGAAGTGAAGTAAATGAGGGCTGCGCTTAACAGCAGTAAAATTATATCTAAATATCTGTTTGCAAACTCTCTCTCAACTCATGCAGCATAATCCAAGTCTCATTCATCCAGTTGTATGCTCACTACTTCCCATACACATGCATTTTCGTTAAAACCCTACTATTGATTTTTGTTGATTTGTTGATGATGATTTTTTACTGGTGGTAGTTTCTTCCTGGCACGAGGGATGCTGTAAGTAACTGGACAGCAAGCGTAGTCCATACTTTCTGATTCCAGTTTAGTTACTGGACTAATTCTTTTACAATATCTTTGATGTAACTCTTGTTTTTATGGTACATTTTGTTATTTTTAAGACTACTGCACTAGATTCATTCTGACAGAGTGTTTAACAGTGCCAGTGTGTAACACAACTAACTGACAGGGATATAATTTCTTTAAGCCAAGAATGACAACAAACAAGATGTAGCTGACAAAGGCCAGATGACCAAGATTTCAGCTCATTTGCCTCCAGCCAAGTGTGAAAACTCATGAAAAGAATGCACTCCTCTGGTACAGGAGCAAGCTCTAACTTGTTTACTACTACTGAGAAGCTCCTCTGCAACCCAGTGGGTTTTCACAATACTTCTCCTGATGTGACGATTCAACGGTGTAAAAAAGTAAAGTCTCCCTGAGACTGAGCTAAACCATCTCAAGGTATGTTTATGCCTCATTAAATATGCTGTCCTGCCTCATAGATTTTGTCACTCATGTCAGTTAACCCTTTAACGTAACCTGAGTGACAGCTTTAGACAGAATTGTCAAAAATGTAAATGTTGCTCACCTTTGAAGACGAGGCCATCTTCGCGACTTGTCTGCTGACTTTCAGTGTTATTCCACTCTGTCCAGAGTCCCTTCTCCTTCAGCCAGAATGGGGTCCAGACTGCGTAGCACACACACAGGCAACCTGCCAACCCCACACAGCACTGAGCAAACCTGAAGCGACTGATGGAGTCTCCCAGCTCCAGCAACTTCATATTGCTACAGGCCCGAGAGAGCGGCAAGGGAAACTGGTGAAAGAGATTAGTGTGTTGACATTAAGTAACAGAGGGAAAGTCTCAAAACTAACCTTGTCATTTAGTTCATATAATTCATCTTCAACAATGTAGAGTTGTAATAAAAGGAATGTCTTACCTCTGTTGTTGTAAAGGTGTCAGGAACAAGGCTGTAAGGTTAGTCTGTGTGTACATGTAGAATAAAGTTCATACTCCAGGAACGACTTAAGTTTACTGCTGTACAAATACTACTGTACAAACACTTTGAACACCCTGCTTGTACTGCTAAGGACCACAAGTCCCCACTCTCAAGTCAAATCCTTCAGTGTTACTCCGCCTCTGCTGTAATGGAAACTCCCCCAGCCGCCGGCTAAATTTCCCCGTGAATTCTCCACTGTGACCAACCAACGCACACTGTAGAGAAAGTGAAAGCACCAACAAACGGCCATTCAGTTTTTGAGGAAGTTTGTGGAGCCAACATTAAGGTACAAAGAATAACTGGACATTAAAAGGAAATTCAGAAAATCCCCTGATACTTGAGAGACACTCTGTAACAGCAATATACCACTCAGATATTTGTTTATGTCAAATGCAGAAACTGTGTAGTGGGTGTCAGCAGGTCATGACACCATATTTAAGGAAATCCCACTCTCTGTTTCTCACAGCTGGATAGTGTGATGTGGTTGATAGCGTCTTCACTCTCAGATATCTCTCCTCTTCGTCACACCACCCCCTTCGCTTTGCCTTTGTTACAATGGAATGGCGCCCACAGCCCACCCGAGAGAAAGTGTTAAAAAATGTCACACTAAAATGCCTTCGGAGCGTGTTTCCTACAAAATGAAATAAAAATATAAATATGTTAAGATATTTATCACTTGCCAATTCAGATGTATTCTAAATGAAAGTCAAATAAAGAATTAATGAATTCCTTTATTCACAGATCATTACATTTACAGAAATACATCCTGATAAAGTAAAGTGCATATGACCAAATAATAAAGATGTACAATTAAGGTAACGATCAATAACAGGATGTGACTGATTTTGGTTGATTTACATTTGGCGTTCACTTAGAGTTGGAGTAAATAAACATACATGTTTTCTGTCTGGATTAAAAAAAAAAAAACAAGGCTGTCTTGCTTAGCAGCTTAAAAATAAGGCCTCAAGATGCAGATAGAAAAGTACCTGTCCTGTCCTTCCATCCTGGCCTTGCCTGCTTCTCTCCTCTTTAGCCTGCTCTCAGCTAATGTTTCCCCTCAAAAACAGGCATGAGATCTGACTTTGTGTCAGGTGTTTGTGTCGAGCTTTTCACCACAAACGTGGCGACTAAGAAGGATGCTGGAGTGCTGCCTCTTGAAATCTGGCAGCTACATTTCTGCCCGTTCATCCTAAGCTTACTTCCTGGCTCTCTGCAGCAGGGCCTTGAATACATCAAGAATCTCTGGGTCCTCCCCAGCAGACAGCTCTGGAGTGTTTTTCTCCAGCCAATCGGAGGAGTGGATCTGGTGCCTGAGAGTGCCAATCAGAGCATCCAGACTGTCTGCGGGCTTCGATGCTTGGCAGTCCAGCAATTCAAACTCATCAGTGGCCAGCGAGCCTGTGTCAGGAACAGGGCTATCCTTCTCCTTCAGCTGGTCGGATGACTTGCTCTGGGGTGATGATGTTGAATTGACAATCGCAGCACTGTCTGAATCGGCGCTGTCCTCTCTCTCCGATTTTTTGCTCTCCTCATTGGCTTCTTTGATAGAGAGTGAATCAGGGCTGCTGCTTTTTTTCTTCAAGTTCTTCCAAGGTCTCCCTAAATCGCTTCAGGCCTGAAATAACACAAAACATTAACAGAACAATTCAGTAACTACTATCCATTCAATACCTAGTGTGAGACACAAAGCAGGAATAAACTGGAACACACAAACCAGTGACTGAATAAATTAAATAATATATATGACCTAACCCACCTATTCCCAACTCCGACTAGGGGTTACCAAATCTTCATGAGGGGTCGCAAGGCCTTATTGATTTGAAGGCGTGTAAGACAACTTTTTAAAAAATATACACAGTTAGCCTGTATGTCAGCATTTCATTAATTTCTGTGAAGACGAAAATGTTATTTTTAAAGTTTGAATTATTATTTAAAATTAGGGCTGTCAAAGTTAAAACAATAATAAATGTTAACACAAATTTGTTTTAACACCACTAATTTCTTTAATGCATTGATGCAACCAATCTTTCAGAGGTTGTAGTGCAGTGAAGATTGAAGATACTGGCATCATATGAAAACCTAAAGAATCCATTGGTACCAACCATGTCATACTAGCTTGTTGCTAAGAAGGTTAAATAACGTTCCAAAGTTACACTCATAGTAAAGTAAAAGAGGTCCTTTAACCTCTGACCTAAAGATATGTGAACAAAAATAGGTCCTCTGGGTACCCACAAGTCTCCTCTTTACAGACATCCCCACTTTATGATGATCACATGCAGTTTGGGGCAAGTCATAGTCCAGTCAGCACACTGACACACTGACAGCTGTTGCTGCCTGTTGGGCTGCAGTTTGCCATGTTATGAATTGAACATATTTTTCTGCTAAATGCAGTACCTGTGAGAGTTTCTGGACAATATTTTTGTGTTGTGTTGTTAATTGATTACCATTAATAAATATATACATATATTTGCATAAAGCAGCATATTTGCCCACTCCTATGTTGATAAGAGTGATGAAGACTCCCTTTAAGGTACATTTTGAGCAGATAAAAAAATTTAGGATTTCTTTGCGATTAACTTTGGAAAAAATATGTTAAGCGATTATCAGCCCTGTTTACTATTTAAAATATAAACAGAATAAGGCCACGGTAAAGATTTGAGCTATATTCACCAAACCTTCCCTCTTGCTCTGCATTAGAAAAATATGCAGTTAAAACAACCTAAGAGTTAATAGAACCACGGCCAAGAGTTAGGGAAAAGAAAACACTGAAGTTGTCAAAAAGAAGCCTGTTAAGTATGTATCATTGTTAAATAAATAAATACATAAATACATAAAACACAAGGAGAATTGCATTAACAGTCTCTACTGATAACAGGAAAACTCCTCTCTGATGCAGTATTCACAGGAAATAATCCAAATTGCTGGCTTTGCATAAATTTCCGGAAGTTATTGCATTCTTTATTTGGGTTAATTGTACATTTTATCAGTTGGTCTGTACTTATTGTTATGCATTGAATATATTATGAAATATTCAAAAAATGATAAATTACTAATAAGAAAAAATGAATAGAAAAGGGGTCCCTTAAGGAAAAAGGTTGGGAAACAATAATCAATATCTAGTTTAAAGCAGAACATGGGAATTACTGTGGGTGAAATAACATAAAAGATGGCTGGATGAATGGACTGCAGACTGACCGAGCTGAAGGTGGTGCTGTTGGTTGGCGAAGACGATGCGGAACCAGCCAGGTGTGGAGCAGGAGAAGCCTTGACCACAGCTCAGCACCACCTTGTGTCTGAGGAAACGCCTCCACAGAGACAACTCCTCTTCAAACGTCAACTCTCTGAGGTACTAGCAAAATGGAGAGACAGAAGTGACTCATCAAGCCCACGGGAACGCACACACAATGTTTTCAGGAAACAGCCGTGCAGGGTTGTTTTCCATTTGAATCAGTGAGTGTAAGAACTTTAATACGTCAGCGTGACTTTAATCAAGGTACCTTTCTGAGGTCGGCCCAGACATACAGCGCAGCAGGCCTGTCCAGGTAGGGGATGTCCATACTCTGCAGCTCTCCTGACAGGTAACTGTGAGCAGCTTTCAGTCTGCGCCTGTTCTCGGGCAAAAAGTCCTTGCTGATCCACTCTAGAACATGAGAGAGCGAAGTGACAATACATAGGTGTAAATTAAATGTAACAAGGCTTTGTGCAGCAGAACCACACTGTGTTCCTGTCATATAAGAGGAAGCCGAAAAAAAGGGATGATGTCTCTTGGAAACAGGGAAACTGCTACAAAGCATGTTTAAATTGCTGGAAAGCTTCCGTCCAAAATAATTTATGAATCTAAACTCAACAAAAGGCAGCTGATTGTATTAGTTTGACTAGTCTTTGCCAAAAGAGAGTTGATGTGAGGATTATTTTCTCAATACATCGTTTTTTGCAAAAGCACATGTGAAGCTTGGATCCATACCTCTGTCTTGAAGTAGTTGTGCTACCTGGTGCTGGGTGGTTCCAGAGACACCATGAAACGAGCCCAGCTGGCTCAAAGCCTCCACAAGGTCTCTGTTCTCAGTGTACAAAGTGCCTAGTCTGATTCCTGCCATTGCAAAGTCCTAGAAACAAGAGGACAAGAGGTGCTAAATGAAAAAGAAAGGTGGGAGCAAACACCTACTGAAGAAAAGCTGAGATTTTACTCTACTGTGTGAGCATCAGGGATATAAAAATCTCACTCTCACACAGTGCAGCAGCACAGTACGTACCTTGCTCATCCCCCACATCACATGCGTCCTCTGTGGGTCGGGCAAACTGAAATAAGAGCACACCGTTGGCAGTGAAGAGGCTGTCTGCAGCCATAGTCGTTATGATTAAGGTTCTAATAGAGTCATCATGCAGAGGTTAGGTTCATACAGTACCTGTCTATACTGAGGACACTGTGAAAGGCGACAGATTCGTCAAACACCGTCAGCATGTACGCTTCATCTACGATAGCATGGAGCTCATTTCTGAAGCAGGAAGAGAATGATAATATAAATACATATAGTGCAGTGTGAATAAACCTCGGTTTCATATTGTTAATGATTGTTTATGACAAAGAAAATGCAAGATAAATGTAAAATGGCCTCTTAAACATCAGTGTAAAAGCACTGTGGTTTAATGGTTACAACAGCTCAGTGCCCGCAAGCATCTATGGAGGGAATGACTCTAGCGAGATCATTTAGAAAACATGATGCAGGAGACTCCTTGGCACATGGCTGCGCTTGACAATATGCTGATGGTTAAGAGAGGCGATAAAACTCCATCAAGAGCACTTGATATTCCACGCACAGGACAGAGCTCTCTCGGGCTGTAAAATAAAAGAGTTCACACTAGGAACTGTATGCAGTGCTTTGGCAATGATGTGCTTAAAGGAGCCACAGGACTGCTGGGAGGATTACAGTGCTAGGCCACAGCATGGGATAACGGTGGGGCAAACATACCTTTTGGCAAACTCCAAGAAGGCAATCATCTCCTCTGGGGTGTAGATCTCAGCCAGAGGGTTGTGGGGGTTCATCAGTATAACAGCTCGGACAGTCAAACCCTAAAAGAGACAGCCGGTTTCTAAATAAATACAAATGTCTTCACAGTATTTAGAAGTAAAACTGAACAACAAATCACTGAGAAAAAAAAATTAATCCAAGGCATTTATCTACACTAAGAACTTTATTCAAGCATTTTTGGAGTGGTTTGGTCTTTCTTTAAATATTCATGAAGGGCAAGTGCTTTAAGAATAAATGCATTCATGTATTACCTCTTGTTTAGCCCTTTTCAGACCTTCTTCTAGTTTGCCTACAGTAAGATGGAAGGGTCGGCTGTCTTTGCCGTCGGCCTAAAAAAAAAAAAAAAACAAGATATTGAAATTGGACAACAGACAATATACCACATGATGCACTTAACCGTCTGAGACCCACAATAGACACGTTTTTGTATTTTTTAGGGGCGGACTGGGGGGGTTATGGGCAGCATAGTGAATAATGACGAAATGATGAAGAATATGAAATGTGATAATGAAAATACAGGGAAAGAGGGGAAGTCAGGGGAAGACTCAGGTCCGACACCTCACACCTGGCTGATACCGGCACCCAGCCTACCTGAAAGGAGGCTCTGAACCTTTGGACTTGATCAAATCCGGCTAAAGAACTGAATGCTGTCTCTCTGCTCATCTGAGCCCTACTACTTTGTTGCTGTTTGTTGTTGCTGCTCTGACCTGACGGCTGAAACAGCCAGCTGCTGAAGCCTGAAAGCAGCTCTGTATCTACGTGCTGGTGAATCCCAGCCATTGTGAAGAGTGACTTAAAGAAAGACTTTAGGTCAAGAGTCTTTTAAACTTAGTGACCCCTCCACCTCCGAGGAGGGGGGGGTCTGAAGAAATGGCACAAAGATGCCTTGCCAGACAGAGAGAGACAGAGATGGAAAAATTCATCGAGGTGACATGCCAGCCATCCAAAAATGAGGGCGCCCGAGGACACCAAAGAGAGCCACTGAGGGAGAGAAATGACTCCATCGGGTTTGCATCGTTGGATCCAAAAGATCCATATTACCGTGTTCCAGACAGAAGCTGCCGCCACTCTGCTCCAGACAGCACAACCTCCCATCTACCATCTACTCAGAGAGGGTGATGTATAGATGTATTTTCAGAAAAGAGTTTGATGACTAAACTAATGAACCAATTCATAGTCAATTCATAGTCAACTAATAACTAAGTTACAAACTTTACAATTAATATTAGACACAGGAAGAATTAGGGAATCATCCACAAATTCTAAACCTGAATTAGACCATGTCTAAATTTATAACATGAAAGTGATTCTCAATCTTTCCTGGTGCTTCTTAAACTCTTTGTTGTTTGAATGGTATATTAATACCAAAACTAAACTTAGTTGATAGACAAGTATTAAATCCAATCAGAGAGATATCAGTCACTGAATTGACCTGATCATCTTTAACTTGTTTCTATCCATGTTCATCATTTGTATTTGCTGTTTTCCCTCAATTATTCTTTATTCAGTTTTATTATTGTTTTATCATTTATTCAATTATATTCTGTTAGAAGTGTAATCACACAGTTAATCAAATAAACACTTCATTTTATAAAGAACTTGGTTACTTGATTTTGTTTGTGTATATATATCCATCCATCCATCTTCAACTGCTTATCCCTTTAGGGGTCGTAGGGGGGGCTGGAGCCGATGCAAGCTGGCATTGGGCGAAGGCGAGGTACACCCTGAACAGGTCGCCAGTCAATCGCAGGGTGTGTGTATATATATATATACATATACATATACATACATATATACATATACATATACATACACACATATATATATATATATATATATATATATATATATATATATATATATATATATATATATATATATATATATATAGCAACCCTGAGATTATGTGACTCAATTGATTAATATCAAATTTGATTATTTTTCCCTGTTTTTATAAAACTGGGTGGCGCCCGGGTAAATCCTGATATTGAAGTTAACTGTGGGTAATATCTGAAGTTGACTGTTACCACTTTCCTTCACAGTCTTATAATAATTTGGGATTATTAATTGTGAATATTAATTTTTATATTAATTAATGATTAATTGTTAATCTGCTCAATGCAATAACGCTACAGCAGATAGCTGGTCAACATGTCATCTGAAAGCTGAGAACCTGAAGATTTATTTGAGAGGCAGCTCAGCACTGTGTCAAGCTGTTCTAGTCATTATTCAATTAATTAATTAAAACTGTAAAAGCGTACAAGGGTTTAGGACATTATGATCGAAGTACATGATGGCCATTCCCATGCAGTATTATATATATATGTTGTTGCAACAATTTTTGGGTCGATACCATTTGTAACACATATTTGGTACTAAATTTAACTATTTTTTACAACTCAACAGCTGATAAAAATTATCAATAATCCCTCCAAAATACCACATTAAGACAAAACTTTTGACATTTGGAGATTTCTGCAAGAATTGCATTTTTCAGTGATCAGATGACTAGCACATCTGTGATGGAAACTGCTCAGAAACCCTTTTATTGTCAGTCTACCTAGGAAAGCCATCCATCCTGTGAATGCTCTAGGTCTGTTGTTTGTGGCTGTTAAGTCTCATGGCTATGCTTATCCTACAGGTCACCATAGGTCATTTTTTACAGGGAAGTTAAGTTTTAAAAAATGGTCTGAATACAATTAACATCATCACACATACAGTAAATATAATACAATTGGGCTCATTGGCTCCACAAGAGTCTCAGCTTTACAGTGATACCCAGTTAATGTAATTCCAAGACTGTTTGGGGACCCCAGTATGCACAAATATTCAAATACACCATTTATGAAAAGGCAAAAAAAACACATTTATACTGCATTGAAAAAACTGTGTGGTTTTTGCCTAAAACTGCTTGTCATTATCATAAAGTGGGCATGTCTGTAAAGGGGAGACTCATGGGTACCCATAGAAACCATTTTCATTACATATCTTGAGGTTGAAGGTCAAAGGACCCCTTTGAAATTGCAATTTCCTCTGCAAAATTTATCCCAACTTATTTTAGCATTAGCATTATTTAAATCAAAAAACATGGTTGGTACGAATGGATTCCTTATGTTTTCTAGTCTCATATGATATCAATACCTTCTCTAAAACTGAACCTGCTACAGCCTCTGAACAGTTAAGTTGGTCAGGATCACCTGCCTTTAACTATGAGTTATATTGAATGTATATGATCGGTAAGGTACAACAGTCACATATAGAACAAACATTTTAAACATAAGCACACTGCCAGTAAAATCAGGCTCTGCATTCCTACCTCACAGTCAAGATGAACATGGAAGAGTTTTACATCACTGTACAAATGTAGATCCTCAGTAATAACGCCGTAGAAAGGAGTAGGAATGAGAATGGCATCTACAACATGAAAAACACAACGATCACGTGAAATACAAACAGACACAACGTGACCCATAGAAACCACCATTTAGGTTATGACTGGTTGTTTTCATTACTAATTTAGAAGCAAATTCACCAATTAGTAAAAGTGGCTAATCTAAATTTGCCAGACACATTGCACAAATGAATGGTGCTCCATTAACGTGATCCAAGTCCAAAGTGCTTATTGAGCAAAATTATGTTACATACATTGCTTAAAACGAGGCCTTGCTTACAGTGGCACTAAAGAATACAGAGTTTATGCAGCAACCCAAGTAGGTAAATGAATAAAAAACTAAAAATGTTTACATGATTATGCCACAAATTATGCCATTTTATTGGCACATTATTTGATTATGCCAAAAAAAACCAATCTAACTCCTGTTATTATTGTACACATATTTGTATTCATACAGTGTGTATTGTTTGCATGTGTCAGTGCATTGTGAACGTACCTTTAGGGTCACAAATGACCGCAGCGATACATGAGAAGAGGGAGCCGCAGCCATTCATCACCACAACCTGAACAAACACACATATACAGCGTGTTATGAACGACCCAATTAAAGGCACAGAAGGAGGCCTGATAAATATGCTACAAATTCATCCACCTGCTAAAAACGGCCATTCATTACATCTGCAAATTAAGTTGGTTACCCACAACAAAAGACACTATGTTAGTTCAGCTGCAGCATTTAGTACCTTTGTAATCATTATGGAGTTAATCAGGTAAATTAATTGAATCCACTGCCTTCTTTTTTGAGACTGAATGGCTGTAATCCAGAGTATTTTCAGCAGCAGCATTAGTATATAACATCATTAATTACATAATTTACATAATCTGTCTGCATAAGTTACAGGAAGGAAATCTTCTTTACACAAGTCACAGAAATCCAGACTAGTTTGTGTACATATGATGTACTCCTTCCAGCCTGTTCTAGGTTGATTACATACAGTATGTCTGCCTTAATGTCAACGCATGCAGCTTTATGACAGCGCTGCTACTTCATTGGCTGGTGCAGTTTCCTGTCTGTTACTAGTTTCTTTTTAGTTGAACTTTCTTACAGTAGTTTAAACTGTTATGCTGCAGTCTTGACTAGGACTCCCTCAAAAAAGAGACTTTAAATCTCAATGGAAATATCCATAACACAGCAGTGTCAAACAATATTCGAAGTAAAGACTGCGAGTCAATCAGTGTGCTCCAGTCCATTTCTTCTCCCCTACTACTTCACCCTGACCGACCAACATATTTAACATTCAAGGACTACAGAATAAACTACTGTAAGAAACAACCATCAGAGCAAAATGTTAACTTATTTCTTCTCAAAACTTTATTAATGTAATTACTGTAGGGCTGACCCGAGTATTTCGAAGCTTCGACCGTTTCCATGGTAATCAACCATCCAAATCAGTATTCAAATGCCTTTTTATGTAAGTGGTAAGTAAATAATAATAATAATTTAGAAATTACAAAATAGCTCATGAATTAAGGAATAATCCCACAGCATTATTCATATCCAACATTAGTTATTATTGGTCATTTTCAGATGGATATCATTGTTGTGTGTAGAGGTGTGGGTGTGTACAGCAGTGTGGCAGCAGCACTGGGGAGATGGAAACAGATGGCCAGAAGAACATGTCAACCTGCAGCGCCTCGAAGACCTTTGAATATTTCTCATCAAAGCTTCAAAGCCCAATATATTATTATTGTAGTAAAGTTACAGTTAATTTGCATATATATTTGCATATTGTGTAAAATGAAAACAGACTAAGCACATGAGGAAATCTGTCTCTCTCCTTCAAAATGACTGACTGAGTGCCACTTACCCCCCTGATAGTGTATGATACTATCCTGCAGTTAATATTTACTTGTGCAAAAGCAATTCATGATTAGAAGTCACATATAATTTAGAGTCGGAAGTGCAACTAAGCCATTCCGAAGAATAATTCATCCATCTATCTTCAACCGCCTATCACGTTAGGGGTCGAAGGCGAAATACACCAGTCCATCACAGGGCACATAGAGACAGACAACATAGAGACAGACACCATCCACACTCACATTCACACCTACGGGCAATTTAGAGTCAACAATTAACCTAAACTGCATGTCTTTGGACTGTGGGAGGAAGCCGGAGAACCTGGAGAAAACCCACTCTTACACGGGGAAAACATGCAAACGCCACACAGAGGGGCACCAAGCCGGATTCGAACCTTGACCCTCTTGCTGTGAGGAAGAATAGTTCCTTTTACAATTTTAAATGATTAATGTTGAATAATTAATGTATGCTTATGAGTAGAATTGTAGTGCTCTATGTAGATGTGACAGTGTTCAGTAGTTTAAACTCTTGGAGCAGGGCTGTGCAATTAACCGAAATTCAGTTAAGATTTTGGCTGTCAATGATTATGAAAAGATAAACATTATTGTGCCGGATTAAATTTCACAATGGCACTCTCGTTTGATTAAATTATTTACTAAAGTACAAAGTTCAGGGTATAAAGTTTGACATAGATCTAGCCTTGTGACCTCAATACTGACCTAAAAAATCATGACTAGGATTTGTGCCATAGTGAAGCAGCCCTGTTTTACCTTTTATCTTTTTGTGAATTTCTCCACTGTGGGACTAATAAAGGAATATTTTATCTTACCTTATCTTATCTTACAGTATAATCAGTACAATCTTATTAGGCAAAGTGCCCACTATCTACAGTTATAATATACAGTATATGGTGGACAGTATTTCCCTCTGACATACTGTGGATAAGAAGTAAACACTGTTGTCTTGCAGAATTTATCAACCTCAGAACTGTGTTGACTGCACATAGTGTGTGAACTCCTGCTATTTATATGCTTCCCACAAACTCACTCAGGTTTTAACATATTACAAAGTAGAATGTATTGTTATTGCCGCCGTATAAAGTACTGTATATTCAATTGACTGTAGCAGTTGTCTTACACAGAGTGTTGATATTGTGTTACACAAACTCACGTTGTCAGCTTTCAGTGGGTTTGGAGAACAGCAGTAGTGAGTCAGGAACTTTGCAACCTCCTCTCTCAGGCTGGAAGAGATCAAAATGGAAAGGTTATATTAAGTTTTTTTTTCTTTGCGATGTCTTGTTAAAATGTAATAAGTCACATATTTAACTGAAAATAAAAAGGTCAACTTCAGTTTCTTACAATGAGTGCCCCGTCCAGTCTGAATACTGCAGCAGGGATGGGTTAATGAATAGCATGTCGGGCTTGGTCATCTGTAGCAGAAAGGATAATGAAATTCAGGTGTACAGGCAGAATAATTTAGATTAGTGTGATTGCACTTACCCGTTTATGAAGAAGATCGTAGCATAGTTTGTTCTCACTGGTGCCCAGGTTGATCATACCCTGCAGGGTGTGAGAGAAAGAGGTTAGAAATAATCGTTACAGCGTCATTTTTGTTTTTTAGCCACCTCACATTCATGACAGACTCACATCAGGGTTCTCCGTATCATGGTGTTTGTCCAATTTATACTGAGCAAAGCCCTCCTGGAGAATGCCTTGGGTCTGTCGTATGCCGTTACCACGGTTGGACAGGTACGCGCTGGGGCCGATAGGGCCTGCACCACTAAGTGACGTCAAGAAGGACATTTTGCAGGCTTTTGCAGATGCAGACGAAGTTGACTGTACTGTCTCCTGAGTGGAAGCAGCCTGGGTAAGGTGAGCGTCTAAACGTGACTGAGATAAGGATGACGAGACGGAGGGCGCACGGGGTGAGAAGGAGGAGTCGGTCGCGGGTGCTGCAGTGGTTGGAGCGCACTGTCTGACGGCGACCAACGCCCCTGTGAGCATGCTGAACAGGCGCAGCTCATGCTGGCGCTCCCGCTCCGCCCTCCTCTCCTCACGCTGCTCCCTGCGCTCCTCGGCCTGCAACTCTCTCTCCAGACGCGCCTCCTCCAGAGAGAGGAGGCGCTCCTCTGCCGACTGCTGCCAGTTCAGGAAGCTGGCCAAGGCTTTATCCAGGTTCCTCTGAGCACCGCCGTGGCCCCATGACGTTTTACCACCCAGGCGACGCTTCCTCTGTCCCACAGAGGTTGAAGGATGAGCGCCTTTCTTACTGGGCTGCTCAGCTGCGTCCTGTGGCACAAGACCAGTCTGGGTGGCAGCTGTGGTAGAACCACCAATGTTCAAGTCACTAAAACCTGAAGATGTGAAAAAGAAATAGACTCACTGTCTAACCTTGTGTTAATGTCAACATTTATAATAATGTTAATTATGTTAATTAAGGTGAATTAGCCTAATGTGGGATTTTTTTTTTTTACATTTAAGATTTCTTGAATATATTGTAATATCAAGCCGATACATTAAATCCCCACCCAGTACTACTCTGAAATCCTGAGGATGTGTCCTATACAAACCAAAAAAGAAAATATCGATATCACATACATATAAGAAGTGGCAGACATATCAGTGCTATAATGTCACGTTTTCTCAGACAAATCTTGATTTTCTAATGTGGGACAATCATGTCCCAAATGTGGGCACTAAAAATCATCGTAATGAAGGGACAGCTGAAGGCTAAATGTGCAATCCCATGTTTAGTAATTTTACCACTTACAATTTGCATTGCTGTTACAAAACCTAAGCGTATGTGTGGATGTTATATGGAGAATTTAACAACATCAAACAAACAATAAGAGTATAAATAATAAATAAAGAATAATGAATAAAGACTATAATAGTTGAAGTATTTAGTCACATTAGAAAGACATTAAATATCAGCAGCTTTATTGACTTTTATTTGTCTGAGGAAGACCTACACCTATTGGAGCTTAGGTGTCCCACATTAGGCAGTGTCCCACTTTACAGGAACTCACCCTAATAATTATAATATAATAATATTTACAACCTGAAGGTGAGATTCTCGCATTTGCTGCGCCCTCTCCTCGACCCAGAGAGTCCTCTGGCTCCAGCAGAGACTGCCCATCAGTTTCCTGGTCATCTCCAGATCCATAGTACATCTCGGGGGGAGCGACACCTGAATTCAGCATGCTCTCCTCAACATCTTCACATTTAATATCCAGTGGGTCTCCAGCTTTTGGAGGCTGACCAAACAGAAACCCACCAGAAGAAGTAGGACCAAAGGCGCCTGCTGGGACTCCCTGCAGGTATGCTTCAGGCCCACCCGGGCTCTGGAACACCTGTTGAGCTATGACAGCTCCGCCCATGGAGGAGTAGGTGATAGCCGGCCGGTTCGCCAGCACCCTGTCCATCACGTCGTAAAACTTCCATGACCTCATTTTGTGGTTGTCCTTAATGCGGCGGTACTCCAGCTTCATCTTTTTGATTTTCTCCCTGCACTGGTCACCGGTACGGTAGATGCCCTTTTCACGCAGAATGTGGGCTATGCGGTCAAACACACGCTGGTTGCGCAATGAGCTCTCCAGTTCAATCTGGACTGACTCATCGGACCACAGCTGGAGCAGCTCCACTATCTCCGGGTCCGTCCAATTGCTGCCACGCTCATGCCTCCTGCCCCTAAAGTCCATCCTCTAAGTTACGGGACGTAGTCTGCAACACAGAATGATAATGTGTACAAACATTAGCAGCATGCCTCTGTCTCTGAACACCGAGAAACGGTGCACATGTGTTCATTAATGTACATAATGTAATTATACATATGCATGTTACTTCACTTGTGTCCTCTCACCGTAAATCAAAAGTGCAGCTCTTCGGAAACAGACTGCTGTGGAGCTGTCACTCGACGTGACGTACACGTAGGTCCACACATGTCACGGCTTTTTTATCCCGGTTTGGAATGGCAAAGCTCTGTTCAGCTGGCGCTAAGACATACAAGTCATTATTAAGAGTAAATTTGTCATAACTTGGCGAGATGGGGAACATACAGTACATCCCTGCAATGGACCGCGTACAGAAATATCTACATCCGGGTTGACGGCACATGCGTGCTGTCCTTATTCCGGGATAACTTTGGTCCGTGCTAAGGGGGAGCTGCAGAAAGCGGGCTGGGTTTTACTTACCAGGCTGGAACGCGTAGACACAAGCAGAGAAGTGGGAGTCAAACTGTGCGTTATGGCCCCCTCTACCGTCCGCTGTGCTTTTTATTCCCGCGTGTAATTTAAATAGATGTCCACACGATGGCGGTCACACACTGAGGCACAAACAACGGTACTGACCGGCTAGCTGGGAAACAGGGGTGTGTGTTTTACTCACAGAAATGCTTTGTAACGATAAAATAAATATGAACACAATTTAATAGCGTGCCACGACTTAATGTATTAAAGCATGACTGTGTGTTGTGGTTCCCTCCACCGTCCGCTGTGCTTTTTGTCCCTGTGTGTAAGTTGAATAGGTGTCCACAAGATGGCGCCCACACACAGAGGCACAAACCCACAGACCAACCCGGCTCTTTGGGAAACAAGATGTTTGTTTTATTTACAAGCGCAGCCCAGAGAGTCGTTGTCACGATGAAACACCCGTGAATATAATTAATATTGACACACAGCTTAATTTATTTCACCTGCTTAAGAAGATGAGCTGTTGATGTGGATAAAAAAGTAGATTAACGTGACCTCAATAGAGTTTATTCCTTTTTAGGAGCTACATAAGAACAACGATCCGCCCTCTCCAGCTACCCCGGTACTGAAATCAAGCACATACGCGAAAGTCCAGTTGGCTCTACATGACGTATTTCCTGGATAAAATGGTTTGTGGCAGTTTGTTGTCATCTCCATTTAGTAATCATCCTTAATATTGTATTGGCACGTATCCGTTTTATTCTCCATTTTTTTACATCCGTGTATTTAATATGCGTGCGTGATTTAAACCCGATTTAACGTTGCTCTAGCCAGCAAAAGAAGCCATGTGAAATAACTGATCCCGTTAGAAACAAAAACCCGGCACGGTGGTGGCAAGTTGGTGGCGGATAACGAGCAAGACTGGATAGTTGAATTCAGCACTTGGAGGGAAGATGGGCGTGTTCGGATCGTATTATTATTCATCTCCTGGACTTAGTAGAGGACGCACAGCCTCAGGTTACATTTAAGTTGAAAGTCAAACCCCCGGGAGAAAGAAGAGCCTCCGCCCGGAGGTAAGAAGATAATGAGGGGTCATGACGTCTCGATCGTTTCTTACTGGTATCTTAGTTTTTGTAAAAGCCACGAGTTAGATGCGTTCAAAGCAGGGAGGGGAGCCGTGGCAGAGTGGGTGGGAACAATGGGAGTATTTGCGGAAAGCATGACGGCGATTTTTGCATAAAGTCTCCAGCCAGTGCTGCCGACAGCTCTCACCAGTCTTCCCAGTCAGGTAAACCATTCCCCAGGCTTTCCTCGTCCAGTAGAGGTGGACCTCTTTTGTTGAAGGAGACATGACTTGACCAGCTGGTCCGCAGCGCTTCCTCTCTGAAGTTTATTGTTGGTAAGATAACGGCTTGTTTTTGTCGTAACTCCTGTATTTACTGTGCAGTTTTCTGCATCCAGCATGTTTCACTCTGTTAATTCTGATTTATGTTCTGCTTGCTTTCCTTCCTCTCTCTTTATGTCTCTATTGCGCACACTCTTCCATTTTCCTCTCCTCTTACTTATTCACCCTGGAGCCTGAATGAGGCTAAAACCCTCATCAAGTGCTTTTATCTGTGTGAGGTGGGAATTGGTGTAATACATCTCAGTTAGTTCTGCTTATCAGGGAGAGATGTTTAGACCAGTGGGCACCATTCCTCTCCACATCAGAGATACTGTGTCTATTTTAAGAAAGTGTGCTCAGTTTGAACCAACAAACTGGAAAAAAAACTTAAGAGTGATCTAACTCATTTTATCTTGTCCTCTGGTTGTTGTTGTTGTTATCTTCTACCTCAAATCCTCAAATACAACTCCCACTGGGATCTCAACAAGGGAGGAAGTCAAGGTCACCAGCAGCTTTTGAAGCAAACAGCACAGCTCCAAGCTTCCTCATCAATGGGATTACACTATAAAACTAATCTTGCATGCCAGTCTTTATTGGGCCTAAATCTCGCAAAGGCCAGTTAAGAGATCAAATCTATTAAAAGGGTTGGTCCTGCATTATGATGGAAGTCAGGCTGAGTGGTTCACATCCACACTTTGCCTTAAAACACCACCTCCCTAGCTGCTGATTTGTCACCAGCGCCAGGTTTCTCATAATCCTTCAATTGTGAGCTCCTTTAGGAGCACACATTTCATAAGAAGCATAAAACAGGAACGCAGCGGAGGAGAAAGAAGCAGGAAGACAAACTTGTCAACAGTATAACTCATCTATAAACTAGGGCAGAGAAAGTGTTGGGGATGAGAGGAAGTTTGACTCAGGGAACAATGCCAAGATTCAGATGGCTGTTCAAAATTGGGTTGGATCTCTCTGTGGGATATTACTTACAGAATTGATTCTTTCTCCTGGACACATTGCTGCTGCCCTAGACAACATTTTATCAGTTTTTTCCATCTCCGCAGCTCATGGGCAGTGGGAGTGAAGATGGATGGGGCTTTAGTGGTGCTCAGTCACGGCGTTCTCACTCACTTCAAAGTGTGTCTCAGATGATCGCCGTACAGCTCACTTCCAGCTGTGTGTCGCCGTCCTGACAGAGCACAACATGCCGGTGCAATGCTTCTGGTTTTCCAATCGCACTCTCTAACTTGGAGCAATTTTCCCCTCTCAGGAGAGGATGCCTGGCTGTCAACAGTCCTTCACAAATGCTGCAGCTCTCCCCCGTGCCTTGGTTCTCTGTGAGAGGGCAGCCCAAAGCACATGGAGGGTGGTGATTTGGCTGGTAGGCTGTTTGAAATAGAGCTGGAGTGTTGCATATGGTCTGTCACAGCTTGGCGTGCCTGTCATTTCCAATGGAAATTGCCTGCTCGTCCCCATCAAGAGTAGATGTGTTCTGTCATATTGCTGTGTCTCACTGGAGTGACACTAATGAAGCAAAAGTTTACTGAAAGCATGTGGTGTTTGTTAGATAAGGCACGTTTGCATTATATTACATATTCACGAAGCAGTTTCTCTGGTGCAGTCAGGGGTCAAGTTTTTTTCTGGTCATACACTTTTTCCAGATGGGTAAAAAAAAAAATGTAATTGGCAGCTTTCGGGTTGCAAGCCCAGTTCTCTTAACTCCAACTCTTTATTAGAGGTAGCTCTAGAGCTGGGCTATACGTATTACGGCTGTCCTGAATGCCATTTTTGGGCTTCGAAGAAATATTCAAAGGTATTTGAAGCTTTGCGGCGGGGTATGGTGTGGAGCAGCAGGCTGACATGTTCTTCTGTCTGTCTCCATTTCCACCGTTTCAGTGCCTGAGACAGCGCCGCTGCTGCACAACTTTACACACATGCACCTCTACACATATCAAACAACGATATCTGTCTGAGAAAAATTACTAATAGTTAATGTTGAAAATGAATAATGAATAATGTTGTGGGATTACTGCTTATTTCATGGTCTGTTTTGGGGTTTATATTCTTCTTATTATTACATATTTATATGATTTAAAAAACAAGCATATGAATGCTGATTTCAAGGTTGTTTGCCATGTCAATGGTCAAATCAATTGGGTTATCCCTACATTAATTACATAGCTTATAATGTTTTGAGAAGAAATAAGATTTATAATAATAACATTTTGATATGATGAAAATCAACTGTAACTGTTGGAGTCAGTGCCATGATATTGATAATGTGGTGGCATTAATAGGTTGACTGTTGGCATTTTAATCAGCAGTGAAAATAATGATAGATAGTCTATCATTAATCATTTCACTCAGCTATAACTGACCAGTGCTGTAATTCAGAGGCCAATACCGAGATGGCTATTTGAGAGTAGCAGTGTAAGAAAATGTAAAATTTATTGAGTCACAACACTATGTTTTGTGATACTTTTGTGATTATATCAATTCTCAAAAACACTGACACTAAAAACACTTGAATTAATAGTTTACATGCAAAGTTTAACTCAGTCAATACTTAATTTAATTTGCAAAGAGGTGCAGATCCCATGTTTCTCACTGCTTATAAAAACGTTTTTAATCAGATTGTATGCACGTGTGGTGGTGTGTTCTGTATGTTTGAGAGTTTTCCTAAAATTAGATTTAGAAAATTGCAATAAATGGCAATATATTGAATCCTAACCCTTATATCATGATACGTGTCATATCGCCAGATTCTTGCCAACACACAGCCCTATATTAGAGCGTTAAAAGAGCTGGCTGATGTACTTTTTTTTTTTTAAGCAAGGATCCCTTAAATTTGGTTACTAAAGAGGTGTGACAAAGACGATTCAGAAGGCCAGATATTTTTACAGTTGACTAATAGGCTTTATTATCTGAGATGGCAGCAACAGTAAATATAAAATATGAAGGTAATTAACAGTAATCTGGAAATGTAATTATGAAATTATTTTAAACAGCTATAAATGGAAA
Source organism: Pterois miles (assembly GCA_947000775.1). Classification (NCBI taxonomy): domain Eukaryota; kingdom Metazoa; phylum Chordata; class Actinopteri; order Perciformes; family Scorpaenidae; genus Pterois; species Pterois miles. The sequence goes on along the minus strand of CAMQGK010000144.1, from coordinate 9,591,902 downwards.
CATAAAATGCCAAAATATGACAGAACTGCCGTTAATTATCTGTGTTAAGACAGTATTTGCTAATAATACACCTTCTGCTGATGTGTGTCGGTCTGCAGCTGCAGCTAAAGATACAGTTTAGACCATAACACAGCCTGAATGATCAGCAAAAGGCAGCCTATTGATACATTATTGATACCATATTGATATTACTGTATATCCGAATTCCCCCCCAGATCTTGGTAGATTTGTGCACACATTCAGCACTCTGGCTCAAAACGCCTCTGAAAAGCTGGTGTTTCTCAAAGCTGCAAGCCTGTAGAATATCCCACATTGCTCCACACTGCTGGATATTCTGTTGCCCAAGGGCTCAAATGATGATATCAAGACAATAATGAATGCACAGTGTTGACCCAGCACCCTCTCCTCTCAGTGCAGTTGAATAGTGAGGGGGCGTCACACCACAGGAATCATTCTGTGGTTAGTTTGTACCATCACAGTTGTGTTTTGTGGCCACTGAGCAGCTCCACCGGAGAGCCTGGGGTCAAAGTTCGCTCCTCAAGTGCACCTCAGCTGTCATCACCGAGACAGGAGGAGGGGATTGCTCATTATGAAGTTATAGACGCAACATCTGAGCAAAATATTTTGATAGGAACTACCTGTTGTTGCTGCTGTAAAAAGAGAAAGTTTTTTTTTTTTTTTTTGAAAAACAGGAATCTTTGATCAAAATTTCTCACCATCCTCATGAGATCCTGAACTGCACAGGTCACTTATCCACCCGTGCATTTCCGCTGGCTTGCTTACTCTATTCCCGGAAGAGGTTATGCAACTGATTTTCTGTTTTCATTGTAGTTTGCAGATCCTATAAAGTATCAGGTTCTCTCGTGGTTCGAAGGTTGAAGATTCATTTCACTTTTAGGCCTTTGATGTATATTGTAAGAGTAAGCAGCCTCTTGTTAACTTCGCTCCAGGCTGCGTTTGGAGAGAAGGTGCTTTGGGCGTTGTGTTATTGTATATGCTCGTTATTTTTTCGCAATGCCGTGTGTGTGTGTGTGTGTGTGTGTGTGTGTGTGTGTGTGTGTGTGTGTGTGTGTGTGTGTGTGTGTGTGTGTGTGTGTGTGTGTGTGTGTGTGTGGGGGGGGGTGTGGATATTGTACCTCCTTCTCTCTCCTCCCCCTCTCTCCGTCTAGTCCTCCCTCTCGGTGACAGCAGACCCCCTGTTCCTGTTTTTGTGACTCCAGCATAGCATCTAATGAGCTCAGAAGAATTGCATCGCGGGAAGAGTGACAGCCCCTGGTCATGATTCCACCACCTCTCCTGCTGCTGTGCAATCACACCCACTGCTAAATGTATCTGAGAAGCCACAGATCCATTCAATGAGCTTCTCCTCTTTGAATAGTTGGGATATATGTAATTCCCAGAGGCAATTCTTTGGGTGAAATGAAGGGTGAGAGCATCCTCCGTGTTGGTAAAAAGTTCTCAAATGTTCTCGAAGAACATAACGTAACAGCTTACCTGCAAACCAATTACTGTGTTAAATTTCAGACTGCCCACTGCCAAGCTATACACATTCTTTCAATTAGAGTTAGTAGGTTTTGTTTTCCAAGTCTGCAAGAAAGAGCCATTTATTTGTCAGGAGCCATATTCACTGTGGAAAATCAATATGGATGCACTCACTAAAAGGAGATTTATTTCTTTTAACATGATCCAATTTTAAGCAGTTGATAAACCTCACCCCTGTTTCCTGAGATTTACTTGGACAGTAACATGTCATCATATCCCTGAAGTATTCCCCAGTACAACTGGACTGACGTGCTGTTGTTTTCGACTGTTGTTATATGCCTCCTCTGTACCCAGTGCAGTGGTGTCAGGAGGTGAACAGACTCGGTGACAAAGTGAACTGTCACCTACTGCAAAAATAATCCCCACTTAATTGGAATGCACTGTGAAAATACATAGTTTTTCTCTTTCACCTTTAATAATGCCTATGAGGAGTTTAAACACACTCAGGCATAGTCAGTGGAACAGCCTGTTCTACTGCAGGTGTGCCTTAGCTTGCAGAAGATAGGCTGCCAGTGTTTTCCAGAAATCCATTAACAAGACTGAAAGCCCTATAGCAGCCTCCCTAAAACCTGAAATGTTCATCACACCCCACAGTTTGGAACTGTTTGACAGAATGAACACCACACTGACGATTTTTCCAGAGCCTTAAGGGAATGGAGATAAATATCTTAATTTGTCCTGAGTGTGGCCATAGAGGAAAGACCACATGCTCATTGGATCTAAATGGTTTATCTCCTTGGGAAATGCTGAGCAGTGATCATAGCAGAGGTCTGGCGACTAGTTAATCTTGTGAGCACAACTGACAGTATAGGGGCAAGGTTGGAGCCAGTGACTGTATATAAGAAGTGGACGTGGTCACTGTGATGTCTCCCACTGGTTTGTGGATTGCCATTTTGAAGCCTTGAGTTTGGCATTTTGGCTGTCGCCCGGTTGGTTATTTGCAGCCAGAAGTAACCTGAGAGGGTGGAGCTAAGTACAAGTGAGCGCTGAATAACATCTCTAGGCGACCTTAAAAGTTATCCATTGTTTTGTGGACTGTTTTTGAGCCTTGAGTTCTGCATTCTGTCTGTCGTCATCTTTGTTTTTGGCCGTCACCGTCGCAGTGTTTTTTTTTTTTGCAACTAGAATTGACACAAGAGGGTGGAGCTAAGTACAACTGAGAGTGGAATGAGACATTTTTACACAACCAGAAAAGTTAGAATTAACTGTCATGAACTGAAAACACACTGAAAGGCTTAAAGTTGTAAGACGAAAAGATGGACAACTCCCAGACTGGACAACGCTGTGGTAGTGACCTGTCAATCATAAGGTAGCCTTTCCCTAAAGCATCCCCTGCTTTGTGGTCTATTTGACTCTAAATGGGACCGTAATTTACTAAATGAACATCATGCTGTCTTGAAGAAGGATTGAAACTAGCGATTGAGACCATAAACTTATGTTTACAATATTTACTGAGGTAATAAATCAAGTGTGAAGTAGGCTCATTTTCTCATAGACTTCTATACAATCAAACTTTGCAACCAGAGGAGTGTTGCTGGCTATTAGAAAGAATGCAAGATTAAGGCACTTCAGCACTGGCTTCACTTTTCAGACCCCGGAGGTTGCCCACTGGTCAGCACTAGATAATCCTTTTCACAATTATAGTCCAAATAACTGTAAATCTGAATTTTTAAGTTTTAAAGCACTTCCACATTGACTTCACTTTTCAGATCATGGAGTTGCTCACTGAGTAGAGCAACCAGTTCACGTGCGCAGCAGTTTTTCGCCAATATTACTTCCCCTTGTGCCTGCTAAGAAAGTTTATATTGGAAATTGAATTTCTTTGAATTCTTAAACCTCCCAGAAAATCCAGCAGAACATCATAAGTGACCACAACAGACTTAAATGTGTTCAATTTGAAAGGTTTAGATTAGGAACACTTAAAGTATCTCCTATTTCCTTTCGCATCAGTATAGCAGGGATTGACTCGCTGACTGGTACTTTGATGCCACGTAGGTGGGATCAGCGGGAGGACTGGACAAGCATTTAAACCTGCATCACCTCCCTCCTCTTCATCTTCCTTTGGATGGACTGATGTGGATTCACACACCTTATCATCTTTCTTACTTTGAGCCTGAGTTATCTCACCACAAAGCTTTCCTTTTTTATGTGTGACTTATCGGCTCCTTTGCTACGACTCAAAGAGCTACAAATCAAAAACCCACAGAAAGTCCCGACCTGAAAATCTCTTTCCTGAGAACATGTGCTCATGTGATGGTCTTTTTTAGCACACTTGTTATTTTGCTATTCAATTAAAGTATGTTATACTGTTCCTTCACATACTTAATAAGTGGTTGGTTGGATTTAAATTTTCGAATATCCTAAAATGTAGAGCAGTGTCTGTGCAAGCATTTAAATCATAGACTGTATATAAGAGGTGGACATTACTGTCCGTGACGTCACCCATTGGTTTATGGACTGCTGTTTTGAAGCCTCGAGTTCACCATATTGGTTTTTTGCAACCAGGGGGTGGAGCTAAGTGTAACCGAACGCTGAATAAGATGTTTCTAGACGACATAAATGTTACATTTAACTTTCATGAACTGAAAACATAGTGAGTTGCCTGTTGTTAAAGTGCCTTCTCATACATAATAAGGTGTTAATTGAGTGTACATTTTGAATATCCTAAAGCTAAGAGCAGTGTCTGATTGAGCGTTTAAAGTTGCAGTCTGTTAAAAAAAAAAAGTTATTTTTCTAAATGTGTCACTGTATCCTGGCAGTGCATGAGACAGACAATCTGTGAAAAAAATCATGTTCCTCTGTGTCCTCCCAGTGCTCCTGATGGATTTCATCGGCCAAATGAAAACAGCCAAACAGAGCCGAGCAGTCTCTACAGCAGCTGTCACTTACTGCTCGCGAAACTCGCAGACTCAAACTAGGCAGCGCTGGTCTACTATGAATCAGTATTCTGTTACTGTAATGCCTATTTCCCGCCTCATATGTTTTCAGAAACATCTTGTAATCACTGTTTAGCTGTAAAATGAGAATGTTTCCTCTAGCCAGTTTTAGCCGCCGGGCCACCAGGTCAAACTTTCTTGTGTTACAGGCGAGAAATAGGCCTACAGTAACAGAATTCATATTTGATAAATGCTGCCTAGTTTGACAGTTTGATCTGAGTTTGCGAATTGACAGCTGTTATTGACGGCTGCATTTGAGACTGCTCGGCTCTGATTGGTTGTTTTGGTTTGGCTGCAGTGGAAACTTGCAAATGCCGTTAGGAGCACAGGAGGACACCGAGAAACATGGCGTTTTCACAGATTATCTCTCTCATGCACTACTGTCAGGATATAATGACCATTTTATCAACATATCTTTTCATTATATTTGCTCAAACTTACCAGCTACACCTTTTACATCTTCCTCAGACGCCTTGGTCTGTCTAGTTGCCACAACTAGCTGGTTTGCTTGGAGCTCGTCCTGTATTGCAGCATCACGTCTACTGTATATCATTATCATACATTACCATTTCAGGTCTGAAAAAAGATGAGGGAGGACTGAAAAATAAGTCTGTTTTTGGCAGAACCCTTGTCTGTGTTGACCTAATATGTATGCGATGCACATTTACGAAGACATGGTTTTTGACAATGGACAGTGAGCTAAGTGAGCTGCCTGATGAGGTCTGTGGGTGTGCTGTCTATTTTTTGCTGCAGTTTGGGTTTATTTTCTGAATAGCATCTGCAGTAGGTAATTCAGGCCCGAGAGTGACCCAGTTAAGAAGGCCATATTAGTGTTTATAGCTGCCTCTGTCCTCTCATCTCTAGGCCACTGTTCTACTTTGCTGCTGTGAGGTAGAGCAGCAGACCCACTCTGCCTGGGAAGCGGCGACAGACGGACGGATAGACTGCCCCTGTGAAGTGTGCTCCTTTTCATGGATGCCAGGGTGGCCCTGCTGCACTTATGGACAGTCGTTGTCCTCCTGAAGTGGATTGATGCTGCAGAGGTCTTCACCAACACCTGGGCGGTCCAGATCAATGGGGGGCCAGAGGAAGCCGACCGCATTGCCAGGGAGCACGGTTTCATCAACCACGGCAATGTAAGTCCTTTTTATATGTTAGTATGTGTGCGTTTGTCTCTCATATACTGTACTTAATAACTATCTATGTCACTGCATGTGAGACTGTATGTACAAACAGTTATGGCTACTAGGTGAACATCAATGTTACAAAACTGTTGCACATCAAAGCTGTGCATCAGAGAGCCAGACATCACCCCTGCAGGCAATCCTGTTTTTGCAGCAGATTGCAAAAGTGTGGCCCCCTCCACTTCTTGTATTTTAAATGGGGCATGCACGACTTCCAAACACACACTGGCAGACAGTTGTGTTTGCAGAGGCTGTTATTGCAGGGTCTCAAGGAAGGTTGTTACATTTTAATTATGATGTAGGTAGTTTAGTTTTATTGCCGCCGCTTTAGCTTCTGTTTTTGGTATTGCCGAGTCATTGTAATTAAATGAGTCGTTGTGTCATCCAGATAGGCACCAGAAAGATAATTGTCAGAAGAGGTGAGGAATGGGGGGGGGGGGGGGGTAGTGACTTATTTTTCTCTCAGTGGTGTGTTAAGTCCTAAGCTTTTCCATATTTGTGCTCAGCAGCAGTTTGACAGTGAGTCGCTGTTTTGGTCCCCTCTCTTCCCCTGTTGCTCCACTTGAGACTTTACTTCATTTGCATGCGTCTTTGTGGAGCAGCCGGAGTGCTACACACGCCACTGAACAGCCTTCTGGATTGCTTCTTAGAAATATGCGTAGGTGGTTCTGCATATTCCCACCCCACCTCAAAGAAAGAGGATTTTCTAAAAGAGAGGTTTGCGAAATTAATTCGGGCTTAGCTTTGCTTTCTTTATTTCGTCAGATAGAGCTTTTTGTGGAGTGCAAAGCCAGATGTTTTTAGCCCCCCTGTTATCATAGAGAACAGTTGTCACACGGGTTTACAGAAATCTGGACAAGATTAGACGTGTGGTTATTAAATGCTCTTCATCGTCCACCACATTATATTAAATTATAGCCATGTGACTCAACAGTGAGCTTGTCTGAGGGACTCTGCTTGGATCTGGAGTTCATTTAGTATTGATCTGGATAGCTGCAGTTGTTCCAACAGTGGGAACGCATTGTACCGCACAGAGAAAGACAGAGTATACACTATAGGTGTAATGGCCCCCAACTGACTTTTACACTTAATTGCTTCTGTGAATTCTCGATAGAGAATCAATCTGAAGTCTTAGTGAATTGGGTAAAATGAAATGTTAAATATTCGGCTCACAGAGCACACATACATATTCTAGACAATCACCCAGGGACACAACGCTGCAGAGCAAAAAAAGTCTTTCTTCCTCCGAATGAGGCAATTCTTCTTTCTTTCATATTCCCCCTTATGTGATCACTTTTCCATAAAAACTTTTATGGCTTTACTTCTCCTGTTTATCTCTCCATCCCTCGTTTCACCCAAACCACAACGACACCTCCAGCCTCTGTTCTGTCCGTTAAACCACTAAATTAATGTGGCGATGTATAGTTTTATTTTGAGTCAAAGGAGCAGAGCCAGAAGCAGCTTCAGGAACGAGTCTTCTTAGATGGCTGTCACTGAATCACTGATGCCATATTGCACCTTGTCATTTTAGTGCATCTGACATTAAGCCGCTCAGGTCCCTGAGTAGCGGTGTAGTCGCAAAGAGGGTCCTAAAAAAAAAAAAACCTACTAACCTCATCCCAACCAACACTGCAGTAACTTTCTGTGGTTCTGGGTGCAAGACACCACAGTCCACAAGATGTCTGTCTCCTTTACAGATGTGCTTTTCTTTGCTGAAGAAAAGCTCTAGTGGAGCTTCTTTTTGCAGTTTTCATGTTCGAGGCAGATATTCCAACAGTGGATATAAATGCTGCAAGCTTAGAGAGGTTGAAGATGGATAATAGGAAAAAAGAGAAGTGGGAAAGAAGCAAGAAAAGAAATGAGATAATTGACAGTTTCATTGGAAAAATAAGAGGAGTATATGTGAGACGTGGTGATAAGATGGCTGTGAGTGCGGGAGTGTGGGAGACAATGGCAAAAAGCTGAGAGTTTGGTATTAAGAGCTGAAAAGCATGAGCGCTGGATGACTGGAAGGGTGAAATTTAGTATTATCCACTGTCTGGAATTAGATTTGGTGTGAGTACATCTTCAGTCATTGTTTCACAGAGGCGCCCAAATAAGTTTTATTTTAGTCTCCAGTCCCTGAATGATTGCTGTGGGAGAAGGATGATCTTCAGGCTGTGTGCTGTGACAGTACAGTGTGGGTTATGTGAGGGTACGGGTTAAGCAAGGATCTGTATGGCTTGGGGCCTATAGGGGCGACGGGATTAGTCATTTTTCCATCATCCTTTGGTGGTTGTTCTACAGAGCACTTGAAGTGAGGAAGGAGGCTGATGTATAATCAGGAGGTAATGGAATTTTTATCACTAATGTGATTACGGGATCATCACGCAACTGATTATTTGTTCGCTGCAGCGCTCCGAAATGCCTTATTGTCTGGGTGCGTCTTTGTGCATTTTGCAGATTCGCTCATTATGCTTCTGCTTAATTTTATTTGAGAGGGTGTGAGGGGAAGAGAGCGCTCTTGTGCGCACGTGTTCAACAGTTTAAGTGTAAATGTCATCAAGACTTCCCAGTGGGCATCTGCATTTTGCAAGTTGTCGCGGGGGGGGTTGTTGTATCCGTTTCTCTGTAATCTGTTCAGTAGTATGTGGTTGTTTTTTCCAATAATGCTTTTGTGTCCGTGTGGGAGTTCCAGACCAGGGTTTAGAGCTAAATGTCACGTTGTGTTCTTGGTGAGCAGAGTCAGATTCATTGTTTTTATGAGGATGGGCAGGCTCTGTGGGCGTTGACAGACTGAATCAGCCCGCTCTGCGGAGTAGACGTCTAATGCCAGAGCCTCTCTCTGCGCCTCTCTCTACATCTCTCCATCTTGGTCTCTTTCTATTTATAGCTAACTCACTCAAAAAGTGGCTATAGTGTAACTCCAACCTCAAATAAACAATGCACAGGTTATGTGACTTCCCACCGTCTACTCCAGCGGTCGTGGCCCAATTCAAAAGCAGCAGGAAAACACTCTGCAGGCTCTCGTGTTGCGGGGGTAACAGGTAGTTTCCAGCTGGTTGGCAAATGTTTGATTGCAGTCGCCCCTTGTCGGCTGATTGTGCTATAATATTCCTTCAAAATTCAATATTCTTGTTGCAGTTTTCAGGCCACTGTTTTCCAATTTCATACCATCACAGCCCCAATGCACACATACCCGCTCTGTGCTAGGTAGAATGTAATGCGCTCCAAGGCCATTGTGCATCGCTCTGCATGATAGCCTGCCAACTGTGTGATGCACCAGCCTACTAGCCATTTCTCTCTCACTCTCTCACTCTCTTTGTCGATTCATTTCAAATGAGGTGTATTGGCATGAAATGTAACAAAATAAATACATGAAATGCATCTCATTCTCTCTCCCTGCTCTACTTATGTGGCTGCGTGAGCTGGTCCCAGCATGTCAGGGTTGAGTTCATGTTTTATTGCTTAAGAAATGGCGCTGATGCTTTTAAGAATGCATTAGGGCAGTTTGCTCTGAGATGAGTTTGATTATTTTAGATTTGAGTTTTAAAGTGAGCTCCATCAGGACGGGCTGATGGGCTCAGCTTTTATCTTACTTTCATTTGGCTTGTGTACAATTGGGAGGTTTGTGTGTGGCAGTTCATTTGTTTGGCATGCTGATGTTTTTGTCCTCATTTTAAGGTAATAGTTTATTAAAAGGAACATCAAAAGTGTCTCTCTCTCTCTCTCTCTGCTCCATCCCTGCTTGTTGTTTTCTCTCCAGTGAATACCCGCTCTTAGATGTTCATATCCTCACACTTTGCCACTCTAGTTTCACTCATAAACCCGTACAACATTGTTCTGCAGCAATGCCCACACCTGCAGTATTTGCTGTCTTGTATTTCCCCCAGGACCTTGAAGGGAAAACAAGGTGTGCCTCTCCGAACACAAGCTGTGAAGTCTTGCCGTCGGCTCTAACGAATCGCAATAGAAAGAGTCTCCAGAGGTGCTACAATAATATAATGGTACCAGGGGAGTATTCTAAGAAAGCGTAAGATGCTTTCTCAGTTTTCTATTGTACACTAATGTCCCAAGTCATAGTCACAATGATTTGTTTGACTTTTTTTTCCTTTTTGTTCTTTATTTGTTTTTTCACTGCAATAAATATTCACTTTGGAGGAGTGAAATGTCATTTTAGATCATGCAGTGATTCATCTCATGTTGTTTGATCCCCCATGTAAAGAAGCACTCATATTCCAATTTGAATTTATTGGCAAAGCATGCAAGACATTTGAAACTCATTTTTAGCATTCGTTGACACGTTTGTATTAGATAAGCCTTTTATGTTATTGTAGTCGCCAGAGTTGACGTGATCCTGACAAAACTCACAAAATCAACAAAACTGTGAAAAAGTAGAGGAGATTTTGAATGAGGCACAACAAAGATGAGTGATATTCATGTAACAGGAGCTTATAGTATGGTGTTATAACTGCAACCTAGCGTTATAGCTAGAGGTCAACCAATATGGGTTTTTTATGGCTGATGTCATAAAAAAATTATTGGAGAATCAGGACAGCCGATGACCGATACATGATGCCGATTTTTGGCAGCAGTTATGTTTGGGTGATTTTCTCATTTTTGGTCTGTCTCTTTAATCTACATTTTGTGTCTGCACTGCAGTGCACTTATATATTTTAAATAAAAATAATCTATAATCAAAATATTGATTATGTGGAACAGGTGGTCAAAAAAACTAAACTTTGTCAAATAAAGTTTTGGGTGAAAAAAATAAAGTCTTAGTGCACTTAGAAGCATTTATGCACCTGTTTGATAATCGGCTTAATATGCTCAGACAGCGGCTGATGCCGATTATGGAAAAGAAAAGTAAGATAATCTCAACCTCTAGTTATAGCACATACAACTGAAATGTAACATTTAACTTAATGGGTTTATATATAATGACTGGGAAGTTATTGTATGGGGGAAGTGTTTGTTCCCTGCTTTAAGTCCCAGTGAAATGGAAGTTACAGAATCTTAAGCTTCTGTACTGTGATGTCTTTTCCACAATGAAACGAATATTTGAGCAGTGTACAGTTATTAGAGGGATTAAGTTAAATCCTTTGCTTTTCATTGGAGGACTAAACGTGGGCGGGTTTAGAGTCTAGAGTGATACAGAGTCACTGAGGACTGCCCCCCGTCGCTAAAAGTTGCAGATTGATTGATGTATGTCATGATATTATTGGTTTAAATTGGTTTGTACAAACTTACGTGAGCACCTGTCATTTTGTCATTTGTTTCACAGAAAGAAAAATGACTGGATTTTGAAAATCTTAGGTTAAATAAAGCATATATGGGCATCACGATAGCTCAGTTGGTAGATCGGGCACCCATATAACAAGGTCCAGAGTCCTGACCGCACCAGCCCAGGTTTGAATCCGGCCTGCAGCCAGTTCAGCATGTCGCCTAGGCTATCCACTGTCCTGTCATTGAAGGCCAAAATGCATTAAAAAATGCATATATGAAATATGTGCACAATATGTGCGTAGATGTGATATAAAAGGGTTAAAAGGGTATTTTTCATTTCATCTTGACTTTAAGTGGGGCTAAGAAGTGTACAGTGTGCAACACTGCATATGCTTAGTGTGTTTACATTTTCAATGTGTTCATTATTATTAATTCAAAATATTAATATTCATACAGATTGATTGACAAACATTGCCTAAGTTAATTTATGCTCTCGCAGCACCATTTCCTCCCAAACATCATTAAGCTGCACAACATGATCCAAAGCTCCACAAATAGAGAGATCATGAAATGTTCAGTCATTTCTCACCAATACCCAATCCATTTAATAGATCCTAATCCAATGCTACATCACTAGCACGTCATGTGTGCTATACCACACAGTTGAATCTGGAACTGAATTTGTGAATACTTCGTGGAACTGAAATGGCGTTGGCCTTGAATTGACATTTTCATCAGAACTTGTATTTTGTCATTTCAGTCTTATTCAGTGTGTTGAAAGACAGTTTGGCTGCGGAGCCTTGCTGGTAAATCAGAAGTAGAAAAAAGCCTGCGGTATAGAAATCGGTATGTTTCCTGTAATAGCCTGATTATTTTTGCAAGCCACAGCTTTTTCATGACACCCAGATGCTGCCTTATTCTGAATGGACTAGAGGTTGTAAGTCTGACATAGGGGTAGTTAAAAATGTTTAGTTTCCTCATGGCACAAAAACTGTTCAAGGAATTAATCAAACTCATTTGTCTTGAGGCTAAGGAATGTAAATAAAGCATCATTCATAACAATAAAATACATCTATCTTCAAAAAGTCAGTCTACCTTGCACGGCAGCTGGATTCTCGCGACGTCACAAGATCAAGCGAAAACATATCAAACAAAAATCCATCTTGTCAGGCTTAATGTGCTTGTGTCCGGCAATCATGGACTAATCAGCGTCCTGTGAGGAGCTACTGGCAGCTATGGCTGTGGCCAGAGCTCCTGAAGAGGTTAGCATAGATGTTGCAGTAGCATCAGTTATATCATAACTGGATTTCTTCATTGAAAGAGCAAAAAACGGCACCAAAGGCTTTTCTCAGGGTAAAAGATGTTTTTGCTCTTCTCCCGACTGGCTTCAGTGAGAGTTTGATTGACAGATAGTTCATCCAATCACCTGCCAAGTATTTTTTTAAAGTGCCTATCCTTTTCCAAACCGTTGCCAGGGATGGCTTCACCGATGCTTCTGTGTAACAAACCATCTGGCGAGTCAGGTTACCAGTCAATAGACATTTTACTACATTTTTAGAGCTCCATAGAATACTCCATAAATGCATTGTTTGCGTTTACTTTCTAGCAAGTCATTATTTATTATATTATTAGCATAACTTGCATAGATCAGTGGCTGCTTTGTATCACCCTTCATATCATCCTGTATCAAGAGATATAATGCTTTTTAATCCACTGTTAAGATATTAACATAGAAATAATACCTCCCTGGAAAGAACTGGCGCACAATTGACTTACATTATAAATCTTTAAAATTTCAAATGAGTATTTGAGTAACTTGTGGTAACAAGCCTGCTGCAAATTATTTTCTTTAACCTTATGTTCCTCCTTGGTTGCTCTTTATTGTGTCGAGTAGCTGCATGCCCTTTTCTCTATCTAACTCTATCTCTAGTTGTGCGTGCGTATGTGCGTTTGTTTCTGTGATGATGAGTTATGTTAGGGTTTGGTGCAACCTTCTGCTTCTGCTCGCTGCCTCACAGCCACACTGTAAAGCATCCGTGCCTGCGTGCCTGCTGGCACACCAGTCTACAGCCTGTTCTGGCATTAGGTTGCCATGGAGAAAATTGCCAGCATATTATTTGCAGTAGATTGACTCCAGCGTTGCGAGAGGGGGGTCATTTTTGTTGGCAGTGCATTAACACACAAGTTCTCGAGGCCACTTGGCATTTAAGAAAGTAGTCCACTTCCTATAGGTGTTTGTACTTAATTATGAAATTTAAATGAGACTCTAATGGCCGAAGGCTCCTTTGTGTGTGCTAGTCTTCATGTTTATTTTTAATATAGTATAGTATATCCTATCCTACCTACCTGCCTCATCCTCTTGTTATCACAATATCCTCTAAAATCCACTGGGAAATGTTGCTTTGTAATCTATTTCCCTTTGCGCCTCTGACATTTTTCCCTTCTATCCTGTCTTTTATCTCTTCCTCTTGAAACTTTCAGTATTTGCAGGTTGTTTGCAGGTCCAGTCTCCAGTCAGTTTCCCTTCTTCTTATCCTTTCTGTCTTTCCTCTGGACCCCCCCCCCCCCTTTCAGTTGTCCTCTCCTCCCTTTCTTTATCCTCCTGTTTCCACTTTATTTCAGTGTTTACTGATCTGAGTGAAGTGTACCTCATCGTCCCAGAGCTGCCTCTCATTTAAATGCACCACTTCATTATATGGAGCCTGCAGCCACAGACCTTTTAGCTGTTTCCAAAAATGTCTCCAAGAAATGGGTTGGTGCTGTGCCAGAGATGCGAAGAAATCATTGCTCAAAAGGTACTCAAGACTGTGTTTTATAACTGAAAAGTCTTTGACCTATAAAACTCCTTTATCCTACTCCTACTAACATTGGTGCATTGGTAACAAGGTTGCAGTCAGTTTCTGGACTGGAAGAAAAGGAGGGTTGAGAAGGCTTGTTGTTTTTGTGGTGAGGGTGAGGGGTGGACTTAAGATCAAGTGTGTGGAAAAGGATAAAGTCTATGAGACTGCCCTCTGTTCCTCTGAGATATGGCACATCAGCTGGCCATGCATGTGCATTGTCTGCCCCCATTCAGGTCTCCTTTTCTTCAGGGAGGTCTTTTTTGAGGCTGTTCACATTTATAATCTGCCCATTATTGACTTAGGTTGGCTTTGAGTAAATTGAAGATGGACCTTTTCCTTTGTGAGACATTGACTTTTGTTCACAGGGAAGAATGCAGCAGCAGCCTCGGCGTCGGCTACAATAGCCACCACTTTGAGTTTTTCCTCAGCTAGAATATTTCACTTTCCACAACTATTATTTTCTCTGACGACATGTATGTTGAGTTTCATATATTGTACAGTGTAAATATACAATGATATAGCATAAGTTTGATCCCCACCAGAAAAAACACAAGCAAACTCTATTTTTATCAGATTGGTACACTTAACTATCTAGGACTGTGATACCCATTACAATGTACATTACAACTCCTCCAGTTTATCTGAGGCTTCTTTTCTTTTGGATTTCACATTGAAGAATATCTCTTCCTGTTTATATTTGCATTGCTGCATATGTATTATTCGCCTCAATAGAAATAATGCTAATGTAATGCAACAAAAGAGCCTTTGTAATAACAAACAGCATTTATAATGCTCATAATCCTGGTATTTTGTCGAGACTGTCAGAGTGTTGTTTATCCACCTGTATGGTTTTAGTTTGTGTTGTGTGTAAAGAATAGGTCCTCAAAACTCATTACACTGTTGAATCATACCATCATATCAGTACAGGTTAAGATCTTTAGGCTTCGCTGAATGTTCCTGAAGCGTTCTTTAGAGTGGAGGAAGGCTATATGTATATGACGCAGACTATCAGCATCCGTGCAGCATTCAGGTGTGTATGACAGAGCAGTTTGTGTAACAGTCGACGACAGCACCAACAGTTTAAAAGTAGGCAATCAGATATGTTTTGCTGCAGTGGGCTCAGGCTTGTGAACTCCATCACGTCAGACTACAGACATTTGCAATGTCACTGCGAAAGAGAAGCACTGCCTCTGAATTGCTCAGTGTAGGTGTGTGTGCATTGCATCAATGCATGAATTATAAATGATGCCAATTCAATGCATCGATCTGCTAAAAGAAATAATCAAATTTCTCCGGCTTTAGCAACAATCAATAGGAAACACTTTGAATTGCAATAATCAAATTGAAATGAAACAACACGCTCCTTTGCCAGGATTGAGAAGCAGAAACTGGCACCGTCACTGCTGCCGCCATTACCGTCTCTGCCAGCTAAGACTACTGCTGCTAATGACTGTCACAGTACCAGCAATAGTACTGCTCAGAGGAGGATGTGTGCCGAACATGTTTTGACAATCAGAAGTAAACACTTTTTTTTTTTAAATGTGTGCAATTTAAAAGAACATTTTGTCAGTATAGAACAAGCCAATTTGGTTAATTGTTTCTGAATCAATGTGTGTAAGAATAAGCCCTGCTGTAGAGAATTGCCAACTTGAATAATTACATGAAATCGATGTCAAGCCAGTAATTCACACACCTACTAAGCATTTTTTTTTTTTAAATGTCTGAAAAAAGTGTCTCTCTTTGCAGTTCTGCTGTAGAGCTCATCCCTTATCCATCCCACAGGTTAAAAAACTAGACCTTGAGCCAGCCTTGGGCTCTGCACAGTGAGAATAACCTATGAGCATACTGCATACCAAACAACGGGACTGTTCAAGCTGTTTTTTTCCCCACTGTTGACATAATACAGTCAGATGACATTTGTCTTTCCTCGCTTTTCCTTTTCCTTCATGTGAGCAAGATCGGGACAAAAAAAAAAAGATTAGAAATGTAATATGTGGGTTTCAAGAAAGGTGTAAATGAAAATAAGAATTAGAAACAAAACAATACTTTTGTTACACAGAGGTGCGAGTGAGGGATCAGATTAGTGTTCAGCCAGTATTACATTTCTGCTGGCAGAACACCTCTTTTTTGTCGCTGCGCCACTAAAATGAAACATTGAAACGATCTGAAATCCGAAGCCTACAAGTGTACAAACAATAAGTAATTTGACTGTGACTGAGGCCACAAGACAAGTTATTAAAAATTTATTAGTTTTTTTTCTCCACAGTGCTCCCATACTCTGTCTATCATGAAATGTCATATATATTATAAACTTAAAATGATATCTTGTATTTGATATTTTACTATTTCATCTTTTAAATTTCATATCCTGTTTGGATGTCAGTAAAACGCCTTGGATTTTTTGTTTTATGTGCAACCAGTCAGTTTGGCATGAATATTTGAAGAGCCCATGAAATGTAAATCATAGCTCAGCACATCATTTATCATTAATATTTATTTATCATTTTGATGAAAGGAAGTTGTGGACAGACGTGCATGGTTTTCTTTTAATTTGTGGAGCTACTGATGAACACACATGGCAGCTAAATGCATTACACACATAGTTTAGAAACATACTGGGAGCCCCAGCTGTGATTTGGAGCTATATAATTATAAAGAATTTGCGCACATCTGGCTCAGTAGATAACACAAGATTGCACCTACACTGTGATGCATTCAAGTGCCAAATGAGTCAGTGAGTTTTGCATGTCAGACCGTTTCAATTATAGATTTCCATTATGGATGTTATTTCAGATTTTTGACGTCTGTGGTGCTCCACAAAGGACTTCTGCAGCAATCAAAAACCAGCATCCCATCTTTTTTATTTTACCTCAGGGAGTCTTTAATGTAAGAGAAGCAAAAAAATAATTGAGAATTACTTTTCTCTCAGAGCATACAAATGACCATGTTCCCCGACCTCCCTGCTGTGTTCCGCTGCGTTTGTGTGTGAAGGCAAAGCAATGTATTCATTTTCCATTAATAACTTAAAGACAAATCAAGTGAAATTATCAACCGGCACCAAAAGTATCTTCAGAGATTCATTGCCGTATACAGCCTCCATACCAGCGTCCATGAGCTTTTTCCTCTTTTATCCCTTCATCCTAGAGAAAAGTCTGACACACTGATACGATGCCAGGAAAAAAAAGTTGTACCGAGCAAAGAGTGCTTTGTGCTGCTGTAAAAGTGAAAAATATGACCTTTTCAGGAAAGCCGAATGGAGAAGTAAAAGGTCTGTGAGGCTGGAGATATCAGGCTCCCCTCTGAAGCGTGACACTTGGTCAATTGCGAGCTGATGCGATTTAGCCGAGACAAGACAGAGAGTGATGGTGAAATAACAAGGCAGCAGCTGGGCCTCCCAGACTCCGGCACCGCTGGGGATCAGGTAGCTCCTTCCCGGAGTTTTCAGAAAGTTGGTGGATTAGTTTTTCCATCAATACCTGCTGACACTGGAAAGTGGCTGCTCTGTCATGTCATACATAATTTAACATAAACAGACAAGTGTGGCCCAGTGAATAGGTCTTTATGTTTATTTATATGAAGATACTCTCTAAAATGTATAGATTTTTAATCAAATTATGAACACTTGTGTAATTAGTGGCTAATGAGCCTTGTGCAGCCTTTCGAGAGCTCTCATGTATGTATGAGTGGATGGGTGCTGCCATGTGCTGCCTGTCTGTCACGCAGCTCCTCGCCCAGAGAAAGGGAGCTGTGTGGGTTATAGTTACAGTCTAATACAGCCAGATCATTCTCAGCCTGAATAATGAAGAAGAGTGTCTGTCATGTGGAAAGAATACTGTTCACGGTTAGAGGATGAATGCAGACTACTTTAGCAGTGTTCGTCTCCATTTTCATTCTGCTTTGGATTCCTTTGTGGACCGAGACAGACAGAGACAGCGCCGAGCCGCATGAGCAGTTGAGCTCTAAAATGTAAACGATGCAGAGGTTTTTCAAATTGTACTCGCGAAAATAAAAGTGACATGAAAGAATGGAACAGCTGACCCAGAACATACCAGGGGACTCTTCGTTGCAAATGGCACTACTTACAACCTTGTGGCTCTTAGCTCTTGATAAAGAGTTTGCCTGACTTACAGTGATTTAAGCCGTGGGAAATGGGCTCTGTAGGACTGCATTATGTTGGATGCAGGTCTTCTGTTTGTATTCACATCCTTGGCCCATGATGCTCATCCTGTGTGACTCCAAACCTACTTTCTCTTCTTCCTGCGCCAGCTAAAACATACTTTTATCTCAGTATCTCTGTTTTCATTAACTGAAAGAAATACAATTTTCACACATCTTGATTAATGTATACTACATGGTCATAATAACCAGTAATGCACCCACTACTTAAACGTCTCCTTATTAAGAGGTTGGATAGAATAGGGAGCACCATAAATTTCTAATCTGCATTATACTGTAGTGGAAAAGATGAGTGCATTATTTATGCCAATTCTCTTTGTGTGCACTGGTAGCTTTTGTAATCCCCCCCCACCTCCCATCATGCATCTGCCCTCCATCTATGCTGCATTAGTTATACAGAACTCTTCTTTTTCGAAACAACACCTTTTGTCAGTGGAGTAGTTCCACTTAACCAGATTATAGTACATTCTTTGGTTTTGTGGAGAGTAATGACACAGCTGAACCCATATTTGAGCTTGGATGATGCAGAAAAAAACTGTTTTTGGTTTTATTTATCAGGCAAACAGTCACTATCATTTTAGCAGGCAGGACACTATGTCGGAAATATAATTCAATAGCAAACAGTAATTAACTCAGATCACAGACTGTATATAAGAAGTGGCTGTAGTCACCATGACGTCACCCATTGGTTTGTGGACAGCAGTTTTGAAGCCTTGAATTCGGCATTTCGACCGTCGCCATCTTATTTTTTTTGCAACCAGAAGTGACACTAGAGGGTGGAGTTACTCACAGCCGAGCTCTGAATAACATCTCTAGGTGACCTAAAATGTTTTCGAGTCTTGAGTTTGGCATTCTGTCCGTCGTCATCTGTACACTAAAGCACAACTGTACACTAAATAAGACATTTTCAGGCGACCAAAATGTTACAATTAACATGAATTGAAAACGTACTGTGAAAGAGTTAAAGACAAATACATATACAACTCCCAGACCAGACAACGGCACTGGAGCAACCTGTTAATCACAAACTGGATGGTGCATATGCACCCTTCAGTGTTAATGTACGTTTGTGGTTTTCATGTTTATGCAAAAAAAGTGCTGTTTTGCGATTTTTCAATGTGTCTTGATGACATGATTTCATCTTCATCTCGAGAGGCCACCCTTCTAAAGCAGTGTAGGGGCGGAGTAAATTTAGTTGAGAGATGACAATTGAGAAGATTCCTTTCAAGCTATTAACTGAATAGAGCACCATGGAGGCTGTCAAGAATGACTGAAACCCTCCTCCTCAGGTTTTCATCATAAACCTAATGGCATTCTACTACCAGCTGCAGTTTTGTTGTTTGATGTAGGAGGACTGGGAAAAAAAACAAAGAGCATAGTGCACCATGCTGTCTCCATCCAGCCCTCAGAAAATGTCTGTGTCTCTGTTATGGATGTATGAGAGGAAATTGAAAACCAAAATGAGGTTTAAAAATAAAATATACAGTATTAAGGTTCTCAGGATGTGAATGCCTTGTTGTGTTTTGCAGAAAGCCTTCCCAGTTTGCTGCCGTCCTCGGCATAATGGGAGAACAGTCCTAAAGGTGGTAGTCATATGATGTAGCTTACCAGAACACTTCAGCCATTTATCATTGTTATGAAGGCTATCATGGGACCTTGCACAAGAGTCCTTTATAATAAGTGCTGTGTTCTCTCATATTTTCAGCACTGCCACACAAATGTATGCGCCTCACACAGCAAATATGAGTGGTAGTTTACTCTTTCTGTTTCACCTGCATTACCTTTATATAAGCCTGCTGCAATACGATATATTCAAGAGAAACATACAATGGCTGAACTGTGTTTCCCCGTCTCGCAAACAATTGTTTTCTGAATCATCTTCCAATTATTTTTTGTCTTCTCTCCTTCAGACTGTCTGGGCATTGCTGTGTGATGATTATAGGCATTTGGTTTGTTTTCGACTGATCACACTGCTGTACCGAGATGAAATGGTTGTAAATGTCATGCCCTTTGCGGCGAAGGGATGTTTAGCACCATAACAAAGCTTACCTGGCTTGGCTTAGCTGAATGCCATGGGGGGAAAGCTTTCTGTAATACCTTAAATTAATCACAGTCATTAAATAATCTGACTATTATCTCAACAACACCGTCATGCCCAGTGTTCATACCTCGCCAACATTAAATAATAAACAGATAGAGTGATCAAACAAGTCTCACGTGGGTGGAAGTCGAGGGACATTAGCATAGCTATAAATAAAAATACAATGTAACACTCACTTGACTATACGTTCTTACTTCAAGGAAGTGGCAGCGAACTTTCAATCACACTACACAACCATCCTTGATGTTACTTACTGCTTTACAAAATTTCCTGTATGCAGTGACAGTTATTCCCTGTGACACTGGAAATGTGTCATTTCTTCATGGCAGAAGTGTTGAGAGCGTTAAGTAACCACATATTCCTTAAGATTGTAGTTTGATATTCATACACATGCTGGCATTATCCTGTATTGATCTTGCCTTTTTGTCTGTGATGCATTTGTGCAGTGACTCATTGTAGTCCAGCGCTTTTTAACTGCTCCACCATCCCCTCAGATGTGGGCGCAGATCCAGCTGCCTTACAGAGGTTATTCCAGGCGCTTGTGAATCTACGCAAAGCTCAAGCTCCCATTCTCAACACGCAGAGACCCCGATTCGCAGTCTCTCTATGTTTTGATGTCCTCGACTGTCTGTGCTTCTGAGGTTCAAGGAAGGGGGCTTCATGTTCCATGAATCTGAACGAGGCTCGGTTCAAAGTCGCACCCCTTTCCACTAGTGTAGTCCCCTTGCTCTTCTTGTTACTTGGCCCGCTGCATGTTGCGGCCTGGAACCCTCTCGGGAGGCGAACAGAGGGAGCTAGAGTCTTTCTGTTTGATATACGAGACCACTGTGAAGGATCTGCTTTTTTACTGCAAGAATATGTTTTATTAGACTGTATATCATATAGTACAATTCTTTCAGTTCAAACCACAGCATAATTTGAACAGTACAGCATGTATTGTGATACAGATCTGTGGAACTAGATGATACTTTGTCTTGATTTTTTTTATATATCACATCTTGTTTTCATCATGTCTAGATGCAGAGAAATTACTTTATTAGCTCAAAATTCTCTTATGTTTGTCTCAAGTATATTAAGTTTTATTGAATAAAAATAAACATCAGACCAAAAATGAAAATGGAAATGGAAGACATTTTCAATCACTTTATTTTTATGTTGCAGTAAGGAAAACAGATGTGAGAAATATCAATTAAACTGAATGTTATTAAATATCCTGCCTCTAGGGAGCATATCAGATGGTAGTTATTCTTTGATCACATATATTGTATTTTTATTAGGGCTGTCAATTCATTTGAATATTTTATCGCAATTAATCGCACAATTGTCTGTCGTTAATAACTATTATTGCAAATTAATCAGACATTTTTCATCTGTCAAAAATACACATTAAAGGGAGATTTGTCATGTATTTAATACTCTTTTCAGCATGGGAGTGGGCAAATATGCTTGATTTATACAAAGACACAGTATGTACATGTGTATCTACATGTATTTATTACTGGAAATCAATTAACAACACAAAACAATGACAAATATTGTCCAGAAATCCTCACAGGTACTGCATATAGCATCTAGGTTCATATGATATCGCTTCACTATAACTTCAAAACTGAGCCATCACCTATTAACGTGATATTATCATGTTAACTTTGACAGCCCTAATTTTTAAACAAATATCTTAGTATTTTTTGATATTGGCAAAGGAAATTAGTATCAAAAAAGATGATACCCTTTTAAAACTCATTGCTATTTTAAAAGGGTCTTCTAGTTTCCTATTTATGAAATAAGCTGCACATTTTAGCTGGTTCGATCAACTTCGCAAACATGTACTCACCCTTAAACCTCTCCGGAAATAACTTTGGAAAATATGTAATGGTGATACTGTTTTGCAGGTTGTGTTTTATTATTTTTGTCTTTGCAATTAAATGTGTGTACTAGTTGAAGAATGTATAATAAAAGTGAAACAGTGGTATTTGGAGAGGTTTATATGGTGTGTGTGCCTCCATTTATTAAAATGACAAAACGAATGAGGAGGTGTACCTTGCACATAGTGCTGTTGACCCTAACCGGGCAGAAAGGCAGCAGACCGCACAATCCCAACACCAAAATTGCATTGCATGGCTGGATTGCCAGTGACACCCCTGACCTACTGCACCTTTTCACCCTCTGCAGCGCATGGCGAGCCACCACAGTGCTGAACAGTGCAATAAAGAAACACCACTGCACTCCAGAAAAATGCTGCAAACACAGAATCCACAATGTCCTGAAATACATGCCGCACAGTACTCTGTAGATAAATGTGATCATTTGTAATACAATCACACAGTCTGAATCTGTCAGGTTTTCTGTATTGAGCAGATAGGAAGACATGAATGATTTTAATAAGGGTCTCAACACGGGGAGAGGGATAAAATGTAAGCACTGAATGTGTTGGTTTTAATAGATGGAACCGGAGGAGGAGTCGCTGGGGGATGAGTGAAAGACACGCAGAATAAAAGAATTAAACTGACGAGTGCTGAATGGAAATGGAAGTGGAACCTATTTACTTCAGTTCTTGAAAACTAGGGTGACGGAGCCTGACAGAGGCTCCTCTCCTGGCGCCGGGGAATTCAGCATAGGTGATGTGGAAGAGAGCAGTGGGCTGAGTTACACTCTGCAAATGAATAATCCAGCAGTCTCACAGAAACCCGGCGCTTTTAAACAGGCCACCATCTGAGGAGCGAGCCGGAGGGGACGGCTCGAGGCTGGAGTTGTCTTTTTTTATTGACCTCAACGCACACAGAGAAAGAGAGACAGAGATGTAGAGGTGTGACTGAGCCTGCATGCGTCTGTGAATGTGCAGGTGTTTCTCTATCGTCTTGTGATGTTAAAGTGAGGGCGTGAGGTGATTTCTCACTCTGGGGGGTTTGTTTTTTCATGCAGTGCTGTTGCATCCTCTTGCTGCATGTCTGAAGGTGCTGACAGCTTCCATTTTCTTGAGCTGAGCCCTTGAAGTGAAGGGCACACACCAGGCAGAGGACATTTTACACATTTCTTTTTCAATAGTCCATCACTGCTGCAGCTGCAGCTGTACACCCACGATGCCTCTCTCCATGGTCCCGCCTCCCCTCTTGCAGCCATTGATAGATTGACTGATCTGAGTCTATGAAAAATCAATAGGACAGCTCTTTGCTTGCTCTACACATTGATTTTCCATGGACTGTAGTTACTGTCCGAACAAGTAGCAGGCTTTTCATTTCTTGGGAGAATGTGCCCTTTCATTAGTGCGAACAACAGGTTGAGACAAAGTCATGTCAGAGCAAAAGGGCGCTATTAACATAAATGAATGGAGGATGAAGTGCGAGACATTGGGTTTTTTTTGCAAGACAGAGTTAAGTGTTGCTACTCACTTCAGATCAGAATTGCTTTTAAATTTGTATGGCATGGCAATCAAGGCAACATGCCGCCTCCAGGCATAAACCAAAGGCCAACAGCAACGCTCAGGTTGTACTTGAACAGCACAACACCTTAGCATAATAAACACTGTAACAGACTCAATATTTCACAAGATTTCCAGTCGGAATGAGGTTTTTTTTTTTTTTTTTAAATCACTCTCCAGCTATTTTTTCCCTCCTCATTTGCATAACACCATGCCTCATTGCCTACGCTCTTTGTCGGATGCACTCACCGTGGTGGCACGTTTTGCCTCCATAGCTTTCTTTAGATCCACCGATGCTGCTCTGTTTAAAAATGTGTGTTTGCTCTACCCCTTCTCCCGACGGCTTGGAAATTAACCCAGTTTGATCTTAATGCTTTGCTTTCCGCTGAAGTTGTTTTCATACATCAAGTCCTCTCCGGTTTTTCCTCGTGGCAAGTGGAAGAGGCCCCGTGTGGCCTTGGTTTCAGCAAAGACTGTTTACCGACGCATCTGAATCTGTGTTAGTATATCCCTCATCTTCTCTTTTTTTGCTTCTCTATTTTTTGCTCAATGATGTAGCTCCTCTCACCCCTAGGCTTGACAGACCATTGCTCTGTAATATATATCAGCAGGTTAACAGCATGATTACTGATATTACCAACAAAAAGAGAAACCAGCATGCTGCCGTAAAGCACTGCAAAAAGCAATGGATCAAACTCTCCCTTGACTCCATGAATATTCGACGCTCCGCTGAAGCATAGTTTAAGTTGGGTGTTTACTAATTTGGTTAACACATTTCTCCGACCAGGACAGGGATTTGAGATGGGAGAATCAGCCCGGTGGGATAAATCTCAAATTAAAAAGGCAAAGACAATATTTAAAAGGTCTCTCTCTCTCTCTCTCTCTCTCTCTCTCTCTCTCCACACACACACACACACACACACACACACACACACACACACTGGTCTTTTTTGTCCCTTTCTCAAGGCCAGAGCTCTGAATCGTTGCTGTGTAGGTGTGTATGTGCACTTATGTAAATGACTCTGAACACCAGCAGTGTGTTTGTGAGTTTGATATGCTGGCTGCTTGTATCAGTGCCATTCTCAGCAAGGTTTGGCTGAGTGATGATGTAGCTTTTACTTACTCTTACTGTGTGTGTGTGTGTGTGTGTGTGTGTGTGTGTGTGTGTGTGTGTGTGTGTGTGTGTGTGTGTGTGTGTGTGTGTGTGTGGGTTTTTGATAAGGCCCCTCTCCCTGCTCTGTCCCTTATCTGTTCTCTGAAAAATTACACCACAGAGATAAAGTACATCAGCAATACTACTTTTACTCCATTTTTTTAATGTCTGCAGCAAATGCATGAGATTCAGGCCATTTAATGTTCTGGTCTAATCTAACTCATTGCATCGAGGCATAAGAGATACGGTGTAGATCCACCATGTTTTATTCAGGCCTAGAATCACAGAGGGAGATATAATCATTGATTAGAATTACAAGGCAGTAATCATTTGCTGTGACAGGACTGTTTGAATTTAGTTTTATGGTAATGCTAGCCAAAGGTCAGGCATCAGTAGGAGCTCTCTTGGTGCCTTGCGAGGTTTTTGTAGCCATTTCCGACTTAGTTGTCCACCTTGTTCCCTCGTCTATTCTCCTGCGATGTGTTTCTCTCTCCTGCCTCGCTTTCATTTCCCTCCTTTCTTTCATATTCCATCTGTGTGTCGTGCTCTCCCAGAATAGGAATAGCTTTGGACGGACGCGCAGTGATTTAGACTCTCTTTACCTTGTTCAAGGTCTTTGTGCTTTTCCAACAGCTGCTTTAATAACTCTTCTTTATATTTATTAAAGAGGATTTATTCAATGGCCTTAATCGGTTTTCATACCTTTCATGCTGTCTCCGCCTTGTTACTCCACCGCTACTGGTCTTCATGGGCATTTTGTTCAGTCTTTGCTATCCCGCCACATAATTAACCAGAACAGTTTCGTGGCTCAGCTTTTTCCCCAAGACGTAGGTTCCCCTGAGCCAACGAATGCAGGCGAGGCAGGCAACATGCAGAATCGGAGCTAAGATGCAAACAAATAATTACCCTTCATTTGAAAACACTCAATTAACCGCTATTTCAGAGTAAAATAATGACTTTCTCCCACTAAGCGGAACCCCAGAGTTTCAGCTGTAATTAGTCTAAAAGATGGAGGCCCAGAGGCTCAGTGGAGACGATAACAACATGACTGTTTTATTAACCCAACAGAGTACCAACACACAAGACTTTTTCTGTATATATAAACTGCAAGAACACTGATGCATGTTATGTGGAAAGGCAACATGAATCAAAGGCAAGGCAACATATAAAAGGAGAAAGCCTTTGTGGTCAATCAATGTGCCGCTGACATTTCTATCTCAGATGTGCAACAGAAGCTGCCTCAGTCTGAAAGCCTTGGTTGCCTGCCGTATAGAAAGAGCATTGTGCGCTCACATATTTATGTGCCCACTGTAGCGTCTTCCATCAAGGTTAGTGAAGTCGTATGTCACAGGCTGTGAATTAAGGTGCTCACTGTTTAGAGTGAATTACTGTTATTGCTGTCTCTAACCAACCATTGATGCTACAGTGTTTTTTCCCGAAACATGGCTCTGATTGACGCCAGTTCCAATAAGGAGGATTTGCCTCTGTGCACTTTTCCCAAGCTTAAGGGAATACACTTAATGTGGACGTCTGTCACAGTCAATATCAGTGTAGTGGACCTTTAAACTCCCATGCTGAATACTGAATATTTGTATTCAGCACCCATACTGAATGCATACAAACACACACACTATTATCATTGCATTAGTCGGCTGGATACTCTCTCTGCTGCCTCGATACTACAGCATCTCTAATATTGGAATTCTTTTTAAGTCTCCCCGCTGAATTTCAGTGTGGCGATAAGAAAAATGAGATTTTATTATCCAGCGAGCGCCTATCACTTGAGACAACTGCAGCGTGCCTGACACGAAAGAAATTTTAGGCACCTTTCTCAACGAAGTAAAATCAACGAAATGAAAATTTCCAATCAGTTCGTGACATTGGATAGTTGCCGAAACACTTGTATGCACACATGCTGCAATGTGAAATAACATTAGGTTACAGCCCAGTGAAAGCTTGCCACATTTCTGTTTTTCGGTGCCACTGATCTGTGTCCAATATTGACTTAACAACTGTGGCAGGAGGTGGCTGGAGACCAAGGCAGCCACCATAGAGAGAGCCCAGAACAGGACACACAGCAGAATGTGGGATGTAGGAGACACACCATGACATTACCTTCAGTCACCTTGAAGTCTAACAACCACTCTGACTGATAACATCAGCAGATGGCTTGAATTCCCTGGTGTAGTGTAGGAAAATGTAGCGTGACCTCTGCTCTGGAACACGCTGTGGTAAACTGTGTCTTTTAGCTTTTATTGCTGAATGGTGAGTGGTAGGTAGGAAAAATAGGCAAGGTAAAGGATTATTAAGAAATAAAAAAAATCGAAAGTGGAACAGTGAGTGGGCTGAAGACATAGACATAGACTAGATGATTTCTCTTTGATGCTTCAGAGCTCTCGGACAGACTGAACCCTTTTGATAAGCAATCTTAACATCAGTTGCATTCAAAGTCAGCCAAAATATAGACTCTGATATTATGTCTGTTTCTTATAAGTTCGAAGATGTTCAAATTACAAGCTTGAAATAGTTGGCATTTACATGAGATGTTATTTGAAAAAGAGTCACAGAATTCAGGTTCATGTCACGGTCGTACAGCGGAAGCCTACAAAGAGTGGAGGGTTCAGTCTTGGTGTTCACGGTCACAGACTCGCAGGAAGAGAGGGCTGTCATATAGCAGCGGGCGACTTCCGGGTCTGAAAAGTGAGGCCAATGCTGAAGTGCCTTAAACCTGCAGTCTGATTTTATTGAGATCTATGAGAAAATGAACTGATTTTCACTTGATTTATTACCTCAGTAAACATTGTAAACATGAGTTTATGGTCTCAATCTCTAGTTTCAAGCCTTCTTCAGTACAACATGATGTTCATTTAGTAAATCATGGTCCCATTAAGAGTCAAATAGACCATAAAACAGGGGATGCATCAGGGCGTGGCTACCTTGTGATTGACAGGTCTCTACCATGGCGTTGCCCAATCTGGGTTGTCCTGTTTTCATTTTACAACTTTAACCCTTTCACGGTGTGTTTTCAGTTAAAGCTAATTAGAATCTTTTTAGTGGCCTGAAAGTGTCTTACTCAGTGTGCGGTTGTACTTAGCTCCACCTTCTCGTGTCACTTCTGGTTGGAAAATACCAAGATGGTGAGGCCAAACTTGAGGCTACAAAACAGCAGTCTGCAAACCAGTGGGTGACGTCACAGTGACTACGTCCACTTCTTATATTCAGTCTATGTGTGGAAGCTATAGTTGCATTAGGGCTCTTGTCTTTTTGTGCCTTGTATTCACAGGTTTGCATTTCAGACATGTTTCACTGATGAACAGCTACGAAGTTGTTGTAACTATGTAATAATGTATGTAATATAATTGTGTGTCAGTTGTGTCATATTGTGTTTTTTAAGTTTCAGACAGACCAAATGGTGATGCTATTATTGAAACATAAGTATGCTAGTTTTAGTGAAGTTAAAGAAAAGTATGTGTGTCTTTTGTATCATCAGGGCTTATTTGAGTCGGTGAGAAATATTCAGTTTAAATATTCAATATTCGGATATCACCAAATTGTCATATTCCTCATGCTGCTGATACCTGGTTTTACATGTTGCAAGTTCTGAAAAGTGATAACTACGAGAAAATGAGTTACTCTCAGTAAACTTCTCTGCCAACAAAGAAACAGCACCAGACCTCAACAGATCCTCAGCGGATTTGATAACTCAATATGAAAAACTTGAACACGGTTAAATGTGAAGTTCGCTTAGTGATGGCTTTGGTGCTCAGGTCTTTCAAGGAAGAAAAAAAGCATTTATTATGCTCCGTCGCTTATAAAGTATATTTACAAACATTACAAGTGCTACTTTCACTGGAGTTTACAAGGATGTTTTACTGTCGTCTGTCGTTCACTGTCTGAGAACATAACCTTTACTGAAATACTCTTTTGGATTAAGTGAAAAGGGGAGTAAACCTAAATACAAGGACTCAAAGATATTCAGTGACCCGCTTCAAAAACATGGCCTAATTATCTGAAATAAATCCATCTTATTCTCCAAAAGATTCAGTTAAGATCTGCTATCAGCTATTGGTGGCTTGTCCTTGTTTCACATATGATAAGTGATCAAACACATATAGAAGAGTGCAAGATTCTTGCTGTCTTTCTTCGTACAGTACTTACGTAGCTGCCTCTGCACTCTGTATAAGAATGCAACGATTCTTCAAGGTGGAAATTTGGATTTGGCCAGAGGGAAAACTCTGGGAAAGTCTTAAAAACACTAATTTGCCACAACTCCAGTCTGTTCTCTGACTGACACACAGGTTCATTTTCATGAATGTAACATTCTTTTGTGTAGATACACATTTTAGAGATCACAGCAAGATCTAGTCGTGAGAAAATGATCCTACTACTGACTTGATTTATTACCTCAATAAATATTGTAAACATGAGTTTATGGTCTCAATCGCTAGTTTCAAGTCTTCTTCAGTACAGCGTGATGTTCATTCAGTAAATTATGTTCCCATTTAAAGTCAAATAGACCATAAAGCAGGGGATGCTTTAGGGCGTGGCTACCTTGGGATTGACAGGTCGCTACCACTGCGTTGTCTGGTCTGAGTGTTGATTGTGTTTTCATCTTTCACAGTGTGTTTTCACTTCATGGAAGTTAATTGTAATGTATTTGGTCACCTAAATGCCTTATTCTTGTATCACTTCTGGTTGCAAATAACAAAGAGGCGACAGACCTAACTCAAGGCTTCAAAACAATAGACCACAAACTAATGGGTGATGTCACAGTGACTACGTCCACTTCTTATATATAAGACCATGGTTTTGACTATGCACGACTGTTTGACTTGATCCAAATAAATGTCATTTCCCTTTAGAGCTGAAACAATTAGTTGATTCATTCATACCACTGGAAACTGAATAACTGAACTGGATTATTGGTCAGGCAAAATACTAAATGACTAACCAATTAATCGACAAAACAATTGGTAAATTAATATTGGAAGTAATCGTTAATTGCAGCCCTACTTCCTTGCTACTTTAATAGTTTTAACTTAAGGTTATTTTTAATCGTATAGATACACACTCCTGTCAAAGATTTACCTCAAGGCAACACGAAAGTATAGACAAGACGGAGATGGGTGCAAAACAACTAAAGTAAGAAACACAGGAGATATGAGTGTAAAGGGCAGTGTTCCTCTAAGGCAGACTCAAAGCATAGTGGCAGGGTGACTAATGACCCACAGTGCTCTCAATTATTATCGCTGGCACGCATACGCATACACACACACACACACATACACATACACTCATTCTCGCACCGTATGATTCATTCTGGTTCAGACTGTAGAGAGGCATGACTCAGCCGCACTCATGGGCAGCTACACCAACATTTCCATCTCCATCTCAATTTCCCAAGACCCATAGACTCTTGGTCTAAATGAGGACATCAGCACTCTAGGAAATAGGTTTGTCCCACAGAAAAGCCACCCCGGTGCAGCACAAATTAGCTTCCTGCCCTGCCGCAATCAATGTGAAAGTGGGTCTCATTAATTTCTTGGGTCAAATCCCTCATCACACCTTAACCTTGCATCATTCAGAGGCTATTTCCTTTTGCATGGCTTTGGCGTTATTTTCTAGATGGGGTGTCTGTAAGGTCAATCGCTCATTTGCTCGATTTACTTAAAATGTCAAGAAGTCAGCATCAACTGAGGATCTTTCACAACACTGTCTCCAAAGACAGTATACTGTTATAGTGATATAAATACAATCTTCAGCATGGTGTTAGCTATATTACTTAAAGAGGACTTATTATATTTTTTATGTAGTTTTTTGTGCTTGTAAAAGCTCTGTGAACTTACAAACCCAAAAGTCTGCGCCAAAGGAAGTTACTCTCCCTCACAGAAACACTGCTCCTGAACTTCCTGACACGTCTTGCTTAAAGTCCCGCCTTCTCTTCTGTTACATGGTGATGTCACCAGGTAACACATTTGCATAATACCTGCCTAGCAGCTGGTCTGGCATGTCTTCAAATGAATCTAGTTGCTGGAGCGGAGTCCAAAGAGTTTGGTTCAGTTGACAGTGGGTCAGCTGACCAATCAGAGCAGGATGGTGTTTTTTGAACATTAAAGCATGTAAACATGATTTAGTAGAAACCCAAAATATAAGTATGCACCTGAAATTGAGCATAATAGGTCATCTTTAAACTATACTGCATTGCCTATTGATATATTTATATCTGCTTGATATCTGGGAGCTTTGTGATAATTATCAAGTAACGCTGGGCTTGAACACGTAAGCTGTTTAACCCATGTCTATGTAAGTTTGAATCAATAAAGAAATCTTTTTCTTCGTTGACATTTTCTTCCTGCTCTTGCCACATTTTTAATCATTTAAGGATTGTCCTTCTGCAGAGCTGTCTCTTCACAAAAGCCACATTATTCATCTTTCCCCACACATAATTGTGTGCAACCTGAACTCCAAAGGGATGAGAGATAATTTTTGTACCACGCTGAGCAGTTTAAAACTGATGGTCACTCAGTTTGTGTGGAAATTATCACAGCAAGTGATTCAAAATCAAGTCTTAATTACAAATATTTGACAAATGAAGTCAAATTGGCTGGCGCTAGGCTGGCAGCTTCATATCAGTGCTGCCAGGCTGGGCCTGTGAGCTCCATCCTCCAGTCTGGTCGGCTTGCCGACAGCCAGCCAGCCAGCAGAATCAGCCTGCAGCCCCAGGAGAGCCTTCCATCCTGCTGCGTCTGCTCTTCTCCCTCCTCACACACATCCATCCTGCCTGGTCGGCCTGTCAAACCCTGCGTCTCCCTCCCCCCTTTGCCTTCCTCCGTCATCCCCCTCTTCCTCCGCTCCACTGGGCTTGTGAAGGTGAGCCAGTCCCCAGTGGCACTACTGTACAGATTGCAATACTTCCTCTTCACATGGAGGCTTCTCTCTTGTGAATACCCATGTAAAGACTGGCTCCTCATATTCCTCTTCCTCCACCTATTGTTTGTTTTTGTTTTGGTTTTTTTTGTCTTTTTATGGTGCGCTTGTCTCTGGATGTCCTTATTATTTAGCCTCTGTGTTGCTCTCAGGTCAGCCATCCTTGATGGCGCAGCCTGTTTCATGTGTCACATAAGAGCAAGGCTAACAAAAAGAAAGCACTCCCTGAGGTTTTTAGGCCAGTTTTGGTGACAGCTGTCACCCAATCGCTTGTCCTTAAAAGCTCTTTTATGAGCAGGCTGTGCAAAGGGACAATGACAGCGGCACAAGGAATGCATCAGTCTACCTCTAAAGTGACACTATCTCTAATGGATTTGTCTAATCATTTTTGATAGGTGGTGTCCATCTGCAGTTGTGTAATGGATGTCTTTATGTTGGTGCACTTCAGTGTCTGTCCATGTCTGACATTTTCTCCAATCTGCAAAGAGCTATCCTCTCGTAACCACACTTCTAGGTTCTGTTCTTCTAGGTTATGTTGATGGGTGTGGAATAGATTAGCATTTTATCAAAGCTGAAACATGCTCTGTTCAAACCTTAAACTCAACAA
The DNA here is from genome assembly GCA_947000775.1 of Pterois miles. NCBI lineage: Eukaryota > Metazoa > Chordata > Actinopteri > Perciformes > Scorpaenidae > Pterois > Pterois miles. The sequence goes on along the minus strand of CAMQGK010000144.1, from coordinate 9,559,813 downwards.
ATATCTCACACCATACTGGCTAGTGAAATTTGTGCACCTTATTTAAACGATGTAAGACCCATTTTGTTAGCATTCAACTACTCTCATGGCTTTTACAGCACTTCTGTGGACTCACACAATATGTTGTGGGTGCTGATAAAATAATGCTCTCAACCTGCCAGTGCAGTAATAGATACTCTTTTAGCTTTAAATATGGAGAGAAAATATCCGACTCGAATTTCCAAACGGATGGGTCTCTTTTCAGCTCTTTCCGAAACACTCTGCCCATTTGGTTGTGTGTCCATGAATGCCTTGGTGAGCACGGCGTGTTATCTAGCCATCCAGTCGCTGCAGGTGAACTCATTGCTTTTTCCCTTTCTGTTTGTGCAGGTTTTTGGAGATTATTATCACTTCAGGCATCATGCCGTGGAGAAGAGGGCTTTGTCTGGCCACGGGGGGATGCACATCAAACTGCAAAAAGAACCTCAGGTAAGACTTTTGTCAGTTCTCACACTGCTCATTGTTGGCAACAAAAGGCCAAAAGACAGATTGGATTACACGTAGAGTGTGTAATATATCACAAGAGAAAACGATGCCAGCGTCAATGACAGCTTGTCAAACTCTGTATTCTTTTCAGTCCACGCTGGTCCCTCCATCTGTCCCCCTGACCCAATCTGAGGTACCACATAACTATGAATATGCAAAATAAACCCAACACAACAGCTGGGGGTGTCACTGTGTTTGGCCTTGCTTTTTCTCCAGTCTTAGCAAAATCATTATTTGCATCTAAATGTTAACTAGAGAGGAACATTGGCATGCATCAGTGTAAAGCAACCTCCAAAAAAAACAATAACATTTTCGTTCCCTGAATGTCATCTTCGAATTTGCACACCAATTTATACCCGGCATACTATAACTCTGCAAAGTCTCAGCTTCTATATATACATACCAGATGTAGGTGAGTCAGCATGTAAATGCCAACAATGTGGAAGGAAGTTTTTTTTTCTTACTAAGGATTAAGAGATACTGTAAGCAGTCTGGCGTCACCAGACCTCTATATCCAAGTTTGTATGGTTCCTACGAAGGAGATAGGTAGACAGTATTTGCTGTTATTCTATTGTAGGTGAAAAAAAAAAAATCAACTCTTGTCACATTTGGGAAAACTGCTGTAAATCAGCCTTTGTGAATAACAAGAGCCTTGTCTGAGGTTTCTCTGTATAATGAAGTTCATGCACTGGCTTGGAACAAATGTGGTGGTTCATTTCAGAGACACAGAATAGTCTTTATTACGGCTAAGCTTACACAATCCAGCAGACGTCAGATCGAAGCACATCCACCTGAGCCACCTTACACTACAGGAAAAAAAAGTCCTTGAGGACACACTAGATACAATATTTTTCTTTTATGTACAAGGCGAAGTATTCTCGTGTACATAGAAATGGTACTTAGATGTGAAATTTATGTGTCGCTGTCTTGTGAAGGTGGCAGGAGATATGCAAATGACCGGCCTATATGAGATATGTTCTTTTACTCCCTATCAGAAGCTCACATTATTTGGGTCGTGTTATCTAATCAACAAAAGAGATTTTGTAGGGAATGCAGAAAGTGCACTTTTCGGATGAACTTTATACTTCTCCAGTTTGTGTGTTGGGGGCAGTAGCTGTGGTTAATAGGGTACATTCTTAAGTCCAAGAATGACATAACCTTTTGCAAGCTGTGCTCATGGGCTTTGCTGCTTTTATTCACACCAGAGCTGTCGAGGGAGGAAATGCAGTTTGGACCTGAGTGGGCAAAATGCCACACAGGTCCCTGTAACCAAAATAGTGATAACTCCACAAACCTCACTGTCAAGGGTTTTATTTGTTTCCTAGAAAATAATGTGTAAAATTGTTGTGTTGACAATGAGAACAGTGGAAGAGACATGTTGTTTTACTAGTGGAATGTTTTTATGTTTCGAGTGCCATAAACAAAGCGCTCTTCACCTCCGTTGCTTGTGAATTTTTTGCATACCCCTTGGGGTGGCCTGACTCACCGGATGCAGACTGTAAGTTTAGGGAAGAAGATCCTGTTTTGGCTTAAAATATCGTTTGAAAAGTGAAACTTTCTGTACTACACATTGTTGGTTTCACACAGGATCCAAAACCTGCCCTCCTGGGTGATAGTCCTGTCCCATCCCATTCCATCCATCGCCCTCCACCTCAATCCATATGGAGTTTCATACTCTTAATACTACAGCACCTGACTTCTACTTTTGCTCCCGTCATAATTACTACGGTCGCTAGAGGTCACTGTCGTCATCTTCTTTTGGTGATTGCCCATGGGAATCCATGATAAAACCTGCTAGTGGGTGTAGCAGGGCCCCTACTGATCCACATCTATGAGGCTTATAACCACTGATAATGCATTTACATTTAAAGACCTGATAACAGTCAGCCAGGCCAGGCTATGCAAGACTACACTGGGGAAAATATGTTTCTTTATGATTTTGATGAACTGACCCTTTAAATCTGCCAATCAATCAATGCTGATAGGGCGTTCATTCTCATTTAAAATCATTCCATTACCCAAAAACGTCCCCATTGATGTCAAAGAAAAGTGTCAACCCAACTCAAGCATCAGCAGCCAATAACTACAGGTATGTACTATGTCTGTGCAGTAGTGCGGTACACACCCTCTTTTTCAGTGCTGCTCTAACCTGACAACACACTGCTGTCATGTTTACACAAGAAGCAGTGGTGGAAATTGCCTCTATTTAAAAGCATCCTAAGAGATACCTGACTGGTGCTAAAAAGGGGGCAGTTACGAAGCAAGAACAGACTCGAGCCATCTGTAGCAAAGTAGGCCTGCCAAGTAGATCCCAAGGACTGTTCTGTAGCTTTTCCCGAGCCCAAGTCAAGCTGGCTAAGGAGAGGACTGATGTGGTCTGACAAGCGCCAAAGGCCCCAAGACATCATTAGTGAGATATGGTGACATTCAGCGAGGCCAGTGGTGTCAGGGGTCAGGCTAAGTGGACGATAACAAGGCTCTGAGAGCATATGGGTTCAGAGGCATCTGCCTGGAGCTGGTAGAGTCCTGTGGCACACAAATGGTTTTAAGGTATGCTTTGAGATCTCCAAAATCAGCAATAAATGAGATTTAGTATGGGCAGTGACAAAGGCATACACTTTGAGGACTCGAGGATTCAATGATGTACTGGATTTTAGAGTTGTATGCAATAGTGAGGATAAAATGCAGAATGAACCGCAGGACTAATAAAAAACAGTCAATGGAAAGTTCATGTTGCCTTTAAGAAGTGGCTCGCTAGGTGCAGAATTAATCTGGAAGATGGAATGTGAGGTGTCGTTCCCATCTGGCAAAACCAAACGAGAGAGAAAGCATCTTGAATTTAAAACCCAGAGCCAGGCAGATAAAGACATTTTCGACAGAAGAGATTCCATCTCGCAGGTTCATCTCTGTCAGTAGTTCAAGTTAACACCATGCTTGAACCCGCAGCTATTCAGGGCGCCAGGTTTCCAGCTACGGAGCAACAGTTTGTCCCTAGGTTACCTGCACCACCCACTCAACTAGAAAACAGACCAAACCTCAGGCAAAGCATGACCGCTGCCAAAAAACACCACAGTGTGAGTGAGTGGGTTTCATGTATTTATTTATGAGCATTTGTGTATATATTTGTGCATGTGTGTGTGACCATCTGATCCATGGAAAAGGGGAAATTAAAGGTTCTGCTTCACCTGGTTCAAACACCTTTAAAACACACTGGAAACATACAGTAATGTCTGGATTTAGATTAGTCATTGCTCAGCTTTGAGCTTGTTACCGTGTTTCCTCTCTGTAATCCGGCCGCCGTCTCTCACATTACCTCCATTGTCTTTTTCCCTCTGCTCCGCGGTGCTAACATGCCGCTTATCGTCGTCTCCTTTGAATAATCACACAGTGGCAAGATGACATTGGCAGCTGCATAAGCTTTTACCATTATGCTCGCAAGGGTTGTTAGTCATCTCCTCTCCGAGCCCCACACCTTCTCCGTGAGGGAAAGAATCGATTTGTTTTGGGGTGGCTGCTGTTGGTTTTGTACAAACCGCAGCATAAGGCGGCTTACTGCACACTGTTTTGGAGGGACCTTACCCTACATGTCTCTCCCTGTCTGTCTGTTAGAGTGCACTATATGTGTACTTTGCTGTGCTAAGGCCTCATTCTTAAAGGATAAGGCTGGTGATGTTCTATATTTGTGTTATTGTCAACAAATCCCAAGAAAAGACCAAAACCAACAATGCATTAGTTCGTCTCTGAGCTTGTCTGTCGCATTAAGCCCACTGGTTCCTACTGAACACGTAAATATTTCAGCATGAGTCACATGAGGAAATGATGCATTTGTTGGGGACTATTTTCAGCAGAGGATTTAGTGTACTAGCGAGTGTTTAAGCCAACGGCCTTCGTCAGCGGTTGCATATGTCTATGTGTTGTGAGCAGTTTAACTGAAGACTAATAGAGTGATTCATCCCTATCAGATTGTATTTTCATGTCATACTAGCTTGTCGAGATGGAGGCTAAATAACGCCCCAAACTTACGCTAAATTTTGGCGAGGAATGGGTTCTATGGGTACCCACGAGTCTCCCCTTTACAGACATGCCCACTTTATGATAATCACATGCAGTTTGGGGCAAGTCATTGTCAAGTCAGCACACTGTTGCTTGTTGGGCTTGAATTTTCCATGTTATAATTTGAGTATATGTTGAATGCTAAATGCAGGACCTGTGAGGGTTTCTGGACAATATATATGTCATTGTTTTGTGTTGGTAATTGATTTCCAGTAATAAACGCCTATCAGCCATAGCATTAACATTATGACCACTGACAGGTGAAGTGACAATGCCACCTGGCAGTGGGTGGAATATATTAGGCAGCAAGTGAACATTTTGTCCTTGAAGTTGATGTGTTTGAAGCAGAAAAAAACGAGCAAGCGTAAAGTGAGTGACTTTGACAAGGGCCATATTGTGATGGCTAGACGACTGAGTCAGTGCATCTCCAAAACTGCAGCTCTGATAGAATGTTCCTGGTCTGCAGTGGTCAGGACCTGCCAAAAGTGGTCCAGGGAAGGAAAACCGGTGAACCGGCGACAGGGTCATGGGCAGCCAAGGCTCACCGATGCAGGTGGGGAGTGAAGGCTGGCCGTATTGTCTGAGTAGACAGTCAGCACATATGCATAAAGCAAGCACATTTGTCCCGTGTTGATAAGAGTAATAAATACTTGACAAGTCTCCCTTTAAAGTACACTTTGAACACATAAAAATGTGCGATAGCCTTACTTTTTAATAGTCTTTGGACAACAGTGGGCGATATATTGCACAGAGGGATAAGCAGGCTTTGGATACACTGTTTGTAGGCTTAATTCGTCATTGGTTTTGATCTTTTCATGGGATTGGTTGATGATAACAAAAAAATATGACCAGACTTATCCTTTAACGTATCATCTTTCTCTGTGTTTCATAGATCAAAACACGGGCCTGTCTCTCAGTCAGTCTCTCTGCATTACAAACAATACCAGCATGACTTCTCCTCAGTTGTCAGACAGGAGAGCCCTCAGGACTCTGTGCAAGAGATGGAACAAATAGTTTATTACTCAAGCGGAACACAGACCTAGGCCACGTTGAGACCTCCTTCTTGCCTCACGATTGCTTTCTTGTGTGGTTGTGTTTGACTACTCTTTGTAGTGTACAGTATCTTGGTCTTTAGGAACACATTGACCTTGTTTTTCTCAGTCATTAAGAGTGGGTTTGCCATAACCTAAAAGATTACATTATGTCCATTACATTGAATGTCAGCTTTCCTAAGGTGATAGTATATAAGTGAGCTATGAGGCAAACGTTTAATCATTTACTATAATAGGCTATATAAATGAACCACTATATATCCCACAGTAGCTGACTGTGTCCTGCTCATCATCTGATCCATCTATCGGTTGTAATTTTGCTCTGATAATAATGTGGTGTGCAGCGGCCAGCGGTGCAGCGAGGTCAGACGTGTGCAGTTGTAAATGTAATGAAATGAGATAAATGTTAATTAGTCTAGGGTCACTTGAATAAGGTTAATGGCTCCATTCTCTGAGGCAAATTTTTCAACTAGGTTAGGAGCTATACCACCCTCGGTAACTGCACCGAACACGTTCTCATTTGAACCACATGCGTTGTACTGTTGTAGCATGTGATCTTGAAATCAAGCACCCACATTGAGAAACAATTTTGACAGCTAAAAGACTAGAAGTCTGTACAGAATTTAAATCCTTGAGTCACAGTTTGGACTCTCAGAATCTGCCAGGCATTGTGCAGGAAATTGTTTAGTTTAGGCAGGCATTGCTTGAGTGCTCTTGACATCAAAGTAGAATCAGTTTAAGCTTTGTTACCTACAGCAAAAATTCAGCTAAGGATGCATTCGTCACTGACAATAATAATGCACAAGTGCCTCAGAAGATGTGTCTCTGAGCTTCACCCATCTATGCAAATTACCTCTGCTTCAGTAGTAGCAGTCCACGTTAGCTTTCAGATATCATTTGAATGTATTGCTCCTTAAGTTGCAACTTATAGCTGACTGCCTTTTATTTAATTAGAGCAAGGTGGAATGTGTATTAAAGCAATATCAGGTCCTGCATACTAGATGCTTCTTTTTGGATCACACACGTCTGTAACAACTTTATTCATGTAAGAATCATTGTACTATAGCAATACATGAATGTACTGTTGACATGCTCATCAAGGACCAAAAGGATCAGGTCTAGAAGGTAACCTACAAATTGCAAAAATGGGCAAAAACTTTTGTAAGACTTGCAGCCAGTGGGCTACTTCCTGGATCTGAAAAGTGAAGCCAATGAAGAAGTGCCCATTCTTTCTAACAGCCATCAGGGGACGACTCCTCTGGTTGCAAAAAGAAGTCTGATTGTATAGAAGTCTGTGAGACAATGACCCTATATCTCACTTGATTTATTACCTCAGTAAACATTGTAAACATGAGTTTTGGTCTCAATCGTTAGTTTCAAGTCTTCAATACAGTACAGTGTTCATTTAGTAAAATAATACTCCCATTTAGAGTAAAACAAACCATAAAGCAGGGTATGCTTTAGGGCATGACTACCTTGTGACTGTCAAGTCGCTACCATGGCATTGCCCGGTTTGGGAGTTGTCTGTGTTTTCATCTTACATCTTTAACCCTTTCACAGTGTTTTCAGTTAAAGCTAATTAGAATCTTTTTAGTCACCTGAAAATGTCTTATTTAGTGTTCGGTTGTACTTAGCCTCACCATCTTGTATCACTTCTGGTTGCAAAATACCAAGATGACAACAACCAAATGCCAAACTGTCTTCAAAATGGCAGCAATGGCAGAGTTTCACAACTTGCGTGTTACCTTCTTGCCTCAATGATATAAAGTCGAATACAGCTCCAACTGTGAGAATGTATGAACATTCACTGGTTGTGTCTTCCATGTTCAAACTGAGACGTGGAAGTGTGATGATTTTGTCTCACAGCCTGGATATGAAATGCTCTGTTAACAATACACACAGTGAAATGTGCAAAATATACACAGTATGTGGCAGTCTGGACAAATCTGAACAAATGTCAAATTCTATAGGTGTCTTTAAACATTCTTACCACTGCTGATGGAGCAAAATACCTGTCAAAATATATGAATACAAGCATGACAGAAGGACAGCTGAGTGGACCAGTTGTTTTAACTTTAAGTGAACAGACATTAAATGATTTGCTATTGTGTGTGTGTGTGTTTTTTTTTTTCCTTTTTTTTTTTTTGCAACTTCAGAAACCAAAACTTTGAAATGACATTTACTATTTGTGGTATTAGCATTTTGCTGTCACCCACTTGTACCAATCCTGTGCACATCCCAGCAGCCTCCAGGACTTCAAAGGACCCTTCTCTGGCATGCTGACTGTACAGCAGCCACTTTCCCTCAGCATCTCAGGAATGAAACAAATTAGATTTGCTTCACATCTCTGCCTCTCTTTCTAGTTATTGCTTTTGGAACACAGCTGGGGCCGTGTTTTTTCCACAGCTAATTTAGAGCATTAGGACATTAGTAATGACACAATGGCATGTGAAGATAACTGTAAACAATGAATATTTTCTGTGTGTGTGTATACCAGGTCCTGTGGGCGGAGCAGCAGGTGGTGAAAAAAAGGAAGAAGAGGGATATCTATGAAGACCCAACAGACCCTGATTTCCCCAAGCAGTGGTACCTGGTGTGTGACGTCTCTTATCCTTACAGCCTAGACTTTAGTAGTCATTATAACAAAAAAGAGGTTGAAAATGGTGACCATTCAGTATATCAGAGGTAGGGGGGGAATCGATATGCCATAGTAACGTGATATTTTGTTACACTGCTGTGTTGAATACGCGATTCTGATTGGTCAATCACTGCGTTCTACGGTCGGTTATTTCTTTATAGCAGACTTGCTATTTATAACAGATCGTTGCTATGGGCGCAGGTCTGATCTCAGACTCTGGAGAACAGTTTCTGTGTCAAATTATTGATTTTTTTTTAAGTGAGTAGCCATGTAATAAGCAGGATAATGTACGGCTAGCAGGTGATTGTTGTGTGTCTGTCAGAGGTTGTAGCGGCCTCAGTCTTAGAGTGAAGACACAGGCATCATTGAAACTGGAAAACTAAGGAATCCACTGGTACCAAACAAGTCATACTAGCTTGTTGGGAAGAACAAAAAATAAAAGTTATACTAAATTTTGGTGAGGAAAGACTGGCATGGGTATTTTTAAAGGGGTCCTTTGACCTCTGTCCTCAAGAAGTGTGAATGAAAGCTCTGAGATGAACAGAGTGAAAACCATATCTTATTACATAACACAGTTTTTGACAACCTGCATAATTTGCAGTTGAAAAAAGATAATAAATCACAATATAGCTGATCACAATACTATGCATATCACAAAATCATCTTATTGAAATCACAATAAGATCATCTTGTGATTTAAAGCAGCAGTGGGTAGAAATGGCGCAAATATGATTTTAAAGTTATTTTTATATAACACTCACTATATCCTGACAGTCCTGCATGAGACAGGTAATCTGAAAAAAAATCGTGTGCCTCTGTGTCCTTCGGTGGTTGTAATTACATCACTCACTCGCAAACATTAATATTAATGTTCTGTTTCTGTAATGACTATTTCTCACCTCAAATATTTTCAGAATCAACTTGTAGTGTACTTTTTAGCTGTAAAATGAGAAAGTTTGTGACCCAGCAGCCATGTTGAGATCAGTTGAGGAAATACCAAGCACCGCCCACCAGCAAACTTTCTCAATTTACAGCTAAACAGTAACTACAAGACGTTTCTGAAAACATTTGAGGTGAGAAATAGGCATTACAGTAACAGAATGTTGATCTATATTTGATCAGCACTGCCTAGTTTGACCGTTTGATCTGAGTTTGCGAGTGATTGACAGCTGCCTCTGTTGAATGAACAGCCAATAGGAATGCTTTCTCTCTCTGAAAAGACCTGTGATTGGCCTTGGTCTCTCATCAAGGGCTAGATTTTTATTAAAGCCTTAAAACAGGGCCATGAGGGGGTGCAAAAATCTAGTTATCTCTAAGAACACTTGAATTACAATATACTGAAAGGTTATTATGGAATTTTTGCCCATTGATGCCAAAAACATTTTGCCTACTGCAGGTTTAAGTATCGTGATAATATTGTATTGTAGGCCTCTGGTGATATTCCCCCTTGAAGTATACTGTATGTATATTATCTCAGAAATTCCACACTGTGTAATTCATAGTAGCATTTTAAAGCTGCATCTGTGTAACACTACCTGCAAATAAATTAGTAGGTGCTGTTTTGTTGTTGTTGTATTCCGTTCCGAAGGCTTTTTTTTTTTTTTTTTTTTGATTTAGGAGCCAAGGAGAAGGTCCTCCTCTGCAGTCAGATTTGTTCACAGCAAAGTGTTTTTACATTTTTCAGTGTCGGCTCTGCAATTATTTCTAATTAAGCCTTGAAGGCCTCCTCATTCAGCCCCGTCTCAACAGCACTCGGTGGTTCCATCTCTGCAGAAGCGACACCTGATTTAAGATGTGTTCATTATCACGGTGGCAGAAGTTATTAATTCCCTCATGGTCACTCAGATAAGCATGAATTGAATTGCTGTCTTTGGGGCTAACCCTGCAGGCTTTTAGTTACAACAGCCTCACCACCAACACAAGGTTTCCACAGTCAGAGGTATAATACAGCCCTTCCCAGGATGCCAGCTTGAATGGGAAATTAAATGTCAGGACAGATCGACGACTAAGCTGTATCACCTGTGAAACATTGATAGTGAATGGCCCTGGCTCTGTGTCTCCTTCTTTATTCACAGCTTTTTTCGGAGATGCTTCAATTTGCCCTAATCTCTCCCTTTTCCCTTTTTTACATGCACAAAACCTCTGTCACTGCAACGGATTAATGACAGCATTGACTATCCCAGACATAAATCACCAGTGAATAGAAGTTGTGAAACCACCTCTGCCATTCAGAATTAAACTTCTAATCATCCTTTTTTCCTCCAATGCAAAGTATTCTACACAGAGTTGAAAACCAAACAAATTAGCTTAAAGCATATGCTACCCGAGCTGATGTTCTATTTTGGGAGTACAACACAGGGCTTTTATATTGGTTTATTATGCTACATCAGTTTTCTAGCAAACATTAACTTAAAATATGTATTGAATGGTGTCTGTGCTAGTTCAAAGCCTCCATCCAGGAATTTAAGCTACTTACCGAACCATCCAGGCATCCTCACAGAAGTAAACACGCAGGAGTCGAGCCCCATGGAGAAAAATCAGCTGGAAACAGAGGAGGGGGCAGAGGAGGTTGTCTGTAATGTCTTTTCCATTTCTACCCATGTTTATCTTTAACCATCTCTTTCACCTCTAGCACTTGCTTCTTCATACTTCATGCACTTCATACATTTCATACTCCTCACTGTTATTCATCCAAATCACACTTTACCACTCCGCATCCCCCTTTTTGCCTCCCTCCCCCTCCTCTCAGACTGCCATTTCTTCTGCGAGAGGCAAAGGCTCTCAGTGAGATTTCTGACCTGCAGCAGGTTGTCTGTTTTTTTTTCTGACAGTATAAATACAGTAGGATGCTCACACTGGGCAGCTCAGCCCACAGAGGCAGACATGTTGGGGTGATGCATTAAAATTGGATTTTATGTGTCCATGAACCACCTCCGATCTTCCTTATGTCTTGGTGTTTATGTCTTATATTGAACATTTCTGTTTTTATCATTCTGCAGACCTAACACGTATAGACTGTTGGTCTGTCTGGGAAGTGTCGGTCACAGCAGATTGACAGCTGAACAAAAGCCTTGTGTCTCTTCTAGTCCACACCGACACACCAAGACCTGAATACCAAAGTAGCCTGGGCTCAAGGCTACACGGGAAGAGGTGTGGTGGTCACTATCCTGGATGACGGCATTGAGAAAGATCACCCTGACCTCATCAACAATTATGTAAGTCCGAAACACAAAGAAGCATGATGTAGCCTCAGCGTTTGTAAACAGCATTTGCAGATAGTTTACTGAGAGAAATGAAACCGTTAAAGGTATAATATGCAGCAGTTGTCGGTTGGTGTTTGTCAGCACACTGTATTCAAAGTTAGCCACGAGAGAAAGGGCATCACCATAGAGTCAACGGAGAGAGACTGCCGTCAGCTACCAATTACAGAAGTAATATGTTATTTTATGATTGTTTTATGGCAGTTACATTCTGCCAGATTTTGAACGATGCCTGGTGAACGTGCCTCGGTCAAACTGACACACTGATAGTAGCACACAGAGGCCGCAGAGGAGAGACAGAGGAACAGGGGAACTCACAGCAGTGTCAAATACAGCCGCAGAGCATCTAAAGGGGGACTTGTGCCCATCGATACATCGATAATGCTTGTGCCTTGGTATCAGAAGCCGAGGGGCGTGACAAATCGAGAGTATTTGACCACCTGAATGGGCTGCACACCCTGCGCACTGTTATTGGCCGGGGGTCACATCCCGGAGGCTGTTGGCTGAAGCCCAGCAGCGTCCCGAGTAAATCAAACTAATAAGAAAAAAAGAAAATCCAGGCAGAGGGCTGCAGGGTCTCTGCAGAAACTGACACCACCACACACTTCTAGTGGAGCATAAGTGATGATTGAGAGAGATTATTTTTTCAGGCTATACATTAATTTTTGTGGAAAATGGTTACATATACCTTTTAAATGAGAACTTAAAATAAAATGATTAACATGATTGGTGTCCTAACTGTTTTGCCATCTGTCTTAGGACCCTGAGGCCAGCTATGATGTTAATGATGGAGACGCTGACCCCCAACCGAGATACACGCAGCGAAATGAGAACAGGTAATTTGGCAAAAGCAGCAACCTGGCAGTAGCACTAGGAATAGGTCTTAATTGCTTCAAAATTAGCTTTCAATCTTTATGGAAATTTGGCAAACAGGCGTAGACATTATGATTAATTTCATTGTGAGAGTGGGCAAGCATAAGAAACGGAGAAATAATTTAAACTGGGATTTTCTTGTTCTCTTCTCTGTTTTTTTTTTTTTTTTTTTTTAACCAAACAACCCTTGTTCTTTTTGACCCGGCACTATCATCCTATAAATGGTAGTTGACAGGGAATGACACTGGTGAGAAAGCACCAAGTCTTTGGCTGAAGCATTTACGTTTAGAACCCAATTATATAAAGTTTGAAAGCACTGGTGCAATCATTCTGCAGTTTTGAAAGATTGTTGCCTTTTTTTCTTGCTTCAGTACCCAAGCCAAGCTGCTGTAGCTGCATTTCAAGATCCAGCCCCACAGCCACTTATTTGTTACTAATACAATACTTGTTTACTTGCCCCTCGGTGATTCATGCTCTTCCCTTCCAGTCTTCGGTCACATTAAAACATGTTCGCCCCAATTTATTGATGGAACGCTAAAGCTTCCAGCAAGGGCGAATCCTCCTCCTCTCTCCTCTCTCCCTGTTTCTCCGAGCACCATGGTCTTCTGCCTTTTGTCCAATCCCCCTGGAGCATATGAGAAGCTACATCCCCGCCTCTGAGAAGCACAGCAGGATTTCTCTCAAATCTCTCGCTCTCTTTTTCTGGGAAGGCTTCCACCGAGTCTTTTTGTAGTTGTTTGTTTTTGTTCTTTATTTTGGGTTTTAAAGCGCAGCATCCATTTTCAGTCGGTCAGTTTTCATGAGATTGCAGAAATTGTTATATAAGAATAGCATCTGCAGATGTACTGGTATGAACTTTGACATTATTTCTCTAATCTACTGATCTCTTTGTTTTTCTGTCCTCATCTGAAACATGATCTATTCATCTGCAGTATTTATTAATCTTAAAAAGAGGCTAGTATCAGCAGTTTCTAGAGCAGAGGCCTTGTTTCTCGTCTTTGCCGACAGCTCGAGCAGCCATGCAGAGCGACCCCAGCCCTTTCTGTCAGTGTAAAGTAGATCCCACTCTGTCCTGCTGATGGAACAAAGCACTACTGGAGGGGATTACTCCCTGCCTCTGGTTCACTTCAACTCCCCAACTGCATCACGCTATTACTTCAGAGAGACACTCACACACACACATAATAAAATCACAGAGTGCACAGATTTGCGCTCACACACACTCTACCACCCATGTCACTGGAATTGCAGAAGCAAATTATTTTGGACTGGATCAATTTATGGGCATGGATTGAAAAGCATAAGGGTGTGTTTTTGTGTCTACAGTATGGAGCTGGAGTGACCTGTGGACAAATTATATCCAATGAGTTATGTAAATCACCACAGAGAAACGCATGCTGACAGTGAGTAATGTTCACAACCCCCTCACAATGAGATTATATGAATATATTCATAGCACAACAAAAAGCAAAGGAGAGTCAGAGGCAGGCATTTTCCGCAGTCATGAAGGCCAGTTCATTTGTACTGATGACACGCAAGGCTGATTTTTGAATTCTCATCTCTGGGGTTGTCCTCAGAGATGCTCTGTAGTCTTGAGCTGACAGCTCTGTCAGATATTGCTGAAGGGGGTGCAGCCTAAGTTGAAGGCTGGTTGAAGTCTGTGCCAAGCAGGTAATCCGTTTGTGCTTTGTCATGTCAGGGTTTGTTGTTTTTTTCCCTCTACTTTTCTCTGCTTTTCCTCCATTTTGTCAGTGTGATGTGGACGTAGAGGGCGGGGCTAGAGCACAGGGTAGCAGCACTGATTGCACTTCCTGGCCGCAGCCTGACATTAAAGCAAAAAGGTAGAAACTGTATAAATATATATTTATGAAAACCTCAGCGAGTGACAAGAATGCTGTTCAGTATGGTTAATATCCGGATATAAATTGTGATAATAATACATAGAGTTTTCCATATGTATCAGTATAAGTTTAAGTTTAGTTTATTTAAAAGGGGACAGTGCAATTTCATAAAACACATGATTATACATGGTTTAAAAAGTATGTGAAATTGTTGGCTCTAAACAGCCCGTAGGTGTGAATGTGTACGTGAATGGTTGTCTGTCTCTATGTGTCAGCCCTGTGATAGGCTGGTGACCTGTCTAGTGTGTACCCCACCTTCACCCACTGTCAGCGTGGGATCGGCTCCAGCCCCCTCGACCCAGAATAGGATAAGTGGTTACAGATAATGGCTGGATGGATGTATGAGACCAAACTCTTTGAATAAGAAAAAGTTGAATGACCAGTATTCTTAATTTTCATGACCACAACATGATTTCCCTAAGATTTATGAACATGAAACAAAAACATGGTGATTGCTGAGCTGGCGGCTTGCAGCTAAATAGTGCTAACAGTGGAAACAATGGCAAAAAATGCTGACAGAGCTAACAGTGTTAACCTGTGGGGGAACCTGCGGGTGGGTGCTGCGTTTTCACAACGGTATTGTTCATTACGACGGCGTTGTCACCTGTAACCTCCATATGAGAGCAGGCAGATCAACAGTTGTGAGTTAACCAGTCAGGCACACTCACATGCACGCACACTAAAAACATGCGTGGCCAGCCCAGCTATGTCTACAAAGCACTGAGAAGCTCAGGTTACAACTACACAGAGGGAGAGCGACTTTATTCCCTTCTCAGGTAAACATTACTACTCTATATCTTTACATAGCAGTAGCAAATAGCTGTTTGATGCTGTATTAATGCTCTGGATATTATACAGAGAACCTTTAAATTATCTCCCAGCTAGTAGTAAACATCCTATAGTTTTTTTTTTAATGTTTTCAGAAAAATATTGTATCCAATTCTTTTGTGGATCTGAATAAATACATATACAATACAATCTTGTCTCTGAAGTAAACATTATAATCCATCATACATTTTTGAACTTGCGGATCTTTATAAATCAATCAATGACAACCTTAAACATTTTGAGTCATTAACTTAAGCGATGCTCGATTATAATTCACTTTCTGATACCTCTGGGGTCCTGGCTGGGTAAAAGTGATCATTATGATGATGATCATTATCTTGCCGTGCTGTGTCTGTAACTGCTGCCATATTCACATCAGACCGTATTCATTGAACATCAGAGCAGCACACCACTGTGCAAATATTCAGTTGACTTTTTTTTAAATTTGGGTGAGATCTTTCGTGTAGTGATTAAATTTAGTTCTTTCAGGTTGTTTTACCGCCTCCGTCCGTCTGACTTCCCTGTGGAGAGCTATTAGCTCCTGTAGGGAACGTTTCACAGGGATCCATTAATTGAGATGCACCGTAAGCTTGTGCAGCCTTTATTGGAAAATGATTGGCTACACAGCCTTGTGTGCCCTTCAGTCCAGCCAACCCATCAACTCCTGGATACTAAAGTGACTTGAACTCAAGGCTGCTGGGAGGATGAAGGGAAAGGTGTGGTGGCTAGTCTGGTTGACGATATTGAGAAAGACCAAAAGAAGTGTCTGCACGCTTCTCTCTCCCTGTCAAATTACTTTGTCCTTGGTGGCGCATGGCTATTTGTGTCTCTGGCCATGAAAGTTCTGCTTCTTCAGCAGAAATACGCTGGATGGGAAAAATGTTAAATGCACCTGTACCAGTCGCTGCAGAAGAGACACATCTTTCTCATTATTTCATCCCATTAAACTCTTGATTTCTTATGATATTAGTCAAGGTTGGGCAGGCCTCCTCTGCATTAGGCAGTTGGGGGAAGCTATGCAATCATTAAGAGGTAAAGTGGTTGGTGACTTTTAGTAGGGGACTTTTTTATTCACTCAAATTAAATTATTTTGAAAGGTCTGGAAAGCTAGTGGTGATGATCACTAATATTAGTTAATACCATATGTTTATGGATGGAGCAAGGAATCAATTTTCTGACCTATTTCTGAAATGTGAAACTCCTCCGGAGTGTCCTCCATGAATAAAACATACATATAACTAATTTCTTGCTGATTGGACATTAATTTGTGGTTTTATCTCTTACTTATTCAATCATTTTTTTATCTAATTTATGTGTCACCTTGCAGTATTTTGTGTACTTAGAGTTGACAGAATACGTCTCAATCCATTATGAATTCAGGCCGCGAGACAAGAAAATGGTGACAGGGTTAAACACTATCTGCGGGCACTTTGTCCTTGGCTAACAGATATGTGGCCTCTGAGGCCCGAGACGCTACCCATTTAAGTACGTGTATGCAAATTAAAGTGCCTACCCCGTGTCCTGCCGTGCACAGGCTGCATGCATATCTGTGTCTGTACGGGGGTAATAAACCTGTTCGTCAAGGGTGTGATGCAGGACAAATCAGACTGAAGGAGAGCACAAATCAAAGAAGACAGCTTCCTCCTGCGTCGCCTGCTTTGGCGTCTCTGTTACAGCGTTTGACACAGCGGGTCGCACCGGGCTGCTGCGTTGGCTTTGCTGCTGACACGTTTTAGAACGCAACACTGTGCAGAATTGACATTCCTCGAGCATCGGCGTTCACACTCTCATGTCAAGTATGTCTTGTTGTCATAGGAGGTGCAGTTTGTCCTTGGCGGTTTAAGGAGCTGAAGACATTTTGAAAGACACAAACTTGAGTCTGTGCAGCACTTACAGTTGTTTCTCAATCCACTTGTAGAAGATGCACCTCGTAGATAGTGAACTTCAGCAAGTAAAGAGTGAGCGTACATTGTGTCAGCCTTGTTATGAGACTTCATTTGTCTTTGTGAGGCTTGACAGTTTGACAAAAGTTTCATCAGACTCTAGTGGACTCTGTGAATGGAGGAAGAACAATAAGAAAACAAAGATGATAATACTTTCTCTATTTACTCTGGCCATCACACGCTGCAGATGAATGCCCTTCGCTGTTTACACTGAATTTATCAATTATTGCTTGCAAAGCTGCCACCCTTTGTCAGGCCTGAATAATATCATTGTGCTTCCCCTCGTCTTGTTTATTCTGCTGGGACTGCTTGTTTATTTTCCAGACAGCCAGGCAGACTTTTTTGGGAGGGAGGTGACGTTGGCAGGGATCTCACTCTTTAAATCCAATTCTTCTGGCTTCCCGTCTGCTTTCCTGCTATTATTTTTGCCTAAGAAAAGGACAGTGTGATTGGAAGCTAAACATTTCAACGAGGTGTAGCCTGTTGTGATTGGAGGAGGCAGTCTGATCACCTGGAGTCAGTCGACGTTAGCCTGCTCTGTTGACTGGATAATGCTGAATGGGGGTGTTAAAGCGGTGATAGAGATAAGACATCTTGAGCAATTTGCATCTTTTCCCATCAAGTTACTCTGATTGCTTTCAAGCCATTTGCAGTAATTCAAACATGCTTTATTGCATCATAGACTGCATCTAGTTTGTTTTCAGTAACCCACACTGAGTCAATGGGCATCTTAATGTCCTTTTCAGATACCTTATCATTGGGCAGTGGTCATTATATCCACAATAGCTCCATTAAAATTGTTTATTTCCTCTCCTACCATAGTGCTCCATAGAGCAGAACACTGAATTTTATTCAGGGAGTAGCACAGCTTTTGCCTCACAATAAAAAAAATTCAATTTTGATTTCTGGCCCCCTTCGTTGTAGAGATAGTATTTTTTTTTCCTCAGTGTCCGCATGTCTTTCCTCCCACGTAACGATATGCAAGTCAGATGGATTGGAGCCTCCAAATTGCCTTTAGGCACGAATGGTCACAATAGTTACTGTCTATCTACATTTGCCTGATGATGGACTGACAACTTTTCTAAAGTGTTTCTCTGCCTTCTGCCCTGTATTGAAACAAAAAGTTGCAGTTCTGTAAGTAGAGAAAAATGAAAATTATGTAATGTAAAACCCAAGATGTTAAACCAATCTGGATAGACAGGAAGGCAATCCAGGCACTCCAAAAAAAGCTAAAACAAGTGGCAACAAGGAAGGAAATATTAAAAAGCCTTTATTGTAGAGGCTAAAGAAAACCCACACTAATGCGTGGAGAACATGCAAACTCCACACAGAAGGGTACTAAGCTGGATTTGAACCTGCAACCCTCTTGCTGTGAGGCGAGGATCTAATGATTTAAATAAGGGCGATTCAAGTGTTCATACTGGGAAGTTGATTCACCTCAAAACAAATTTTCTACTGAGTTACAGACATCTCTTTCCCAATAAGTAAGTCTATTGAAAAAACTCTTTTTGGGCTCAGTGGCATCATACGATGGATATGGAAGTGGATATGGAAAATTGTGATCAACAACCGACGCTCTTCCTGGGGGCTTGAATAAGACCAGGATACTTAAATCGATGGATCCAAAAAGTTTTTGTCACCTGTCACTCCCCCTGACTAGTGGTTTAATATGTTGGCCTGTATGCACAACAAAGAATCATTAGCACTGTGATACTCACTAAAGTGTCTAGCCATGGGGTAGTCCCGATTCCTGACTTATGCATTTTTATCTCTCAGGCGTCTTTTTGTTTGGCCTATATTAAAAAAGCCGTCCTCACATGGACAAGACAGGTGGTAGAGTCTCTCTTTCCTCTAGAAATCTGGAATTTTAAACAAGCTTTTCTACAAGGCCGGAGACGGCACCTCTGTGTTGGACCACACAATGAAGATATCTCCACTCCAGTGTAGCCATTTGAACAGACCTGCCCGAGGCCGCAGCTGAGCTGAGCTGAGCAGAAAATAGCCTAATCCTTTTGGCAGCTCAGATGAACGGACTCTATTCAGTCCCTCTAAAAACAGATCTAAGCCAACACAGCGAGGCCAAGAGACAGATCCTACAGTTTAGCCAAGCATGGGTGAGACATCAGTCACACTCAGTGATGCATGTTCAACACACATGCTCTATACAACACAACCCAAACACTACATGAGTGTAATCACAGTCGTCTACCATGTGTAAACATAAATTCTCAATGCCTGAATATGCCTCTTTCTCTTTCAAGTACTGTATGGGGACGTATGCCATGCCACCATGGAGAAATAATGTGCTTTTCTCGCTCATCTGCAGGTAGTAACACCTACAGAACTGTCAAACTTTTGTTGAATCATTTTAATCCACTCTTTTAGCTTAAAGGAGCACTCCACCAATTTTAGCGGAGTTCAGTTCAGTTCATCACAAAGAGCGCTACTCACCCTGTCAAAATAGCTGTATCGAGAGCTTTCTAAAACTTGAAACTTAAAATAGGTATGAAGTTTGAAAGAAAGGGGCATTTAGGAGGTAGGGAGAGTCTAATGAAAGAGGCTGTCAAGATGCATTATGGGAAATGTAGGTTTTAGAGCTTGACCCACATTAGGGATTAAAAGTCAGGATACTTCTGCTTCTGTTGTTTGATTTTGTTTTGAGACAGTTTATCTGTCTCTTGTGAGTCCCCTAACTCTATGGAAGAGCAGTACTAAATAACTGCAGCACCCGTTTAAGGTGGATTTAAAGGTTTGCTTTTTCAGGTGCATACTTGTATTTTTTGTTTACGTGCTTAATGTTCAAAAAATGCTTTATTTCTCTCATAGCAGCTGTGTCACCCTCCGTCTGAAACACTCTCTGTTTGAGCCCCTCCCCAAAAAAAGAGTCTACTCTGATTGGTCAGTTGGCCCACTGTTGTGATTGGTCAACCCCTCAGACTCCGCTCCAGCTAACTTTGTTTGAAGGCGTCATTAGACAGATATGCAAATGCATTACTTGGTGACATCTCAATGTTACGTACGAAAAGGCAGGACTTCAGTCAAGGCATTTCAGGCAGTACAGGAGCAGCATTTCTGTGGGGGGAGGGTAACTCCCTTTGGGTCGAACTTTTGATTTTGTAACTTTGCAGACCTTTTACATACACAAAAATTATATTACACAATAATAGAAAAGGTAAAAAGCATAATAAGTCCTCTTTAAGGGGTTATACATGTAGCGACACCGAAGGCTATGCCATATCTGACATGAGCCTCTTCAACAATGTAACTACACATAAGGGCGTGCTGTGTCTACAGATATACTACATGGAGCCAGCAAGAATTGTGATTGGTCACCGTGGGGTTGCTTGTGTGGTTCCTCCAAGTCTCAGAGTACTCTGACTGCTCAGAAATAGTCTCATATTCAGTAATGAGATAATGCAAAATGTCCCACCATCACTTGTATCACTCAGTAAATGACAGAGTGTAAACACAGTTGCTGTTAGGAATATCATTAAACCACAATACAGCCTGATCAAAAGCAATACATCAGTCTAATGCTGCCATGGTCAAATCCAACATTACAATATCATGGAATTAGTCATAAGCAAATAAGCAAGGTTGTTTAATTATTGTTACTCCTACTAATTATGTAATTAGTTGGCAGTTTGAATAAACATTTTGTGTTTTAATTTTCAGTTTAGGATAGGCTAAGGCTGACTTTAGGAATAGATCAACATTTAGGCTAAGTGACACCTCAGTAAGATGATTCAGTATACAATTAATATATAATTACTGGATGTGTTTTCATACTGTACATTAATAGAGTATACTGTACAGTATATTGACTCTGTATGGTTTGTGATTACATTGCATCATGTCCAGAGAGATTGCAACATGTCTACATTCTCCAGTAAATGGCAGGGCAATGACTTGGCCAAATATGGTCCCTTGTCCTGAGGAGGAGAGATAAAAGCATTACCTCACTCAGTCTCTCTGCTCCTTCTGATAAGATGAGGGAGGTCACATTGGCTGTGTGACTAGAGCGTCGCTAGTTCAGCGGCCTTTTATCGAAGCTTTGTTTGGTCGTAGCTTTTTCATCAAAGGATGAAGCCACGCTCCACCTCACACGCTAATGATTTATTTACCGTGATCGTCTTTTTCTGAGATGAGGCTGCCATATTATATTTAAAGCCTTTTGTTGCATCTCTTGTATAAATTTTAACTTTTCAAACTACACTTCTGCGTGACCCTGACAGTTGTTGTGTCAGACACCTATTCCAATCTATTTTAAATGGATACAGAAAGGAGGCATTCAGTAAAGTGTCTCGGAAATCATTTCATTTCACGGACATTTGACAGATAGAATTGTGGCTTCACCTCAAACCCCTTTTGTCTGCTGTGGAATGTCTGAGCCTCCCTGGATATATTAAGCTGTCTGGCTGGTTTAGCTGAATTCAATCCAGGCCAATCACTCATTCGCACACAGTCACACACACACACACAAAACAGCAGCATCTTGGTGTGTATGGCCATCCTATAAATGGCTTCCTGGGCCTCTGGCTCTGTGTTCACTCTGCCCGTCCTGGCAAAATCCCCTTCCCTGGCATCACATCTGTGACCACAGCTCCTTGGTCTGGTGATATGTGCTGTCTGGAGCACAAAAGCCTTTTTAGCAATTCTGTGGATGAAACAGTATCTGTATGTGCAGATAGTTAGAGCTAAAGGCGTAAGAGCAAAGTATTAACCGTCTCTGTTTATTTGAATTTTAAAGAAGAGCTATTATGCGTGTTTTCAAGTGCATACTTGTATTGGGTTTCTACTAGAATATGTTTACATGCTTTAGGGTCAAAAAAATGCTTTAAGTTTCTCATATCGGCTGTGCTGCAGCACCTCTTTTTATGAAAGGGTTAGGGGTAGGATTGGTCAGTTTCCCACTCCTTTTTGATTGGTCAACTGAACCAAACTCCTTGGACTCCACTCCAGCTCTATAGCTTTGTTTGGTATGCCAAACTAGCTGCTAGGCAGGTATTACGCAAACTACCTGGTGACATCACCATGTTGGAAAAGGCAGGACTTCAAGCAAGTCGCTTCAAGCAGTTCAGGAACTGGATTAGCGTTATGATACGCAGGAAAGTAACTCCCTTTGGCCTGGACTTTGGGCTTTGTAACTTTGCAGAACTTTTACATACACAAAAAACTATATAATACTCTAAAAGAAAGGGGAAAAAAGCACAAAAGTACAATAGGTCCCCTTTAAACATAACACTCCTCATTGTTTTCCACTGTGATTATTTGGTCGAGTCACCACCTCACTAATCAGGTATTATTTTTTTATTTACCATACACAAATTTATTTACCATACACAATTCATGTTTCAAATGGAAAAGCTGTGAGCCAAGCTTATCGTTTGTTTGTTGTTAACCAAAAGTCATTGAGAGCTGACATTTGAAGCCACTATTTGCAGTGCAATTCAACTGCACATAGCAAGCATGTAGTGTTTTAGACCGAGCCATCTGGCTGGCCACGGTGCTGCTGACTACATGTGTTTTTGGCCAGTGTGGATGGCCGCAGACTCCCTGGATAGCGAAAGAATGCATTCCCATTAGAAATTATTATTTTCCTCTGCATTTACTCAGTGCTGTTCCACCGCAAGAAAATTAACAACACAGCTAAAGAAAATGTGACATGTAAATTGCTTTAAAATGTAGCTAAACTTCCAACTAAAACAAACAGGTGCAAAGCTAAAGCTGTATTTATCATTTTTAGGTATCATTTCCAAGAGAAAGAGCTCATAAATTGAAACCTGCACTGGATCCCTACACACATTAAAATGGAGACCGGTGTGCAGCAGTGACCCACTGCTACATTAAATTACAAAAGGAAGCACTTAGTGTCTCATACTCTATGTCTTCATATATTGATCTCTTTTAATTTTTGTTTTTTTATGTTGAACAGGTACATTAAATGCAGTAGGTGTCCTGAGTAGCACTAATGCCTGGCTTCCTCAATGTCTTCTGTAGTGATGAAAAGAATATTACTTACAAGGTAGTCGCTCGCACAGTTTGTTTTGTACTGGCTTGAAATGGCAGTCACTATTCAGCACCCACTCTCAAGCACATAATAACATGACTGACTTGTGTGGACGAGCTTGTGGAGCCAGTCGGTCAGACATTGGCAGGCTCACAGTGGTGAGCTAAAATATAACGAGTGGGCAGGTCCGTGCCTCTTTAGTGCTCTGATTAAACAATAGGAGCTCACTCGCTGGTCTGCTCGCCACTTCACATGCAGATGAGGACATCCCGCTGCACAGAGATCAACACACCTGGAGGCTGAATAACTGAGACCGTGGAGCTTTTTTTTTCATGCACTAGATGTTTCTTTGATAATCAGACAAATGGACTGATTTCCACGTATGAATTACAATGGCTCTCTAATGCTTATTAGGTCGTTACGTTTGTGTGAAGCTGGATTTTTCACAAAAAGTGCTGCTGCTGCCACAAAACGGCAGTAAGAAATGGCCTTCCCATGTAAGTTTCAATTTAACCCCCTGAGTGCATATATTGTTCTTAGGGGAACCATCAACACTCCATCAACTGCTGCAATTTATACAAGCTGGTTAGCAGTGAAACAATGCAGTTTAACCTCTTGATAGCAATGATGATAATTTAATTGCATTTGTGATGTATTACACCCTGCCATATGTCGTGCTAAGGTCCTTGTGAGGGCATATTCATCAGTAAGAAACATGCCCTGTCAGACTGCTTGATTACTTGTTAAAAAAAAACACTTTAACGCTTGTAGTTGTTGACAGCTGAATGAATGATTAGTTAGGAGGCAACACTGTTTATTCCACACTGTCTTTTGTTGTTGTGCGTTTTGTCCTTTGACGTAAATCCTGAGCTTGTAAAGAAAAAAAGAAAGATAGATGGAAGAAGAATAAGGAAGAAAACAACAGAGATCCTCTGCTAAAATGTTTTAGAGTGAACATAAGTGAGCATTAGCGGGTGGGTAATATATCACAGAGCTACACAGAGTCTAATCAGGATCCCAGCTGGAGGCGTAGCCATGCTCTGACCCTGTGAAATGACTTTGTCCTCTGCCTCATCATCAGGGGGAGAGGCTGGGAGATCAAAAAGGAAGTCATTTTTGGCTCCTCCAAAACAATACTGTGGATGTAATTAGCTTTGTTCTGATAACATTCACATGGTGCGTCCCAGAGACGGGTGTGAAACTGTACACCTCCTAATCAGATATCTGCTCTGCAATCAGCAGACAATCTTAATGACCTGTGTTAAACACCAAATGCTCGTTCTGCTCCATCCATTCGCTGGCTGATCACACCGCGTTAGCCCCTGAAGTCAGTGAAACAAATTAAATCCATTTCACTAGCGATTACTTCTTGATTTTTTTTTTGCCTGGATTGATGCAAAGATGTAAAGGTTTTCTACCTAGCTTTCATTGTCTTTTATAGGAGCAGATGAAGAGTTGGTAAAGCCTGTTTTTTGGGGGGTTGGAGGGTTTATGGTTTGACATGGTTTGGGTTTGTGAGGTGTTGGTGTGTTTGACATCTAGACAAGGCTCTATGGGGAACTTGTCTGTTCTCTGAAACTCAAGGCCGATTGAAGGTATTAATGACGGCCTCTGTGAATAATTCATGCACATCGATAACTTCTCATTTCTCATTTGGATGGCCAGTGACTGGAGGTAACCTTAGTTTTAGACAGGTCTTTGTGATTGTCCTCAGGTTTCGCTTCAGGTGCTTTTGATGGGAAGCGTCTGTATCCTGTAAGCCTGTACAACAGGAGAATAGGTTTTTATTTTTGAGTAGCAGAGGTGAAAAAGGGAGCTTTCATTTTAACAGAAGAGGACTGTGGAAGTTCACTATTGTACTTACAGCTACATCGATCTCAAGTTTTGTACATGCTGTGAAATAACATACATAGAGCATCAACTTAAGTCAAAGTTTCTCTGTAACAGTGAATACTTTAAGCAGTAATCAAAGTTGAAGTCCCTAGTTATTATTTATTGAGACTGTGTGGGTGTGTTTGGTTCAGATTTGACTGACAGTGCTGGCAAACAACCCGACAGCTGTCATCAGATTTTGATACAAATGTTATGAAACCCTGATTGGTGCACAGAAGAACATAACATCACCTTTTTTTTCTCCAACTGTAAAACTATATACAGTAACTGTACTAGAGACAGTTCAGAAAGGAGACAACCTGGTATTACCATGCGTCCTCAGTGACTGGATCACAAGTGGACAATCTATCTAAGGACATTTATTCACGGCTGGCATTAAAATGCGTCTCTACATGCGTCTGCAGTGGCCACTTGTGATCCAATCTCACTTTCCCGCTCTGTATGCAGATAAACACATAGTAGACACATGGCCAATACAGCAGACACTGTGACGTAATACTACAGGAATGTCAATAGTAATAACTTGAATTCGGATGCATTTTATTAACATTTTTATGACATCATAATATAAGGTTGTTGGACCGGCAGTTCCCTGGGACCTCTGCGCCTCTGGCACCGCTGCCTTTGCCAGACGGTGGAGTACAGAGCTTCAGAGAGCGGGGAGGAGAGTGAACGACTAGGCGGTCGGGCGGGCAGGTGTCAGCTCTGTGCAGAACAGCGGAATAAAAACACCAACACATCTCCAACAGTATGTTAATAATGCACTTCCTGTTCCCAGGCTGATAGTCTGTAGCTCTGTAACCTATAGATAAGGTATAGTTTAATAAAATACAGTATACAGAATACAGTAGGGCAACGAGACCGTTTCCATGCTGCAAGGCAGACGAGCGTTTATGTCTTCCTGCCTATTCTCCTGAGGAGCACAGTGATGCGTCCTCAATGCGTCTTCACACCTGTACTTAGAGCTGTCCACTTGTGATCTGATCACTAAGGACGCAGGTTAATACCAGGCCAGTGCCTTTCAGACCACATTCATATGTGGTCGGAGTCACATATGGCCACATTCTTGTAGCAGTGTGAATGCGAATGTGTCATGGGCCACATTAAGGACCGCCTATCAGCTGACGTCCTGCTGGGATCCAAAGGTCTCTGCGCTCCTCGTGAAGAAACAGACGCGAGCGCTCGATTGCCTCGCAGCATGGAAGCGGCTTCTGTGCTCTACTGTATTCTGTCGGTACAACTGTATTTTATTAACATACATCTTATCTATAGGCTGCATATCTACAGACTATCAGACTTGCCACACAAAGTACATTATTATCATATTTTCTGAGATGTGTTGGTGTTTTTGCACGGAGCTCACACCTGCTCTCTCTCGTCCCCGGCTCTCTGAAGCTCTGCACCCGGCTGTTGCCTGACAAAGGCAGCGGCGTCGGTGACGTGGAGGTCCCTGTAGACTCCGGGTACTATAGCTTTTTATTTTGATGTTAATAAAATGTACCCAAATACAGGAATATGTAGGATATTACTTACTGATTAATATTATGTCACAACGTGGGTTGTATTAGCCATGTGTTTACTACATGTTTACTTTCATATAGAGCAGCGAAGTGAGATCCGATCACAACTGGTCACTCGACGCATGTGGAGATGCTTTCTAATGCCAGGTGTGAACCAACATATTTAAAGCTGTCTCCTTGTGACGCATGTTAATGCCAGGTCTGAACAAGGCCTGTGTCATATGGGTTTCGCCACTGCTCCACCCTTTTAGTGGAGGGCGGGGGCGGCAGTAGCTCAGTCCGTAAGGACTTGGGTTAGGACGCGGAGGACGCCGGTTCAAGACCCCCATGGACCAAGACCAACTGGTTGCTGGAGAGATGCCAGTTTACCTCTTGGGCACTGCAGAGGTGCCCCTGAGCAAGGCACCGAACCCCCAACTGCTCTGGGCGCTTGTCAGGAGCAGCCCCCTCACTCTGACATCTCTCCATTGACGCATGTATATGTACTGTGTGAACAACAGAGTGTAAAACTGAATTTGCTCACTGTGGGACTAATAAAGGAATATCTTCTTCTTCTTCTTCTTTAGGAGACTCGCGGCAGGTCCCGAGTCTATAAAGTCCAATGGGAGAAATGAACAAAAACACAAGTTATGACTGATTCTTTCACCCCATAGTCACCAAAATAAATATTAGACCAATTTTTCACAAGCCACTGTATCTTCTCAAGACAAATTAAGAGAAAATTCATTTTGTTCGAGACTCTCTATCTGGCAATTAATGCTGGCAATCACCAGCCAACTAATTTTCGTAATGCTAAATATGGCTGTTAGGTGTTTAAATATCTAATGTTAGCAAAAGAAAATCTAAACACATTATGCAAATATAACCCAATCTGCTTTCATCCATCCACATGGCGTTCCTAACACTTCCAAACGGGGAGAGGGGATGGGCGGGAGAGGCAAATGCGCCATGACCGTGCCTGGAAGTGTATACCATTTCAAACTGCTGGCAGAGCTTGTAATGCGTCATATTTGTTATAGAGTTTTTTTGATTATACTATACTATAAAACAGAAACATAAATATAGAAATGTCTCATGAGACAACCAAAACGGTTCAGATTCTGGTAGAACATAGCGTGCTACTGAAGGGCCCTGTCGCTCATCATGAGACGCCAGTGAAGAAAATATGTTTTCAAAGCCTTTAAACTAAAAAAATTAAAATGCAAATGAGAGTTGTTGAAAAAAAATACAAAAGCCAAACATTTTTGTCATCTAATCACCAAGTGACAATTTCACTCGCCTTTTTCTTTGTGTGTGTAATTGTGGCACAGAGCTGTGAAATTTTTACATCTCCTTGTTGGTGCTTATTGTGCTTTGTGAAAAAGAAATCAAGTGCATCCTTGGTTCTTCTTCTTGCAAGTCACCATGAAGGTCGTTGCTCTCCGCGTGGTTATAAGTCTGGAATTGTAAAGCTGCTCTGTTGAATAGCCCTTTCATTCGTAAAGGCATATCAGGGCTCTCTGGCACTTATTGTTACAACTGTGACATGAGCCTGCTGCAGTCACAAAAGGGCCACTGGGTTTCTGCTTCTCTTTTTACTGTGGTGTATTTTCAGCAACACTTCAGCTACAATATTGTTTAAAAGCCCACCTCCGTTCAGGAAGTTACAAACAATTGCTGCCTTTTTTTGCTGTCAGTGTTTGGTTGAGTTATTGTGACGCTCCAGCTTGATGTGTAAATTGTTTCTTTGTGATCTTCCTCCATTTTTTAAAATAATCACTCTCCTTTGTGGCTCTTTGCAGACATGGAACTCGATGTGCAGGAGAAGTTGCAGCAGCAGCCGACAACGGCGTGTGTGGCGTAGGTGTGGCCTATAATGCTAAAATTGGAGGTGAGTGACGCATACTGTTGGGATTTTTAATCGGTGAAAAATGTTTAATTAGAAATAATTTAAATGGGTTTGATATTATTTTAATTAGATATAATGTGCACAATAATATTCACATGAATTAATGTCAAAGGGAATTTGTTTCAGCTTGGCTGCATTTAGTCTGCGACCTGAATCAGAATTTCTGATTTAGCTGTCTTCACATTTTGTTACAGATCCAGTCCTAGTTTTTAATGCCGGTATCTATGATGTTTTTTTCTGGACCACTGATCTTTTACCAAGTGTTTAACTCCCTGCTGTTCAGATGCCCAAGCAAAAGTGTGCTTTAGAGATAAGAATTGTCCTTGATCTATTGCTGCTGAGAAAAATACTCTCTGCTTTCTGCAGGTTTTCCTCTGGAAATGAGTAAATTGCAGTTTTGTTAAGTCTGCTGGAAAATGTGTAAAAAAAAAAAAAATAAAATGTAGATTTCAGATTCTATTTTTTCGCCAGGTTTTTGTATTCAAACTAGCAAATATCATAACTCACTTCACCTTAGTTTGGCATTTGGCCTGAAACTCCAGTCTTTCTTCCACCAATTAGATAAAAAGCAAGTTCAATTTTTGAAGTGTTTTGTGGAGTTGTTAGTGATGCCTAAATTTGGTTTTATGCTGATGCCAAAGAAACTGACTTCACAACCCAGTGGATGTGTTTTTTCACAGCGCTGTATAAATCATCTACTTAAAACACTGGTCCAAATAAGA
Source organism: Pterois miles (assembly GCA_947000775.1). Lineage (NCBI taxonomy): Eukaryota > Metazoa > Chordata > Actinopteri > Perciformes > Scorpaenidae > Pterois > Pterois miles. The sequence goes on along the minus strand of CAMQGK010000144.1, from coordinate 9,530,707 downwards.
CTCCTAGGACAGGCTGTTGTTTGAGCGTTAATAAAGCTGTCAGCATGTGCAGATATGCATTAAAGGAACAGCGTGTAGTATTTGGGGGATCTATTGGCAGATTTTTACTACGTTTGTTATTAATTGATAAGTAAATAATTAATTAAAATTGTGTTTTCGTTACCTGAGCCGTTTCTATCTACATTAGGGATGTGACTGTGAGGAAATTGTCAATGGTTAATACATTTATTACAGCACCGGTGTAGCCGATTACACCAGACATTTTGCAAGAAAAGATGACAGTCATTATGTGTGGCGCGCAAACTTTGATTTTAAACATTGCATGTCTGTGTGTCTGTCTTCTCCAGTAGAGTTTTCCCTCCGTCCTCCTCGAGGCGATTTGTTTCATAGACATTATGGTTCCCTTATAGCATTAGGTTTAAATCTGAACTATTGCCAAAAATGTGCTTTGAAACCAAACCCTCCATTGCCATCGTCTTGACGGTACTCTCTCTCATCATGTGTGTTAAATATTACACCTGCTACTCTGTGTTGAGACTCCGTATGGAGCAGACACTTTCACTAAGTTTGTAGCATCCGTTGTCCGACGTGTTGGTAACATGGCGCTGCTATGCAAAAATGAACTAAATGGGTTTTGTTTCTCTTAAAAAAATGCAAAAAGATGGTGGGGGTGGTGGGTATGTAATGTAATCGATGTGTGCCCGACCACTATGTAACACGTAGAGCAGGTCGTCCACCAATCGGAAGGTTTGATCCTTGGCTCCGGTCACATGTCGATGTGTCATTGAGAAAGACAACTTAACCTCAAATTCCTCCCAATGGACAACGGTGGCACCTTGCATGGCCTCTGCCATCATTGCATGAATGTGTGTGTGAATAGGTGAATGCTGACATTTAAAGTGCTGAGAGTGTTCAGAAGACCAGAAAAGTGCTGTTTAAATGTGAGTCCATTTACCGTTTACATTGGAAGCCGGTCCTCTTCACACAGCCGGCCGCCATGTTTCTACTGTAGCCCAGAGTGGTTGCAATCTCCAACCTCACCACTAGATGACGTTACATCCCACACACTGCACCTTTAAGAAAGAATGTACTCCGTTAAATCAAACCTGTGATCGCAAATTAAGTCTGTTAAAATGTTTGCACTTGATAAAGTATTCCAAGGTGGCTTCTCATGACTTTTGTCACCAAACAATCTGTCAGTGACATGACTGCTGCCAACAAGACTCAGCGGAGCCCGCGGGGGCCCCGAGCAGTCCCGATCACAGATGTTACTCATAACTCTCCTTCTTTGTCTTCATTACCATTTTTTTCTCCCGACGGAGTCGTGCATTGGCCCTCACTCTCATAAATGACTCCTCTGTGAGTCTGTTCACGTCACGGGGGTCAGTGGATTGTTTATAAACAGCTGTGACTTACTCCCAAATAGTGTGTGTGTGTGTGTGTGTGTGTGTGTGTGTGTGTGTGTGTGTGTGTGTGTGTGTGTGTGTGTGCACGCGCACAGGCAGCCAGGTTCACAGGGGAGGCCTTAATGTGTTACTGAGCAATGATTAGTGTTTAAAACCTGTAATTGACCCTATTTGGCTCACTGTGCGCTTCCTTCCACCTACAGTACCTATTTTCCCTCTGCACACACACACACACACACACACACACACACACACACACACACACGTAGCTGCATCCCTACCTGCTTCCTCTAACTCGCTGGAGCAACACTCACACTGCAGCGCCTTAATAAGGAACCGTCGAGCCGCAGGAACTTGATGACAATTGCTACGACAATGATTATCATTACCGCTGCAATACAGTCTGTGCATAATGATCAGCCGAGCAAACGTTTGGCTTTATGTCGCATGTTTAGCCCAGTTAAGCCTTTTTTTTTCCCAGGCTGTTCAGTATTCAAACTTGTGTTACGCCGAATCCCCATGCCAACAGTAGTAATTATGGCGTTGGCTTCATCTCTGCTGCCATGTATTTGTGCCAGGCAGGTTGTCTAGAATGGATTATTGAAATCTTAATGTGGATGTCGCCAGTCAGTAGTGTTGCCTCCGAGGTCTGGGGGTCCTCGCCTAGTATAATGGAGCTTATTTGAGGGTGGTTCATTTCACACCTCTCTACAGCCATTAATGTCCGAGGGAGTGATCTGAGGCTGCTCACTTCAAAGGCTCAGACAGGGTTGCATTCAGGTATGATGAAAGGTGACATTTGGTGCTACCCTGCGGACACAGCATTCTGTCAAGGCTCTGTAACCTCATTTATATCAGTGCATGTGTATGCCTTTCTCTCTCCTGCCGTCTGTTAGGTTGTCCTTTCTGTGTGTTTGGTGTGGGTCAGGAGACTAGCCCTCTCTTCGTTGAACAACCAGCTGGGTTTTTGTTTATGTGATGGTGAAATGGTGTAGTATCAGCCGGAGCAGCATCTGTGGGTGTACGCTTACTCATTAAAACTGGACCGCTGTGAAGTCTTGGGTTTTTCCTGTGAAGTCTTTTGTTTCTTCTGTTTTTCTATTTGTTTTTTTTTTTTTTTTTATTTTGTGTTGGGTTTTTTGTGGCAGAAGATAAAATGTGAATTTGTGGTCTGACCGATTTCTTTCAGTCTTGTTATGACAAGTTTTCTCTTCTTGTCATCTCATGCTGCGTTTTTCCCCGCAAGTTTTGACACCTCCCCACCCGTCTGAAGCTAAAATGCATACGCTCACTATCTCTTTACTATGTGTCATTCTGTCACTCGCTATCCAACACTTCTCACATCTCCAGTGTGGTAACCTGATCCGCACTGTTCATTTTACAGGGGTTCGTATGTTGGATGGGGAGGTGACAGACGTGGTGGAGGCCCACTCTCTGAGCCTGAACCCGCAGCACATCCACATTTACAGTGCCAGCTGGGGCCCGGAGGATGATGGCAAGTCACTGGACGGCCCTGCCAAGCTGGCTAAGGAGGCTTTCCACCAGGGAATCACCAAGGTCAGTCAGAGCATAAGCTTGGACTTCTAATCTACTAATATCCTCCTTGTTTCTTGCTTCTTGCATCACCATCAAACTCACATCAGCTTTTCCATTTTCATACAGAGAAATAGATGAAAAGATCAATACCACTCTCCATGTGGTAAATATGACTCTGAAGCCAGCAGATGGTTTGGTTAGCTTAGACTGAAAACAGGGGAGATAGCTAGCCTGGCTCTGTCCAAAGGTAACAAAATGTGCCTGCCAGCACCTCTAAAGCTCATTCATTTACATGTTAAATCTCATTTGTCTCAGCCATACAAAAAACAAAATGTTAAAACAACATTTTTCCATTTCACAGGGATTATACGAAGGACAATTTCTTTGCCATTTTAGTATCAAAGTCAGTTTCTCCTTCATACCATTTCCCTCCACAGTAGGGGTTAGGCCACAGGATAAATTATGGTTAGGTATCACGGAGATAACAGCTTGGGGTAAGGTTGAGTTGAGGTTAAAGCTGCAGTCTGTAACTATGAGCAAATATCATTAAAAATGAGCAAATTGATAAAAAGTTATTTTTATAAAACGCTCACTATATCCTGACAGTATTTCATGAGACAGATAATCTGTGAAAAAAACTCAAAAGCCATGTTGAAAACAGTTGAGCCAAAACCCAGTACCGCCCACTGGCTGGAGCAAACTCCCATTTTACAGTTAAACACTATAAGATGTTTGAACATCAACATACAGTAACAGAATATGGATTCATATTTGATCAGTGCTGCCTAGTTTGGCCGTTTGATCGGAGTTCTTGAGTGTCGCGAGCAGTGATTGACAGCTGCTCAGAGACAACTCGGCTCTGATTGGTGTTTTTTTGTTTGGGTGAAATCTTACAAATGCCATTAGGAGCACTAAAAGGAGGCAGAGGAACACGATTTATTTCACAGATTATCTGTCTCATATACTACTGTCAGGATATAGTGAGCATTTTATAAAAATATAAAATATATTTTTGCAGCTTTATACATAGCGGAAAAGGACGGTTTGGAGTTAGGGCTATGTTTGAGCTCAGGCAAAGGTTAGGGAAAACACAACTTGATTGGGAAGCAGACAGACACCAGGACTGGACTAAAATCCTGTTGGTAGCCTGGCAACAACGCCCAGCCAAGAAATAATAGGTCTCATAGCTTCATTTTTACAATCCAGTTTTTGTGCAGATTGAACAAACAAGCTTTAACGTGTTCATTTCTGAGCTTCGGAGGTGCTGGTAGGTGGATTTTGTTACCTTTGGACAGAGCTAGACTAGCTGTTCCCCCTGTTTCAGTCTTTATGCTAAGCTAAGCTCATATTTCCCGTACATACATAGCGTTATATTGATCTTCTCATCTAACCCTGTAAGCACACTTCCCAGCAAACTATTCCTTTATAAGCTACATATGGAGAATTTTTTATCATGCCAGCAAAAAAATGCTTGAGGGAATCTGAGGTCTGAACATTTCTTCCACCTATACAATCACGCTGTATCAATATTTAATGGAGGCTTTCTCTCTGAGATGTATTGAAGGAAAGGACAAACCCAAGGTTAGTTTGTTAATTACCATCCGACCAGCCCTTTAAGGTTCAGATAGAGTATGACATATTATCTAAAGCTAATGTCACCATTTCTCATATGTCAGCAGGCTGCATCAGAAGGCGTTAGCAGAACAGCTAAATGATAAATGTTGAAACGGGAGAGAATAGAATGGGAGCAGCAGTCACTGATGCCGAACAATAGTTAGATTCAAAGGCTGCAGTAATTGGCGTATAAATGAATGAAACTGCAATTTTTTTGTGGAAAAAAAGAATGATTCATATGTCACATCCCCAAATGTGAAATGCTCCACATATCACTGTGTTTTAGCGAGGAGAAACTGCCTGACAGCAGCACAACAGGACCTTTCTGGTTCAGTGTGTTCTGCTGGCAGTGAGATAACCCCTGGCACCGAAGTGTTATCGTCTGGCCTCTGTAACCTGCAGCAAAAACAGCGCCGGGTCATAAATTGGGCTGGAAGGTTTATGATACGGTACAATGCAGACACCATCACACATAAGGGAATTTATGGTAATTTGTGAGATGGAGATGTAGGAATCCATTAAGATAACTAAAAGGATAATCCTATTAGAAGTCTGTGTTCAGGTGAAACTGAGGTCCCTTTGTACACTGCAAGCTTAAAATGTGATTAACGGAACCAGAGAAAACAGCGTGGAAACAACAGTGATAAGGAAGCAAAGATTTCTGCATCTTAGTTGGGAATGCAAAGCCAAAATACCACAACTGATGATGTGACGAGTTTTTTTTTTTTAATAGACAAGAAGGTCCGATTCAAGCAGGCAGAGAGCAAAGCAGACAGTCTTTAACAACAGGAGTAGCAAAACATTCCTGCAGCTTTTTGCATCAAACGGTCGTTTTTAATGTGTATCTGTGGGGGGCCGAGAGGGAGGGAAGAAGAACTGGTATACATCTGTTTTCTCTCACCTTATTAATGTCTTGCTCATCATCAACTGTTTCATTTTTCCAGTGTCTTTATGTGGGATTTAAGAGAGGTACCTCCACTTTCTTTTATCTGTTCCTCCACCATACAGCACATATTTCTCAGCGCATTGTGTTGTGTTGTAAAAAGAATATGTTATCCGCCCACTCGCTTCCAACTGTATGCGGAAGAAGGAATTTTAATCGTTCAGTTTTATTCTGCAGTTGCTATACTTACACTCTGATGAAAGATTTCATTTTAATTGTTTGATTAACTTTTGAATGACAAGGTGTAATTAACGGCGAACAGAAATGGGACTTGTGAGTAAATTATGGCGATAATAATACCTTTTATTGAATGGGCACTTTAAAAAAAATGCTCTCAGAAGAACAAATGAAAGGCAGAGAGATAATAAGATCTAATAAAGAAGAAAAAGTGCTCGCTGAATATATTGTTTAGAAGAAGACAAGCGTAATAAAACATGACAGCAAAAGTAAAATCAATTACAAGGCTGTTTAAAAGTGTGTCTTTATGACTTTAACAAAAGGACACAGAGGTCATTCTCCACCCAGAAGCTATTTCAGAGCTTTAGAGCCTTTCTGCAGATGCCCCTGCTGCCCTCCGTCTCCAGCCCAGCCCCGCGGGACCACAATTGGTCTGCAGACCTCAGGCTACCAAAGTGAGAGAAAGAAGGTCAGCAGTGTAGGACGAGGGCAGACCAACCAGTACCGTTAAAAAATAAGCTGTAAAACTTTAAAAATCAATTCCAAAGGCCGTAGGTAACTAGTGCAGGGAGGCCAAAATTGAGAAAACGTGCAAAAAAATTTCCACAACTTGTGAACACCGTGGCAGTTCTGTATCGTACAAGCTGAAGGCGGCTCATCGATTTCTGGGGCGTTTCAGTGATTACAGAGTCACAGTAATTTAATCAGCCAGAGACAAATTCATAAAAAAGGATTTGTGTATCTTGGAACAAAAGGAACAATCTAATCTTTAAAAAGCGATGTTCCCGAGTTGACAAACGACACCCTTTTGTTACTTAGCTATGACGATGTTTTTAGCCTCCTGTTGGCAAGTCCAGACTCAACTGGACTAAATGTCAATGTCTCATATAGTGTGTGTGTGTGTGTGCGTGCGTGCGTGCGTGCGTGCGTGCGTGCGTGCGTGCGTGCGTGTGTGTGTGTGTGTGTTTTTAGGAGCATATGGTCTCACTGCCAGATATCATGTTGTCATTTATCATGCCCCTAAATGATATTCAGCTTGAGTAGATGCTGTAATTACATTTCTTCTGTTTGTTATCTGATGTTCTGCCGCAATAAGTCGCCTGACATTATGATGTATTAATAAGAGTTATGCCTACAGCGGTTCACGGCTTCTGAGCAAGAGCACACAAGTGACAAGGCGTTTAAGCAGTGAAACAAACATCTTTGTCAAAGGCAATGTTTCACACTTCAACCAGCTTGTGTTAGTTTCTCTCTCTTTAAACCTATTTTGTGCATGTCTGTATTTGTTTCTATACCACAGGGACGCAGCGGACAAGGCTCCATCTTTGTGTGGGCCTCAGGTAACGGCGGCCGGGAGCAGGACAGCTGCAACTGTGATGGCTACACCAACAGCATTTACACCCTCTCCATCAGCAGCACCACGCAGTCCGGCAACGTGCCGTGGTACAGCGAGCCCTGCTCTTCCACCCTCGCTACCACCTTCAGTTCTGGCAACCCGGGGGAGAAACAGATAGTGGGTGTACACACATACACACACTTTGAACATCTCAGATTTTGTGTAGGATTGTTTTTATACTTTGAATCTGTTGCGCATAGTAAATGTCAGCGTCGCTAAAACAAGCGTACACCTCACACTCTGCGATTTGCCTTAGCGGTCAGACAAAAGTTGATGCTGGTACATCACATACACATTCTCGTCTCTCCCAAATCAAAAACAGGCATCAAAGTGTCAAAATCAGAGTGACTGATGTGAAACATACAGTGATCGAAGCTGACAAACACTGAGAGATGCCACATGCTTCCTTCAAGCTGCTTGTCAGCTGACGAAAGACTTGAGCCTCAGGGACATAGAATAACATAAAACAAACCATAAATCTGCCATTCGCTCCAAAATACACCAGAGGCGTGCTGCAGGGGAGCAAACACAACTCATCAAAAGAATGAAGTTGAAGTAATTTTAACATTTTGCGGCAGCTGTTGTGTTGTTGCTTTAGTAGTCAGAGGCTGCCATTTGTTAAATCAGTGAGTTCATACAGCTTTCGTTTATCTAAAACTAGGATTTATGTTCACCTTGTCAGGATTTTGTGTTTGTTACATTTGTGACTCGACTGTCAGATAACAAGCACACCAGGACCAGGCTTTGAAAGAAATCCAGCGTGGACTCACCGTGGACTCACAAGTAGCTGAAATTCTTAAAAAAAATAAAATAAAAAAAACCTCTCTAGGACTACAACAAATTATTATTTTCACAACTGGTCAATTAGTCTGTCACTTAAAGGTGCTAAGTGCAAGATTTGGAGCAGAACTTTTGCCTCTGCACGGCCCTCAATAGGGCGACAACTGGCTAGCAGCTAACGGTGCTAACAGAGAAAACAATGGCGACAATGCTGACAGAGCTAACAGTATTAACCCGAGTGGCAACCAGAGGGTGGGTGCTGCACTTCCACGACAACAGCGTCGTTTGGGACAACATTATCAGCTGTAACCGCCGCACGAGAGCAGTGCCGAGCGGCAGCTGTAAGCCAGCCAGTGGCGAACGCTCATATCCATGAACATACACTAAATACACGCACATCCGGCCCAGCTGTCACCAAAACACAGAGAAGCTCAGATTACAACACACAGAGAGAGAGCGACCTCATTCTCTGCTCAGGTAGACATTACTCCTCTATATCTTTACATAGACCATAGTTGTTTGCTGCTATATTAATGCTCTGAATCCTGTATAGAGAACCTTTAATCAATTATTCAGTTAGCCTCATTAGACCAAAACAGAGAAAAGCAAAAAATCCTCACACTGTAGAAGCTGAAACCAACAAATATTTCTCTTCTTTTCTCATGATGAATGACTAATCACTAAATCAATGAATGCAATGAAAAACAATACATATGACTATGCTTCAGTGTTGTTTTATCCCCTTCTGGTATCTAACAGTTGGCATTCCCTTTGTTTACTCCTCTGACATGTAGACTTCTTTCCACAGATAATGGCCATTAGTGCCACAATCTGTCAAGCCAAAAGTTGCAAACCAAGAATCTGTCCCTGACCTTCACAGCTCTCCTTGCCCTCTGGCTCCTTCTCATTTCTGACATGTCCCCATCGTGACCCAGACAGGCCTCATTAGCTTTCTGGCCTTGGCAGAGCCTGAGAGCAGAGGTGTACCCGCTCAGAGTACTAACATACTTTGTCTCACCACCACCCCGACCTGACTAGGCTGCTTTGGCTGACATTCACTTCCCCGGCTGTGACCCTTTGGCGGGGATCCACAGACCTGAGACTGAACCTACCTGCTCATTCTCTCCTCCGATCACTGCAGGCAGAGCTTCCATTGTCCCCGGCCCTCCCCGCTGATGTGGGGAAACTCAATGTGTCATTCACTGTGTCTAACCCTCTGTATTTATCTCTCTTCTCCTGTCTCCAAGGTGACTACAGACCTGAGGCAAAAATGCACAGACTCTCACACAGGGACGTCCGCCTCGGCCCCGCTGGCTGCTGGGATCATTGCTCTGGCGCTGGAGGCCAAGTGAGTGAAAAAACACCCCAACTTCTTCCTATAATATAGCTACTTCCATTGTCAACTTGCTGCCATTACGTTTTTACTGTAAACATGGATGGTGTAGACTTGTGAGGCAGGAGTTGCTCTGATTAGAGGGCTTTAACATTATTTTTTTAATATAGATTTCATAAAAGATAAGTCACAACTTGTCAGCTCTACAGTATGTCAGCCTTTCGTGGTGCAGGGCAGATTTAAAACAGTGGATAGCACGTTGAGGCATTTTCAACCCATGAAACGCCATTTTTTATATATACACAAATATAAATTTGGTAAAAAATGTCAATATTAAACATCAGCATTGATGTATTACAGCAGAGCTCTTCGGACTCCACTCCAGCTCTGCTCCAACTTTGAACTTCCAGCTTTGCTTAAACCAAATTAGCCGCTAGACGGGTATTATGCAAATGTGTTACTTAGTGACATCACCATGTTACAGAAGAAAAGGCGGGACTACAATCAAGACATTTCACGGAGTTCAGGAGCAGTGTCTCTGTAGGGAGAGTAACATCCTTTGGACTTTGTAGTTTTGCAGACCTTTGATATGTCCAAAAAACAATAACTATATAACACACTAAAGGAAGGGGAAAAGAACAAAAGCATAACAGGTCCTCTTTAAATTGAATTTGATTGTAAACTTAATTTGTCTACTGTGCACTCAATGTGTGTGTGTGTGTGTGTGTGTGTGTGTGTGTGTGTGTGTGTGTGTGTGTGTGTGTGTGCGCACTTGCGTCTGGGAGTCGGCGTTGGCCTAAATCCCAGCCCAGAAATTCTTTCCTCAGCAAATTAAGCTTTTGATAATCAGTTAATTAGCCAGACAAATCAGCAGCTGCAGCCCACACAGACATCAGAATACCTGTAGGGCCGCCAGTGAAGATTTCAATCCGGAGAATGTCTCTCATTATCGCTCGCTCAGGACTCCAGGTGTCAGAATCCAAGTTTCTGTCAGCAGCTCTAATGTGTTCTCCATTTAAGTCCGTATCTTCAGTCACATCTCGCGGTGTGTTAAAGTCTTTTTATCAGTCAGCCCATCCTCCACTCTGCATAATTCTGCTGCATTTCCACATTAGCCAGTTTGGCTGACAGGTGTCAAAATAACATCCAGTATCACCTGTACCAGGTGTACACACTCAGCGTCCCATGTCTATCTCAGTGCTGTCACCTCTGATATCATAAGAGGAGGCCACTGACTGACAGAGCTAAAGTTTACACCACCAAGAATATCTCCCCCGCCCCCCCTCCCCCATGTCTGCACCTCTCCTGACAGGCAGCAGTAATAACAACAGGGTAGCTAGTTTATCACACTGGGACCACACTGGAATACACAGAGATGGAATCATTTAATAGGCAGAGTGTTTTGGTTTTCTGGTGTTTTATTATTTTATTATTTCCTCCCTCGCTCTTGTGCTGAGGTGACATTGAGTGGATGGGGCTGGGGGGGGATCTTGTCCATTAATAACACATGAGAGGATGTGAGATGTGAATGCTGATGCGTAGAGTGGCGGCGGAGGTGATGCGCAACAGTGCAATCCTGTTTCTATATCAGTCTGCTGTAGTGTTGCACTCGGTAAGCAGCGTGCCTCATGGTTTTATTATCTGAAACCACGGAGCAGTGTTTTCCTCATTGGTGACTCCGAGGCTTTCCTCTGATAGCTTCCCTGCTGCGCCTTTTAATAACTCTATATAAAGAGAACTGCTTTTATTGGGCTTGTACTGTGTGGAAGGTGACCTCATCCCCCAACCCCAGACCTCATTAGAATCTATCATTACAGAGAGGTCTAGACACACTCCCCCACAGTGTTGTATCGACTGTCTTACGGTGTTCCGACCTTTCAACACAGTAGGTTATGATGTACCTTTAATACTGGTGTTTTACACTGGTGTTAAAACCATAATGTGAGCCCGTACCTTTGTTACGGTTGACTGACACATCCCTCAGGGCTTCCCAGATGTCTCAGTGTAATATTTCAGAAATGTATGCCTTTCCTCCTCACTATATACTCTCAGGCGAATCATACTTAAGGTGTGCCTTCAGACTTGTGACCTTTTCCACATGCCGCAACATCTCACATTTCCTCTGCTGTATTGTCATACAGGCGAGGTCAGCGAAACCTGGCTTTTTCTCATGATGTAGAAAGTCATACCTTCAGCTATTACATGATAGATACTCAGCTTTCCTTCTGTTCCTCCGCAGTATGAACCTGACCTGGAGGGACATGCAGCACCTTGTGGTGAGAACGTCCCGACCTGGACACCTCAGCGCCGGAGACTGGAAGACCAACGGAGTGGGACGCAGAGGTATAGGCTGACAGATGGGGTTATGTGGTGTTATAGTTGTGCCTCTATCCTGAGCACACAATGGGGCATTTTCAGCACAGAAAGATGGTTTTGTAAGCACATGCATTATATAATAATGTATAAAATGATACTCTATTCTGTGCACAGTAAATTGTTTGCTATTATGCACAGAGGCACACAATAATAATCTCACTCAGGCTCAAACTCCCTGCTCTGTGTAGACCCAGATCCTCTGAGATTTGATCTCTCAGCATCTCTGCTCTGTGCGCTCTCAGGTTTTGTCTGCGTGCTCAACCAACTTGACAACTTGACTTGAAAATGGGGTAAAATTGGTAATGGTAATTGGTAGTGATTGACTTTTGTATCCACTCTGATTGCTGGCATGATTATTTTTTTGCATATTTTTTTGTCTGCTACAGCACACATATATTCTCAGAAAATCACTTGTGCTGTGTTCTCCCTTGAGAAAAGACCAGAAAGAAATTCATATTTTACATTTTTGGTTTCATCATGATTGTATCTGAAACCATATTTGTATCAAGCAGTAACATCAGTTTTAAGGTGCCCAAAGTGGCGAGGGCTGGAGACTCTGGACATTTAAGTATTGGATGTGTCAGAATCAGGGAGAGACAGGAAATTACACCAAAAAGGAAACTTTACTTAGATGGGTTTCCCCTTGTAGCTGCATCAAATACACAGACATATTGAGATGTATGAAATGTACAAAAACTGCATTGCACAGGTATCTAATCATCAGCTTGATTATCAAACCAAGTCAGGTGAACACAAACGTATTGCAGCTAAACCTATGAATCTATTCATAAAGTGAACAAAGGCATGGCATTATCAGAACAACTTACTTTAGAAGACACATTTGATGAGGGCTGAAGGGGATCAGGTCTGGCTGGTAGTATGGCAACAGAGAAATGCTCATCTCCTCCCCTCCTGCTTGTAGGAGCACTGGTTGAGTGTTCATTGGACTCACCTGTGCTGTTCAGAGGCAACTAGTCACAGGTGAGCCGGCTGTTCTCAGAGCTCATTAGGGATGTAGGCAGACATGAAGGACTTTCCTACAATCTGTGTTCTGTCATAGGCAGAGCAGATAGCCACACTGAGCCAGACAGCAGCCTGCTACACAGCACAAGAGCCACATACTCTGAACAACCCACATTTGCTTTTGTGCTTAGCTCTCCTTATTTAGCATTCACCAGGGAAAAGAGCAATGCTAATTTTCCAGGCTAGAAAGCTAAATGGCCAGGAAGCTGCATCACATTAAAGGTACAGTCGGTAATGTTTCAGAAACAAGCAAGGTGGCTCCAAAAGTCCATAAATTTAGCGAGAAAGTCACCAAGTTGGCAACACTGACAGTCCGTTCATTCAGGCCTCCTTCCAAAGCAACTCCCCCAAAATTATCATTATGAACGTAAACATTGAACATGGCTATTGTTAGAAAAGGTGCCTTCAAATGGAACTCGTGTTTACATGATGGGAAGTCACAAAGACGAGTGGTTCAAGTGATGGTTCAAGCGGTAAAGTCATGAAGAACACAGCTGCTAAGAAGAAGAAGAAGAAGAAGATAGTCCTTTATTAGTCCCACGAGGGGAAATTCAATTTTTTCACTCTGTTGTTAACTTATACACGGTACATGCAGACCCGAACACACACATGCACAAACATGCAACAATGGAGAGATGTCAGAGTGAGGGGGCTGCTCCTGACAAACGCCACGAGCAGTTGGGGGTTTGGTGCCTTGCTCAGGGGCACCTCGGCAGTGCCCAAGAGGTAAACTGGCACCTCTCCAGCTAACAGTTCACACTCAGTTCTTGGTCCATGTCGGGACTTGAACCGGTGACCCTCCGGTTCCCAAGCCAACCCCCTACAGACTGAGCTACTGCCGCCCCAAGCAAAGCAAAAACACTATTAACGTTTCTGTCTGAGTCTAGAAGCCACAGAGGCTAACAAGTGGGTAACATAATGAAGGAAAGGCAAAGACATAATGACAGAGGAGAAAGATGATGTCGGTGGGAATATCAACGTTTTCCTCAGACATATTATAACCAATAAAAACAATATGACTAATATTATAATATATTACTGTAAAATATTACCTAGGGCTGCACGGTGGTGCAGTGGTTAGCACTCTCACCTCACAGCAAGAGGGTCGCAGGTTTGATTCCGGCTTGGGACTCTTCTGTGTGGAGTTTGCATGTTCTCCCCGTGTAAGCGTGGGTTTTCTCCGGGTACTCCGGCTTCCTCCCACAGTCCAAAGACATGCTGTTTAGGTTAATTGATGACTCTAAATTGCCCGTAGGTGTGGATGTGAGTGTGAATGGTTGTCTGTCTATATGTTGTCTGTCTCTATGTGCCCTGCGATGGACTGGCGACCTGTCCAGGGTGAACCCTGCCTTCGCCCAATGCCAGCTGGGATCGGCTCCAGCCCCCTCGCGACCCCTAACGGGATAAGCGGTTGACGATGGATGGATGAAAATATTAACTAATGATGTACCGATAAATGAACTTCCATGAGCTCCACCATTTCTCACGTCAACAAACACGTCATAAGTCGTGAACTCTGAGCTTTCAGAAACTTTCCACTTACGAGGTTGTGAATATGACATGAGGGCGTTCATATGGCGCTTCCAGTGACGCGCAATGAGTGCACGGGTAGACTGTGTACAGGTAGACAGCAGGTGCATAAGGAAATATTGAAAATATCGTGTATAGTGATATTTTGTTTTGTGATACTGTATAGATTCTCAAAAACTCTGTATTCATTTTTAATTAATAGTTTATATGCAAAGATTTACTGTGTCAGTACTTTATTTTGTTTGCAAAGAGATGCGCCATTCTAGTGTATGAGCCCTCTCAAAGTAGTCCTCTGATTTTGGATGTTACAGTGACTGTAGTAAATGTCAACTGCATAAAAAAAGTATTTTTTTTACTCAGATTTTATGCATATGATGGTGTGTTCTTAATACTATGAGAGTTTTCCTAAAATTAAATTTTAAAAATTGCAATGTATGGCTTTGCTTAAGGTATTGCAATATATTGCGATATATTGAATTGGAACCCCAGCATCGTGATACGTATCGTATTGCCAGATTCTCACCGATACACAACCCTAGTAGACAGGTAGGTAGGTGGACAGGGAGGTAGCTCGAAATAATGGTGATAATCGATGGGATTATTATAGTCCTACGACAGAGATACCAGATTTTTTGTGTGTGATTTTTTTTTTTTTTTTCAACAAAGTTTAACAAATATAAGAAAAAAAATGTTTTTGAACAGCACTACCAACCCTACTTTTAAACAACCTATCTGCAAATATCTTTTTGTACCATGTGGTCAGTATCACTGCTAACACCAGCATTTCCACAAGACCTTTTTATCTTCCTTTTAATAAGAAAAACTATTGGCATTTTAAAAATGCATTTACATTATATTTAACCATGTTGGCAGAAAAGGATGTCTGAAAGTGATTTGGATAACTGAAGGAACTGAATTTATAATTATGGGCTCAGGATTGAGGAACAAATATAACGCCATGGTATTACAGTCCAGAGTGGATTGTTGATTGACAGTAATTTCTCTCTCTGTGCTGTTATCTCATCACGACCACCCACCAACCTGCCATTCTCTTTACCCCTCCATCTTATTTCTCCACAGTGAGTCATTCGTACGGATATGGGCTCCTGGATGCAGGTGCCATGGTGGCTTTGGCACAGAACTGGACCACTGTGGGAGCGCAGCATCAGTGTGTTCACACCATGCTCGCAGAGCCAAGGTTAGAAGGGCGACTTAAAGCTGTGCGTACGCCCGTGCGTGCGTGTGCATGCGTGCGTAAACTACAGTAAGGTTTAGTCCTATTACGAGTCCTATCATCCAGCTCCGTCTGATAGATGTCACCACATTCTCCCCAGAGCTGGGACGGTCGCGTAGATTTGTAGTACAGCGCTATTGTCTGTGTCCACTCCTGAAGCCACACAACATTAACCACCCTCCCCTCCACTCGTCAAACCCTGCAGAGACATCGGGAACAAGCTGGTGTTCAGCAAGAGCGTGGATGCCTGCTGGGGACGACCAGAGTATGTCAGCTCCCTGGAACACGTTCAGGCTCGCCTCACACTCTCCCACAACCAGAGAGGAAAATTGGCCATTCATCTCATCAGCCCACTGGGCACACGCTCCACCTTGCTGTTCCCCAGGTACACAGTAAAACACACCAACAGCCGGGCCGCAATATATATCTCTCTTTCACACACACACACAGACAACACAATGTGCATGTACCTCAATTTTATCTGTGCACAGATACTCCCACAAGTCTACTCTCTGGGAAAAAAACTGCAGTCTATCTTATAAAAAAATAACACAAACACGTCTCTCCCTTGTCTTTCAGGCCCAATGACTTTTCCTCAGAGGGATTCAATGACTGGGCCTTTATGACCACCCACTCATGGGGCGAGGATCCTCAAGGGGAATGGACACTGGAAATAGAAAACGTGGCAGCTAACGGACGTGACTATGGTAACCCCCACTCATTAGCGCTGTTTGTTCAGTCTGGTCACATCACAGAAGAACGTACAGTACATTCATGCCAACATTCGCTGCCCCCTCATCAAGTCGTAGTGCATATTTTCACTCCAAATAGCCTCAGCTCAGTTCCCCTTTTCTGCTGTCTCTCTCTAATATTTCAGTTTGTACCATTTTTTTGGTACCAGGAGGAGCAGAAACATATGCAGATTAAAACTTTGCAGCTGCCAGACAGAAAAATATTCAAGAAAGTGGAAACTTTTTGGGTTTTTTTACAACTATCAGGCTGCATTTTCTTTCAAAATTCAAAGGACAGCTTATTGTCAAGGAGAGTTAACTCCTAGAAATCTTGTGTGGCTTTGTTTAGCCGGGGAAATAAGACAGGAAGGCATCTCCTCCTCCGCTGGTGTTGATCCTCCTCCAGTGTTGTGTTTGGTCCGCTCTCACCACTTGTTTCCTTTTCTTCCACCCCCATATCCTTCTCTCAGCCGGTTCACACTGTTCCCTCTCTGAGAGGTGTTACATTGATATTTCTCTGCTCTTTCCCCTCCCCTCTCTCTGTCTTCTCCATCAGCTGTGTTAAGTCAGTTCACCCTCATCCTGTGGGGTACCGGACCCAGCGTTGTCAACCCCTCGTCATCCGACTTCCCACATCCGTCCAACAACAGCTGCAAGACCTTTGATGCCCAGCAGATCTGTATCGGTGAGATCACTCAGGCTTCACGCACAAACTTTGAGCAGGAGCCACTTAAGTGCAATGGGCTCATTTGTATTGGTGCTGGCACACAGTTACAAAACAGGCTTTTGGTCAGACTGTGTTGGGTGTTTTCAACTTGTGAAAAGCGAATGTTGTGAATACAGATTGCCCATTTATAAGCCTCTTTTGCATTTGTTTACCCGCACACAGTATGAATATGCACACTGCCATATGTCATATTAGTTTGAATCAGAGAGTGGGGCGTATGGAGAAGCAGCAGGGGAGATTAAAACCGCGTCAGTGCGAGAGGTGCTACGTTGTCAACAACTGTTCAGGAAGATGACTCCCTCATTGAAAGGCAGATGAGGTCGGAAGCTTCGTTCTGCTTCCAAGCAATCAGACGCTTTCTTCTTAATCCTCCTGCACTTCTCCATAATTTAGTTAAAATCTACATTTCAAGAGTTAGTAGTACCGCTTTGTTTTACAAGGGTCCCAGAACTTGAAGGTTCATGGAGAGGACTTTGAAATTTGGTGATAAATATATAGAAGAAAGGGGAGACAATGTTCAGTTGGTACAACCTTTACTGGTTGTGGCCTTCTTTTAACAAATGAACCATCTTTTATTCAGTGCACAGCAGCTCAGTTTCAGATGCAAATGTCTTTCTGTGGGGAAGCCAAACATACAATTCAACAAACATAAAGAATATGGTGTCTAACAAATGAATAATAACATGGGTTAAAGTGGGTCTCAGTTTTTCCGGTCATTGATGTTTTAGCAGTTCTTTCAAGGGTATAATAATAAATAAATTAGAGCTTAAATGAGTTGTTGATTAATTCATCACTTAGTTAGAAATCAATTAGCAAGTACTGTGATAATTTTTGAAGGTTCCAACATTTCAAATGTGAGAATTTGGTCATTTTTCCACTATTATAAACTGAAATAGTTTGGGTTTTGGACTGTTGGTCTGACAAAAAAGCAACTTCAAGACATGACTTAAAATCTTTTAAAGTGTGATGGCCATTTTCAGTATTTTCTGACCTTTCATCAATCAAATTAGTATCAATAAATCAAGAAAATAATCAGCATTTAAATTGATAATGATACTGATGAACAACCATTTTTTGTGGACGCCATAGAGTGCTACAGGAATGAGTCCTAAATCCAGAAAAGTTTCCTTGTCTAGAAGTCAATGTTTTGTTTTTGTTTTTTTAAGGGGGTTTGTAGTTAGATGCCTGAAATAAGGTCTGTGGTTAAAACAAGCTGAGGAGATTTTAACATTTTGCTCTATGATATAAAATATGTCAGTAAATACCCCGACTGTGAACTCTGAAGCTTTCATATGTCTCTTAAAAGGCGGTTGCTAACAAACAGCTAAATGAGACTACTAAACGACTCCATGCCGACTTGTCCACCTTTACAGCCTCGTTGTGTACAGTATACTCGCGCTCATGCAACTGTGGTATAGTTAGTTTATAGCCTAATGTTAGCTTTTTTACTTCTGGCAATTGCATTCAAGCTTCAAAAAAATCATAAAAATTGTGTTCATTTGTGGAGGTTATCTTGTAAACATGTAAGTATCAAAAGTGTTTCTTTGCCACATAGCTTATTTTCTGCAATAATCCAGAACCTAATGGAGTAATCCCTTTGGCTTTTTGTTGAGGGAACCCAGGGCGGAGCTAACTTTCTGGTACGCCTGCAAAAATACATCATCCCTGGAGCACTCTATTGTGATTTTGTTTTATTGGATTGCATGAGACTTAACCTCCCTTATTCTTTCATCCCCTCCATGCAGAGTGCAGCCCCGGCTTCTCTCTCTTCCTCCAGGGTTGTGTGAAGTTATGTCCGCCGGGCTTCACCTCTGGGCCGCAGCTCCTCAACCTTTCCTTGGAGAACTGGGTGGATTTGTCCTCCGTCCAGGCCTGCCTGCCCTGCAACCCCGCCTGCCTCACCTGCTCTGGCACCGGGCCTACAGATTGCCTGTCCTGCCCACCTCACAGCCACCTGGTTCTGACATCCTGCCTGCACCAGAACCAGGTCCAGCGCAAATCCCCACTGGCTGGGGGGCTCCAGGGTGAAGGAGTTCAGCCAGAGGGGGAGATCCCAGCAGCAGCGAATGACAGTGGAGAAGGCGAGGAGCCTCCGGGGGTCAGCGTAGCTCCATCCACTCAGCTGCCCGCCGTCGTGGCCGTGCTCAGCTGTGCCTTCATCCTGGCTGCCTTTGTTGGGGTTTTCCTTTTGCTGCAGATGCGCTCAGGTGGCACTTCACTGGGCTGGAGGACCAAACTGCCCGCTGTGTATTCAGAGACGAGGGGGGTGCGGGTGGGCTTCGGCTTTGGCCTAGGTCAAGGGCGGGAGAGGAAGGCACGGATATGCTACAAGGGGATCCCCACTGTGTGGGGGGATGAGGACATGATCGCCTATCAGTCTGAATCAGACAGCGAGGAAGTGGACGGTCACAGCGAGAGGACAGCTTTTATCAAGACGCAGAGCTCGATCTAGCTGAACCTGCGTCTGAAATCCTGGGTTTCATCAGCATTTAGATCTGACTGTGTGGAGCTGATACAAGGAGAAGAATCACACAGGTGCAGGCCTTACCATCCCATCAGCACCCCATCCAAATGCATTAAAGAGTCAATCATTTGTTTTTTTCATGTATTTATTTCCATCTTATTTGATTCATATACCATATTTTGGCCAAGTTGTCAAAGGTTTTTTTCCAGAAACTTAGTATTGCACTCCCATAAAGTTACAAGAGGGGGATCACAATCAGTCAAAATCAAAGCAACAGAGGCTGAAATAATCTGCAGACCTTTTCATCATTTTCATTGCCATTCAGTTGCAAGGGCAAAAGCTTTGGTCCAAGTTTACTTCCTGTCAGCTGCTGCATTAAGGTTGCGTCCGAAATCCCATACTAACATCCTAATTAGTATGCTAAAACAGTACGTAAGATTATGCAGTAGTACACAAATTGCATACTACCTCTGGTGAAGTATTACAATATACAAATGCTGGACATTACAGCGGCATTGATATTCTGCAATGCAATGCGGTAGTGATGACAACGTTCATAACAGATGTTGATGGACAGCTCTGTAACGTTAATAACGATTCAATTTAAGTGTAGGTATAAGATTTCTCTTTGCTAGGCATAATGTTTATATATTAGTTCAGATAAAGATGATTGATTCCCACAAATCCTCATTTTGGTCAAATGAAGTTGGCACAGGTTACCATGGTTATACGTCTCCAACTGGCTAGGAGGGAAGACTGCTCAGTGCATCTGAAAAGACACATACAATCGTTTATTCACACACAAGGATGTTGAACGATAGTACACATATCGGGTTTGTAGTGCATAGTATGCAATTTTGGACGCAGCCTAACAAATGCTGCAAAGGGTCTGATTTTTAATGTTAAAAGTCTGTAGGTCAAGAACTCTGAATCCTACATTTCCCAAAATGCAACTCAATAGCATGTTTCGTTATAGAGCCCTTCTGCCTGTTAAATAGCTGTTTTTCAAACGCCGCATCCCCTGATGACATCATCAGGGTTATTGCTTCAGACTTGTCAAAACTCCACCAGAACTACAGAAGAATATAAAACCCTGACAGACTGAGAAGTACTTTCTGTGACGAGTGCTCCTCTAAGCCAGTGGAGTACATTGATTTGTCCCCAACACACCTGGCCATCAGCACAGGCAGACGTCTAATAAATTGCTGTTATGTATTTTATCAGATTCTCGGCAGATTGTGGGCCAGGGGGTCGTGAAGTTGACACGCTGTTCATTAACAGTAAGAAAAGTTGAAATGAAAGATTTCTGCAGCCTACTGAGACAGCATAATAAAACATCCCGCTGGCTGTTTGATAAGCAGGAAACTGCGGAGGATGCTCTGTTTTCAGTAAAGGCACAGTGGGAATTGCCACCGCGGCATAGACATATCAGATAGATATCAGTCACAAAATCTCATTGACTTGTAGTGGAGTAACACTGTTTTTGAATGAAATGAAAAAAATCACTTAGCCCAAAGCTACTTGGCTGACCTCTGCAACATTTTTCGTCCTGGTTGCTGCTAGTAAGAAATGAGATCATTTTCTCTTCATTTTCCCCACAGAGCATATATTGATTTTGGGGCTTCTCTCCCAGAACGTCTTCATCAGGGTAAAGCTCTTTTCCTCTCTACTGTGAGTGCCATACATCGAAAGACAAACACATGCTTTATTTCCTCATCTATAACAGCGTAGACTTGCCCGCTACGCTAGTTGAATCAAAGCCTTTGGATCTAAAGGCCAGAGTGGTTACAGTGATTAAGTAAAGAGATCTTGTCTCACATTTTCTATGTTTGTTTTATATCCTTTTTTATTTAACTGACAGTGGATGTTAATATTGTGGAGATCAGTTTCATGCTGGAATAAAATGACTTTGGCTGTTGCATAGATGGGACTGTTTGTGCCAGATTTTAAAACTTTTAGGGTTTTGTGTATCTTAAGATGACACACACCCGAGAGAGCAGATGGTTCATCACTTTTTCATGGCCGTACATCATTGTAGCAAGAGTGTTTCCTTCACTCCTGGTGTTTAGCCTTAACAGGCTGCCAGCAGTCTGTCTTCTTCTCCCTACCATCCAGTTGCAGTGCGAGCTGCCCAAAAAAGCCTCGAAGAAACCATTTTCTCAAGCTTCAGTATGGCAGCCCTTTAAAGTTTAAATTAATATAAATGGAAAAAGGTTTGTAAGCATGTGGGAAAAACAGTGCCAGCTGGTAGCTGCTTTGTTCATTAGCAGCTTCCCTTTGTTAACACCCTCTACAGAGGCAGGTAACTGGGTTCATGGGTGAAGGTACATTCATTCTGTGGCCCATAATTAGATCTGCCGGGAGAACTGGCTGCACAACTCAGCTCCCCTCGGATGCGTCATGCTTTTCATCATAAATGCAGCATGTGTGAGAATAAAAGTGTGTGTGAATTGGCTTGTGTTGAAGAAACGTGGATGGGATTGAAAGCTGTCTCCTTATTCACAGCGTCATCACGTTACTGTGGGCTGGTTTTAATTGTCTTCCTTTATATTTGCCCTTTAGCCAGTATTAATTAGCTGTCATGTTCTGTTCCATGCCGCCCACTAACAAGGCTTGGCAACAAGAAATATTAGATTAATTAAAAACAACAAATCACAGCTCCATTAGCTGATTTCACATTCAGATCAATTGGACACAGAGGTTCTAGTCTGTCATTACTCCAGGTGGTCAAACATTATGTGTGTGTTTGTGCCGAATCTGAGGCAGACTGTCGGTTCCACACGGAAAGGTTGAGAAACGCAGTAGCAGAGTCTGTAAAGTAAAATGCAGAGGCTGAGTGTCCCCAGGGTGCCTCCACAGGCATCGCTTCCCTCTGGGCACACGCACACACACACACACTTTCTTTCTTTCTTTCTCCTGCACACATGCTGTGCAGTGATCACTCTCAGGCCTCAGGCATCCCTGCCACCACACTGTCTTCTTCCTCTTGTGTCGCTGATCCATTTTTATGAAGCATGAACAAAGAAACTGTTCTTTTCATGTTGGCCTCCTGCTGTTACCGATACCTTCACCTCACAGAGGTGTGTACACATAGGTGGAAACTTGCTGCTGTTAACGACATGTGATGTAAAGCTTGAGTTTCTACACTGACACCCTGCTCGGTTTAATATCAGGTTGACTACTTGAAAGTAAAACAACTGAAGCACAGGACGGTCTAAAAGTAATTCTGCTCTGACTGACAGCATCCGTAGGCATGGACTGGACTGACTCAATGTTGCTCCCTACTGATGGAGTAGTAATCAAGCTCTTAAGATCAAAAATACAGCAAAGATTCACTAGTGGATTTAAAGAAGAGAAAAAAAAAAAATCTAATTAAATTCAGAGAGAGAACTCGCTTTAAGACCATCTTTGTTTTGATCTTTATTCAATCCCCATCTCCTTCTACTGCAGCTTTAATCCGTCATGAATTAACAAATACAGAAGATCGCCTTCATATATTACCTCTGAACAAAGAAAAACAGCACTACAACACGTACAAAAAAAGACATGACACACCGACAACAGCAGGAGAGAAGGTTGTGACAAGGTTAGACAACAGGTGAAAGTGCAGTTAAAGATTGTGAAGTCTGGTCTTATAGAAACAGCAGCTGGAGAGGGGTAGGGAGGTAGGGGAGAATCTGCAGAGCTCACAGTGGAGAGAGAAAGCAGACTGTGTTGAGCTATGGCAGACCAGACATCAGGCCAGAGGAGACCTGCAAAGCAGCAGACCTCCTTTGAAGAAGAATGACCAACGCCACCGGTTAAAGAGATGGGACACAGTTGGGTAGGGTGAGATGGTGGGAGCAGTACAAAGTGGGACACAGGTGGGCCGTGAGATCTCCGGCCTCAGCTTTGGACACGGATGAAATCATCCTCTACGGCCGCCAGGGAGGCAGATACGCACCAGAAAAAGACGAGCGCCTCGAGACAGCCTCGGACTTAGAAGCACTGTGGAGCTGAAATATTAAAAAACTGTAGCTCATCTGAAGAAACTTATTTCTTCTGTGTGGAGGATCCCTGCGTATGGTTTGATATGACTTATTTTTAACGAGTCAGTTCACACAAATTACAAAAATATTGTGGTCACTTAGTGGTATCTTGACATGCAGTTTTAGCTTGATGTGTCACATGAAAGATCACGATGTAGGTGATAACAACATTTTACTGTTTTACACAAGCAGGAAATGATGCAATGCATGCATCCTGCAAAGACATTCAACCTCTGATTTCAGCTTCTCAAATGAAAAGTGCCACTTTTCAGTTTAAAATGTTTGAAAAAAATCTTTAATTTCTCAGAGTTTTGGATTGCTATTTGTTACAAGTGATTAAAAAGAACATATTGTAACCTTGGACATTTCTCACTATTATCTGACATTTTAAAGATTTAATGTACAGACAAATATTTCAAAACTAAATCTTTCTGCATAGCTAGATACCACATTTATAATTTGTGTGAACTAGCCCCTTCATTTCTGTTGTGATCTCCAATGGGAAGCTCTCTTCATCCTGCAACGATGTGACTCCATGGCTCGACATAGACACCCAAACTGATGGATGATACCTAACAGCACTAAATGGTCCCTGATAGTGTGCACTTACAACCTCAATACACCCCACAAAAATTAACCCTCAAAGTATTCACATCCACATACTCTACAGACACACACATACTGCTATATCTGCCATGTGGTATATATGAGGTAAAGTCTTTGTCTATTCTTCTACTGCATACAATATGGTACACAAAACCACCCTCAGCAGTGAAGTATGAGCACAGGAATGACAGTTTTCTCACCAGCAAAAAGGAAGCTCAGGGAGGGGAAAAAGAAGTGAAGGGAAGAAAGTCTTCCAACTATCTACAAGCAAGACCAGCGAACAGAAGGTAAACAGTCATCAGATATGATTAATGATCACATTGTTATCGCGTAGTGACCTACGTGGGACTCTTGGACTCAGATGTACGACAAAGAGCTTAAAGAGCTGCAGCTTGGGTCTCCTCGCGAGCTGAGAAGAGACCACACATTCTCTTTGCTGCATTCGAGTCTGTCAAAGAAAAAAAATAATTTGGCTGACAAGTACAAAAACAAATCGCTGTGATGAGTCTTCTTCATTGCATACATTTAAAAAAAAATATATAAACCCATACACCAAATAAAGCTTTGTAAATTGCACTCTGATGTGGCACATGTCCCAGGCCCCCCAACCCCTCCAGTCATTTGGGATATGTACATTCAGTAGTTCAGTCCAGGATGGAGCAAAG
The DNA here is from genome assembly GCA_947000775.1 of Pterois miles. Taxonomy (NCBI): domain Eukaryota; kingdom Metazoa; phylum Chordata; class Actinopteri; order Perciformes; family Scorpaenidae; genus Pterois; species Pterois miles. Next base: position 9,506,138 of record CAMQGK010000144.1, on the reverse strand, counting down.
ATAGAAAAAGACACGAGTTCTTACAAAGCAGAACTAAACAAGATTTCATTTTCGATTACAGAGACAAACAGACACCCAGTTGCATCTGATGAGCGATTCTGGCAGTCTCTGCTGTGGAACAGCTGCGAGTTCACCGGGGTTTTGCTGCTCTCGGAGACGTCCACAGGAACAGCTATCGCCTGCCCCCTGCTGTGCAGTTAGTCCTGTTACAGTGGAACCTTTCTCTCCAAGCTGTAGTGTTTGTGGTTCTGCTTGACAAACCAGAGAGACCCCAGACCCCCCTCCCCCTCTGTGGCCCGGCTTAGGCCTGGTTCTTGGTCCAAGGAGTCTGGTGGGGTTTTTTTATTGCCTCGTTTAGTCTGGATGGCTCTTAGCGCAGTTTAAGCTTGAAGGCGGAGAGCTCCATGGGATCCAGGCTGATGGTGGAGTCATTGGCCAAAGGCGTGCTGGAGTGCATCAGAGTCAGGGACATGGGCTGGAGCAGCTGCAGGTCCAGGTTCTTGAATAGTCCTGATACGTTCAGCTGCAGAGAGAGAAGGTCGGGAAGGTCGAGGCCGTCAGAAAATAAACAAGCTGGTGCAAGTGAGAATGCAAATATGTTGATGAGGAAATTTCAAGTTTAGCTTACAACAGAAAGAAAACAAATCCAATGATGGAACAAATATTCAGATCATTAAGTAAAAGTAGCAACAACATTACAAGTAAATATTCTGCATTCAAAGTTCCACTTAAGTAAAAATACAGAAGAATCCGCAACAATATGTATTCAAACAGTAAATGCCGCTGACCTGTCCTTGTGTCGTGGTGCAGTTGAAGCCCAGGTTCGGAGCCTCCAGACCACAGTCCAGCGCCAGACGGTGAAGGATCAAGGCGGTGTACGGAGACGGAGAGTGGGGGTCCTGCTGCTTACACAGGAGACACATGTCAATTTCAATAAAACCAAAGCCTTAAAAAAATTAATTTGTTGGGGTTTTGTTTGTATTGTTACCTGGCTCTGGATGCTGCGCAGGTTCAGAAGGTGGAAGTCGCATGGGAGGATGGACTTGAGAGGGGCGAAGGTTTGCAGGGGAGGGATGCCGCGTCTTTTGGGCAGTACGGGCAGTGCCAAGACCTCGTGGTTCAGGAAGGAGTTGGTCATATGACTGAGTATAGACGGAAAGCTGGTTGTTGCGCTATCCATCATCTGGAGGAGGGCAGAGACAGATGTAAGCCACAGAAGTAAGTGACAGCGTAACTACTGAGACATCAATGACTCACCTCTAGAGTCGTCGTTTTGCTATTACTGCACTACATGAGGAATAGGCTCTAACTACTTTGTCAGAGTACGACGTACATTTCTAATTCTGGTCCAGACAGACGCAGACAGTACTAATCTATCTATACTGGGGTTGTTGCAGCCACAGCACTGTGGTGTCAGTTTTAAATTAAGAGCACTGCAGTCTGTCAAACATGATGTTTGATGCTTTGTGAAAAGCCAGAGCAACTTCATCCCGAGTACCATCATTAGTTTCACCAGAGCGCTGGATGATAAAACTGCAACCAATGCCTTCCATTCTCTGCCCATGTGTACTCATTTGCTTGATAAATTATATCATTTGTTACTGTCTGTGGTCTACAGTTTGGCTATCAGGTGGAGGAAAGCAAGAAAAATATAGGAGCTACAGCAAAGTCTATGATGTCGACGAACAAGCATCCTTGCTGTTGCCAAGGCAACATTACCTTTTGAACTCCGCCACTCAAGATTTTGGAGAGGAAAGAATGAAACAAGGATGACAGTTTGGCAAAGACGCCATCATGCTGAAGGTAATGGAGTGAAAAAAACAAAAAGGAAAACACAGTTAGAGAGTGGAGAGGATAACATAAACACAGATGGGGTGGTAATGAGTGCTGTGAGAAGATACGAACAAAGGTGATAATGAACACAGAGCGAAGGACACAACACTCCTATATTCCACAGTTTTGCACAGAGCTTATAGAAAGTCATTCAGCGCCCCAGAGGCAGACATGGTGTGCTGGAATTTCAAAAGCTCTTGACCAGCAATCATCTCACTGACCTTGTTGCCAGTGGATCTCCTCTCCAGCAGCAGTCGGAAGCGGTTCGTCGTTTTCTTGTTGTCCTTGAGGCCCTGACCCAGCCCACGATTATCATCCTGCATCAGCCGTCGGTCCATAATCACTTGAAGTTGGCCTGAGGGAGGAGGATGACATCTATTACACAAAGCTTGCATATTGAACTTTCAGACATCAGTCGATGAGGACAAACACTTTGAGCTATTTGTCATTTAAAAACGCCCCTGTTATTCACATAACAACGATAAAAGGATTAGCTGAGTGCATTAACATCAGAGTATGAACTGTTTTGCTCTCAGAAAACCTCTCAAGGGACAAGAGAAAGAGTTATGTGCTTCAATACTATTCCATACAGAGCTAGAGATGGAAAACAAAGAAAAAGAAAGTGCATCTCAGAGCCAACTTTTATTAAAAATGAAATGAAGAAAAATGACAACATTAGATAAAATATAATAAAATACAGACCACTCTCCAGGCTGGTGACACCCAGGGGCTGAGCTGTGTGCAGTGTGAGGCGGTGAAGGCTGTCCTGAATGTACGCCTGGCTGGGCATGGGATAAAAGTTGGCCTGCAGGGGAAGTTTTAGGTAGTGGCGGCGAGGCTGCATCTGCAAGAAGAGATCAAGCGCAAAATGACACAATAAGTCAAATTCACAGTGCGAGGATAGGTGGAAGATTTTTGGGAAAAATGCCACTACATTCAGTTTAAGGTTATCAACTCATCATCATCCTGATAATCAGAGATACACATAGTTATATTCTGATGGTATTGAAAGAAATAGAAGTTATTCTTCTCTAACGCCTGACCTGGAAGCCATTGAGATCTGTGTAGAAGACATCTCCACTCTGGATATCAGTGATCAGCTGCATTGCCAGCTCCTTATTGGTCTGATCTCTGATGTCCACTGTGGTGGTTATGTCTATAGACAACCCATCCACCCCTGAAAATAGAAAAACACAGAGAACCAAAGATCAGGCCACAGAAGGTGGTATGTGAACTACACTTGCAAATAATATTTTGCATTTGCTTGCTTAAAGTAAAAAGTAGGTAGCTTATAAGAAAAAAAGTAACTGAAATATACAGTATATTGGCCCATGTTGTACCATCTGGTGCATTTAACTGAACATAAAAAGCTTTTGGAAGAGCCATTTGAACTGATTCCATTGTGCAGTTATGTTGATTCTTACCTGGCACATTGTGAATGCGAATGGTCTGCTGAAAATGCTGGTAGTGCGCCACCACCTCTGAGAAGAGAGGCCCCTCTACGACGCGCACCACAGGGGGCTCTTTCTGGTTGTAGGGCTGGAAGCAGGGAGAGAGAAAGAAGTTGAATAATGAACGCAATTTGTGCTGAAAACATAAGAGGAAGAACAACGGGGAGAGAAGTCACCAACAGGATAAGTGACTACATACAGTGGCGGCTAAGCCCTTAGGCTCGGTTGTCTTTAAATGAAGAAATGATAAAGCAGCACCTGCCTGCCTTCGTGCCTCAAGCTCCCCAGCATGATACAGTGACACAATACATAAGGGAGACTATATCAAAGCCTTCTGAGAGGCAAGTAAACATCTGAGATTCGGCAACTGAGAGAATACCTTTGCTTTTCCATCAGGCAGGAAGAGGTAAGCTCCACTTTTGTCTTTAGAGGGACGAGTGCCGTAGACCATGAACTGCATCTGAACCTTCACTTCCTGAAGATCATCCTTGCGCTTGATACTCTGCAGATGAAAGCGCCATAGAGAGGAAAACAGCACAGAATAAAAAAAAAAAAACAGAGTTAGATAAGAAATGAAAGGATGTTTGAGCAGCAGCAAGATATGATCAGTTAGATCAAACAGCCAGGGTTTATTGAGAAATTAAGTTTTTTTTTTTTCCAACAGATGAGCAAATCCTTGATTCAGATATAAAGTCAACCGATAAAACACAAACCTCCAGCAGGCCTGTGGTTCCAGAGAAGCCCAGAGTCAGAGACTGGCTGCTGATGTAGAAGATCTGAGGGTCGGACTGCTGTGAGCGGACAGGAAGTGGGTCTGACGCTCGAGCGGTGACGCCCCGACCAGACAGCCTGAGCAGAGTGTCAGAGCGGAGCGTCATGGGCGAATCGGGAGAGTCGTAAACATGGAACACAGCCAGGCCCAGCGGCGGCAGACGGACCATGAATGTTGCCTGAATGGAGGGTGGAAGAACAGTTGGATATAAATTAACACGCACAAACATTTGAAGAAAAAAACAGAAGGTTATGTTTTTCAGGGCCGGTTTCATCTTCCTTGTTAATCTAAACGGCGAGTGTCGACCACAAGCCATTCATTAAAAGTTAAAAGCATTTCAACATTAGGAGCAGTGTGCTGTAATTAAAATGTGATGAGAAGTGGTGTTAATGAGGCTGTTTGTATTGCTCCGCTACATTTAAATTCATTGCTTTCTGTGGGTGGAGAGGATTTCATTGGGGCGCAATAAATGAATCAGAGTTGTGGCGAAGCAAATGGGATGTTTTTTTGTTACTACTGCAGATTCAATACACAGTATGAGCTGATTCAGTTTTTTGTTTTGAAAATGGAAAGAAAACACATCTGTTGTAGTGCTAGCTTGCAAGTAGATATTGAAGGAAGTCTGAGGCCTTTTTGTTCAAATTCTGTTCATGTTTGAATACTTTTAATACAATACTTACAATTTCTCTCCCTCTAAAAGGTACATAGAGAGAGTTAAGACTACTCCAATTTATCGTTGTAATCCTGTAACACTGATCAACTCAAGATGGACAAAACTGATGCAGCAGAACCAGAGATATTGCTTTTGTATTTCTGCATTCTTCTTCCTTGTCAAAACCTGATGCCTACACTATCCACAATGCAACTTGCCTGCCAACAGTTCGCACTTTACACATGTCACTGTGACGTGTCTTTATAGTCCATTTTCTTCAAACTTAAAAAAGGTACACTGTGTAGGATTTAGCAGCATGTAGTGGCGTGGTTGCAGATTGCAACCAACTGAGTACCCCTCCTCTCACTCCTCCCTTTCCAAGACTTCGGTAACATGAGCTGCCAAGAGCAAATAACACCGTTCACCTCACTCATCCTTACCATAATAACACTATTATAGGAGCAACAGATGTCAGACGGTGGCACTCTGCAACTCACATTACCGCAGTTTCACAAGTGTGTCGAAGAACTACGGTGGCCTACAGGTAACATAAAAATGTGAGAGTCTCTCTCTCGAGCCAGTTTGTCTGTTCTTTGCTACTGTATAAGCATGGCAGAGCAACATGGAGAACTCTGTGAAGATACGAAGGGCTTATTATAAGCTAACAAACACAAATGTTAGAGTGTTTCATGTCTGCCTTTATCTTAATGTGCTTTGAGAGGAGCCACCTCTGCTGTTTAGAGTCAACTAGGCACAGGTAAGCCCAATCACAACACAATCAGGGCTCCTATATGTAGGAGCCCCACCTAATCTCCTGTCTTCAAATGCATCATCTAAAGTGAGTTGTGCTTCATTCATGCCTTTGTGTTCAGTTTATGACGGCCCATCTTTGTGGGGCAACTGTGGCTCAGGGTAGAGGTAGAGCAGATCCTCCACCAATCGGAAGGTCAGTGGTTCAATCCCCAGCTGACCCCCATCACATGTTGGTGTGTCCTTGGGCAAGACACCCCAAATTGCTCCCGAAGGTATAGCCATTAATGTGCGAATGAGATCAATGAGTATATAGATCAGATCCTGATGGGCAAAGTTGGCACCTTAGCAGCCTCTGCCATCAGTGTATGAATGTGTGTGTGAATGGGTGAATATGACATGTAGTGTAAAGCGCTTTGAGTGACCAGAAGACTTGAAAAGCGCTATATAATTGCAAGTCCATTTACCATGTTTGATTGGTATATTATTTGATAAGATATTTCTGTCTTTCAGTTAATTATAACTGCACTTAGTGAATGCATGTGCAATGCTGTCATGTTGTGAATCTTCCGTTGTCTATTAATTCAGATAAACCACTTGATGATGTTAAAGGGGAAAACTCATGTGAAATAAAGAATTTCCTGTCTCTCTCTCTCCCAGATTCTGGTTGCCTCACATCCAATAATGTCCAGAGTCTCCAGCCCTAAACACTTCGGTCACCTAATAAACTAATGAAAACATTGTTATGAATATTATATTCCATTTCTGCTAACAGATCCCCTGAAATGTTACACACTGTTCCTTTAAGCATGTGTAACTATAACAGATCCAGGGTGGGAAACAATGGGGAACTATGCGGACACTCGCGCTGTGGTAGTCATGTGTCCATTTCACTATGCGGAAAACAGCAACCTCTTGAATTTAATCTCTTACCTCAAATACTTCTGCACTCATTTGAGTAGCAGAGCTCCACTGAGCACTCAGCTGCACAGGGAGGGTCTGTCCATCCTCAGTAAGTACCCGCACCCTGACCGTGTTGACCAACACCGTCACCACGCACAGACGCTCCTGCTCCACAGGGTTAAACAGAACCAGGTACCTGGTACAGAGAAGGGAGAGAAAAAGCAATCAGAAACCCAGGATGGGCGAGGACTGTCTGAGGTAGGAGGAAGAGGAGACAAAAGATGCCAGGGGATGCAGGTAATACCTCGGTCCTGCTGGATCCAGCTCGATTAAAGTGCGCTGAGGCAGAGAGTCTTGAGTAGCACGCCTGTCATCCTGCAAAACATATGACATAGGAAACGCACTGAGAAACCTGCATAATTTCTTCCTTTTGCAAGTACTGAGTTTATTATACGGTGGCGGTAGTGTTTCTCTGTGTTTCCTCTTACTGTCTCCAAGAAGGGCTCCGTCTGGTAAAAACGATAAAACTCTTTGTTTTTCATCACCAGGAAATGAGCAGCATTGATGATTACTCTCTTGAGGCCGATGAGTGACCGCAGTAATCTAGGGGGGAGGAACAAGAATCAATGGCTGGCTGCAGCAGAGTCACAGCATGGTTTATTTTGCTTCAAAGTATTGAACGGGAGAGTATGAAATAACCACAGAGACAGAGGGTTAAAAAATGAACAGTTTTCTTCTTCATATAAATTGCATTGTTTAAAGAAACAATCTGTCCAATCCATACTGTCATTTCTTTAAACTCTCAGGTCCTTACCTGGTGCCGTAGTCAACGACTACATTCTCCTTGGCGGTGCCAGTGATGGCATCGTGATGCTGGAAGAGGCCAACAGACTGCCTCGCATCGACTAGCAGGGCATAGTCTGAGACCGGGTAGCGCCCCTCCATGCCCGCATGCCGAGCATTTGCAACCGCCAGGCTGTAGAGGATCTCTGCCCCCCTGAAGGACATAGACAAACAGTTAGCATTGGGGAGTCTTTAGTCAGCTAAATGTGTGTTCACATTACTATGTAATGTGTTTGTATATGTTAATTTTTAAAGTTGAGTTTACATATGATTTAAACCATGGTTTTTGCTATGTTCTCTCAAATTGCTCTTAATACAGTTGTTTATACACCCACGCAGGTTTTTCCAGGTAATCTGGCTGATTAGACCTCTTCTCAGGAGAGGAGATGGACCAGAGCTTTGCTGAATACCAATAAGGATGACTGAGGTGTAATTTGTCCCACCCTAACAGGTACAAAAAACCTAACAGGAAAATGTCAATAAATTAGTCTATACACACCCACACAGTCCTGAGAAGAGGTCAAATCAACTAGACTATCTAAAAACCCCTGAGTGTTCAGAGGCTTTAAAGCTGATGCAGGCATTTTTTGGCATCATTGGGCAACATCCATCCATAATAAGTTTTCATTATATTGTAATTCAAGTGTTCTGAGAGAAAACTAGACTGCTGCACCTCCTCGTGGCTGTAGAAAATCTAGCCTGTGAGAGGAGACTTTGGCCAATCACATGTCATTTCAGAGGGAGAGCGTTCCACCTTGTGGGTGGTGCTTGTTATTCCTTCAAGAGAGCTCAACATGGCTGCCTGGTTACAAACTTTCTCATTTTACAGCTAAACCATACAAAACAAGATGATTCTGAAAACATTTGAGGAGACAAATAGTCATTACAGTAACAGAATATTGAGTCATATTTGATCAGCGCTGCCTAGTTTGACCATTTGGTCGGCATTTGTGAGTGACCGACACCCAGCTCTCATAGATGGCAGCTGGACAGCAGACCCCAGACCAGCTTTGACTGGTTCTTTTCCTCCAGTTTGTGAAACTTTGCAGATGCAATCAGGAGCACCGAGGACACAGGACACAGGGGCACACGATTTTTTTCAGGTTACCTCATGACCTTCATGTACTACGGTCAAGATATACTGACTGTTTTGTAAAAAACTTTTTTTTTTTTTTTAAATCATATTTGCTCCAATCTCGTCTACTTCAGCTTTAATGTAACCCACTTGCATTTTAGGTTTTTGCGGTTTCACATAATTCTGTTCGCAATAGAGGAAAACAGTAAACATGAGAACTAAATGCACAATTAATAATTCATGCCATCATCTGAACTAAATGTATATTCATACATCCAACTAAAAAGTCAGACATACAGTATATGTGATTAAACAAGCATTTTGTGTTGCATTTTATAGTAAAGGCCTGTTTTTCTGACAAGTTTGATAAGAACACAGAGATAAAGATAAACCTTAAATGGCATCAGAGAAGAATATTGACTGGATTCCAGTGTGGTTTAGTGTTATGAATAAAAAGACTATTTGGAAGTGATATGATGTTTTTCGATTTTGGCTTTAATTTGTACACAAGATCTTGCAGGTACATTATGATTTTATGATACCATGGTGGCATCAGCCATATTTTATGGAGTGGTTTGCTGGGGCAGCAGCATCACAGCTGCAGACAGGAAGAGGCTGGATAAGATTATCAAAAGGGCCAGCTCTGTCCTGGGATGCTCTCTGGACACAGTGCAGGTGGTGGGAGAGAGGAGGACGATGGCTAAGCTGTCATCCATGATGGAGAAGGACTCCCACCCCATGAGAGACACCATCAGAGCTCTGGAGAGCTCCTTCAGTGACAGGCTGCTACACCCTAAGTGTACGAAGGAGCGTTACAGAAGGTCCTTCCTGCCTGCAGCTGTTAGACTCCACAACCAGCACTGCTCCCAGTAGACCACATAAACACTTACAACAAACTGACCGGACACAAGAGCAATAAGAACTCATATGTGCAATCATATCATCTGCTCAATTATAGTAACTGTGCAATTATTTATTAATATGCTGGACATATTTAGTTTTACTTTTCTACTGTGTATATATTATTTTATTTGTAATAATACTTTTTTAAAATCTATGCTTCCTGTTTATTGCACTATCCACTTGCTGCTGTAACATGTGAATTTCTCCACTGTGGGACTAATAAAGGAATATCTTATCTTATCTTAATCTAGTACACCACACCTACATCTCATTTGCAATGCAAAAGAGAAACAGTGCTTGATGTAGAACTCGCTGACATAAAGAGCTACACCATTGTTAAAACGCCTCAGGTTGTGGGTGTTGGTTATGAGTGATTAAATCCGTCTCACCTGAGATGTGACTCTATCACACGGTCCAGGCTCTTGTAAAAGGGCCGAGAGGTGAAGTAACCAGTCCAGTAGTGGTCTTCCCGGTCTGCATAGGCAAAGAAATCTCCACTAAGCACTGGGTAGTCTGCGGGTCTGGACCCCTGGGCCACTCCGTGTGCTTTGTATACAGCGTTGAAGTAGTCTGTGAGAGTCCCAAACTGAGCCTGAAGGAACAGCCAAACACATGACACATTGTTAAAAATAACACTTTGCTCAGACACAGCTGTACAAGCTGAAAAAAATGTATTATAATGCATGCGCCTTTCATCTTACATGGCATCTTCTGAACCAAACATTGAGTCGTGACAGATTCTTTGTTCCGTCAGCAAGTTAAAATACCACTGCATGATTCATTATCACAAGAAAGGCTGTACAGAGAGATGCTTCTATCTAACACACCGCATGCTGAGAAGCACAAAAACAGTGAAAAAGAAACAAAAAGCCAACAACATATATTTGACAACGCTGCTGTTGTGATAGTTGACAAATCATTTTCTCACCTGTACGTGCATCTCTGGGTGAGAATTCATGTAGTCAAACAGCTTCTGGTAGTTGATGTACTGCTGATCCCACTCCAGCGCCTTGTCGTAGCGGAAGTCATCTCCCAGTGGGACGAGAAGCACCTTGCTGCGGTAGAGTTTGGACTTTTTACGGTACTGATCCAGCAGCAGGTGTGCCCTGATTGAAAAAGAGGGTGACGGGGGGGGGGATAAAAAGAAAAACTGAGGGGACACATTTCTTGGCATCCAAACTGCCCTACTTTACATACGCCAGTTTTGTCGGAAATCACTATGACCTTGGAAAGAAGAAGGATCAAATTAGCCTGGGGAGTATTTTCCATTAGCCACAGAAATACAGTATGTCCTCTGGAAAGTTTTTTTAAGGTCATCTAAAAACTGCAAGATTATCTGCAGTCCACGTCTGTCTCCCACCGTTCATCCACCCTCTCCGGCTGTTGTCACTGGCACAAGTTCAAGTTTAGTTTGTTTGTAAGAGACTAGGACAGATAACAGAGTTTTGCAACAACAGTGACCAACCTGCTGTATAAATGTGGGAGTCTGTAGGGCTGCTTGATTATGGCAAAATAAAATCATAATCACGATTATTTTGGTCAATCCTAAGATCATAATTACTTTGGAAACATGCATTTAGAACATAGTCTACATTTTATAGTTAACCGTATCAATCTGTTGAAGCTAAATTAAGAGGCTAGATCTATAATGAACTTTGTGCTCTTGTGAACAAGTTAATTATAAACACAATGGTTGTACAGATAGGAATGGTGATGACACAGTCACATCCAGAAAGCATGGTAAACAAAACAGGCTCTGTGTTTCAAGCGAGAGAGTGCATAGCGAGCACAAAGCTTTGAGTTTCAGGGGAGGGGTGCTGTAAAGCACCATCTTCACCCCGGGCCTTTCCAAGCCGACCTAGAGCCGGTCGGGGTACACCACTACGGAGGAAATGCACCCAGCAAGGGCCAGCCAGGGTTGGGCAGAGTTCCCGAAAGGGGATCCTCCCACACCAAGCGGCCATTCCTGAAAGAATATCACTGTAAAGGAAAGAGGCGTGTCGGATTTAAAACACAAGACAAAAACCACAACGCCACTGTGAAATGAAATGCAATGCAAAACAAGCAAAAATTTCATAATCTTAATTAAAATTTTGTGTGTGTAGCTGGAGCCAATTTCTATTACTACATAAAAAGTAAGAAATGTTTTAATATGTATTTAGTATGTTAGTATATAGACCGACTGTGGTTTCTTTTTCTATATGTTTTTACATTCACAGGTTCGCAACAGGGCTGCACGGTGGTGTAGTGGTTAGCGCTGTCGCCTCACAGCAAGAGGGTCGCAGGTTCGACTCCGGCTGTGTATGTTCTCCCCGTGTAAGCGTTTTCTCCGGGTACTCCGGCTTCCTCCCACAGTCCAAAAACATGCATTAGGTTAATTGCCGTAGGTGTGGATGTCAGCGTGAATGACTGTCTGTCTCTATGTGCCCTGCGATGGACTGGCGACCTGTCCAGGACCCCGCCTTCGCCCAATGCCAGCTGGGATCGGCTCCAGCCCCCCGCCCCCCGCGACCCCTAACGGGATAAGCGGTTGACGATGAATGATGAAATGAATGAGGTTCGCAACATTTTTTTTGCTGGGATCCCTTAACTTTGGTTATTTAAGACTAGATCAGGATGCAGACTTTTTAAAGACATTTTACAATGGATTTAAAATAATTTTTACTATCTATTAAACTGATCTAATCTGATATTAAACTTTTCTTCATTAATCGACTGGTATATAAAGTGTCAGAAAATAGTGAACTCAAGTCAAACCTGACATCTTCAAATGTCTTGTCACGTCAGATCTGGGACTTTTTCCTTAATGAATGATTTAACTGATTATTCGATTATCAAAATACTTGCACATTAATGAAGACGACTGAGTAGAGGTGCTGCTGAGTATTTATGGTAATCACATACAGGTTCTCATTGAACCCCCCCTCCCTTTTATTTGTCCTCTCTATTGATGATGCATTATTTCCTTCTTTTTGACCAACAGGCTTGCACACTGATGGAAAACCGCCCTCCAACTCTACTAATTAGGTGTGCAACCTGCTGCCGAATGCTGACATTGACCCTGATGAAGACCTCTTCAGTGGTCATTTTAAACAACTATTGCCATGTGAAAAAAGGCATTTTAATTTTGTTCAAAGTCTACAGTGTGGCTTGGATTATTTTTGAAGGAGACTTACATTTTGTGATTTTTTGAGATCATATTCCACCCATGCAATGAGCCCTTCATGAGACTGAATTTGCAGATAAATTTTCTGATAATTGACTTATCAACTTATCACCTTTCAGTTCTAATATACACCAATACGGTATATCTGCAATAATCAAATTTCAGCTGATACGTCAGCCCAGACGATATACCGGTCTATCTCTAACAGGCAACCTGAAACATCCTCAAACAAAGTAAGAGACTTAACACCCCACAGGTCTCACCTCTCTGCTACATTGGCATCCACCACAGTTTTTGGTGGCACTTTCCAGGGACAGTTTATCCGACCACCTGGTAACCTCTTGAAATCGAACTGGCAGCAGATCTTTGGGTCGGGTCCGCAGGTGTGAGGCACGTCGTAGCTATAGAATGGCATCATGTGGCAAAAGATATCCGTGCTCGACCCAGTGTCTGTCAAAGCAGTAACGCAGAAATCAAAACACTGGCTTGAGAAAACAGCAGCCTCAATAGGCAAGAACGAAATACGCTAATAAGGCTGCGCTGTGTAAGGTTGGTATTTGTCATCGTAGACACACCAGCGCTAATGAACTTTAAGTCCTCACCTACAGCGTTCTCTGGGGGTTGCCATTGAAAAAAGTAATTCTAGATAAAGCAACAAAAAAGGAAATGACATTCCCAAAAGAGCTGAGTACCACAAATTGATAACAGTGTAATATCTGAGGATTTTTCCATTAAGAGCAAACAGACTGTAAATCTTCAGATGTCCAATTCACCAAGAAATAATAGCAAAGCTCTGGAGTCTATTGCACATTGGTGATTCTTCCAAAAATGTCTATCTCTTTAAAAAGGCTATGACAAATGGCATGACTCATTCTGCAATAAGCTTAGCAAAAGATAAGCACATGAATCAGATGGCATGGCTGGCTCCGGTCCACTCACCCCAGGCCTGCCTCCACATGAACTCCAGGCTGCGTGTGGAGGCAAAGTGTTTTTTAATGGAGTAATGGACCCTCTGGATGAGCATGCTGGTCAGGTTGGCCCTCTTCAGCAGATACGACATGGTAGCACTGTGACCAAAAGGGTCTACTGCCCACCCGCTGCGAGGAGTGATACCTGTGACAGAAAGCGGGAAGCAAGTAGTTCAGGTTTATGCTCGGAATGCATCTTTAAGAAAAATCATTCTCCTCTGCGGGGAGTGCTGAAAGTAGCACAAAGTGTTTTGTCACCCACTGAGTGAGAGGTGACACTTGCTGCATGTAGGATGACGAGCTCAGATTTTACCATGGGAAGACTTATCATTTTAACTTTTAAATGTAGTGAAAGAAACTGGGGTTATGCAAAAGGTCTAACATTTAACAGAGTGAAGAAGAGCAACTTATACATTTCAGCATCATTTGTCTAAATATAAATAAGGCTCCTGTAGGGAATCATTTCTGATTGTGTACCTAAATTTCTCTCCAGCCACTGATGTCCTTCAATGAGCTGGTCTATCATGGCAAAGTAGTGAACGTTGGCTTCATCCGTCATAACCCAGCCTCCTGTGACAATCTCTAGCTGCCCTCCAAGGATCAGTCTGTTGAACAGAGGGGATTAAGAGAGCAAGGTGAGGATGATCCAGCACTTAGCAGGAGCCTCACATTAACCAGAAAACAAGCTATTTTTAGAGCAACCACATTCTGCCAGCAGACACTATCCATTGTGTAAAATACTGCAGTAGGCATCAAAGAACTCTGAAAACTGTCAAGACTTAGGTGTCTAAATTAAAAAGGCAAAATCTGTGTGCTTCTCTAAAGCCATGACTCACTTGCGCATAGCCTCCTGCTTGTGTATGTCTGCGCTCTCCCACCACTTGGAGAAAAATGAAATCTCAGACCAGATGAACTTCCTGCGAGGATCCTCGGCCAACTTCACCACCATGTTGTTTAAAATATGCTGCGTCTGGTCTGTGAAGTACTTGTCAAAAGTCTTGATCCACCCTAACAAGACAAGAAAAGAAATAAGAGCATGTTGCACAACAGAATGTCTGCTACAAATTGGACTATTTCAGAAACAATATGTGTTGCATATATGGAGCTGGCTGATACCAACGCCAGAAGACAGGTCAGGTAAGACACTCAATGCTGTGGAAAAAGTGCTGCAACAGATCTAAAATAAAGCTCATATTTTATTCAAAATGAGCTGTTCCCCTCAGAAAGCTATTTAGCAGAGTGCTTTCAAAGAAAGTGACTAAAAAACTCTTTCTGTGCATTTTGGTGTGCAACAGTGTAGAATACCAGTCTATAAATAAACTGCTGAATATTCATTTCACATGTTGTAGTCTCATATATTTTATAGAGATCAAAGTTCTACATCATTCTGCAGAATCTTAAGCAATGCCACTGAGATGTCAGCTGTGAGAGACAGGACTATTTACTGCAGTCTTTAACGCTGTGCATTGTTTGAGCTGCTTACCTGCAGCTGACTAAAACACCTAAAATCCCTTCTTTGCATTTAGTGAAATGAGCCTATTACAGGCAAACCTGCTTTTACCTGTCTTCAGTGTGAGCTGACAATATGTTTTCTGGTTGCAAAACTCTCCTCCTGTCTATTAACCCTGGACACTGAATATTGCATTCAAAGACTCTAAAGAAAACTTTACAGTAGAGTTTAATCAAATGCAGCTCCAAATGACACCCATTTTCATTGTTGATGGACAGGATTCGCAGTGCTCTGTAGCCTGTCAACATATCAATAACTGTCAAGTTAGTGAGCATGTGGCTGGCTGGTAAACAAATTTAATGGAAATGTCAGTCTAAAATAAAATTTCAGCCAATCCAGCCTATAAATAGCTGGAGCTTTCCAATACCAATATCTTTCTAATTCCATTGTTTGAAGCTAAGCCGTGAATCCTGTCAGCATTATGCTAATAATAATGATAACGAATGAATCAAGTTTTGAGTGATTTCTGCGTCCCTCGCTAGCCTCCCACTCAGGTAAGGCCTCACATTAGCTGGCTTGTCTGAGGACAAGACAATTTTAACCCACTGAAAGAAAAATGTTCAGACATGCTCAAGGCTGCATCTCAAGATACAGATTGAGCAGACTTTCAACAACTTAGAACTTTCAACAAAGTTTTACCAAGTGTGTTATACCCTCTTTCAACTCACCTGGATCATTGTGGGAGTGGGGGACCACAAACACCTGCAGCGGTTCATTGTCCCACTCATCAGGCTCGTAAGTTATCTCAAAGCCCTGTTTCCACACACCACCATCTGGGTTGTCAAACTTGAGGATGGAGTACACATCCAGCATCTAAAATGACATGAAAACTCATTATTTGCTCACCAGACACACAGCAAAAATAAGTATGCAATAATCTACAACACAGCAGTGATAACATTATTTTGGCCGATTAGCTGCTTATCATTTCATCTACAGGAAAACACTTTTTGTATAATATAAACTTGTGTTTGGTGGATTATTCATCTGTTGTTACAATGCTAATTGGCAATGTAGTTGACATTGTTGAGCCTGTTTATTTACCTTCACAATGATGTCCAATTTGTAGAGATCATGCATTTGTGGGATAAGCAGCGCAGGTAAATAAACAGGCTTTCCAACGATGTAAAACACAATGCCAATTACCACTGTAACAACAGAGAAATAATCCACCAAACACAAATGTCCAAACTTATTATAAACTAATATTACAGAAATAAGCTCACCTGAACATCTGCTTGACCGTGGCTGCCTAATGCAGATTGGCAATCCTGGGGCTTGACAGCTAGGAAAGTGGGACGGCCGTCGAAGGGTAGGACCCAGGAACCATTGGCACTTCTGAAGGGCAGGTGGCCGCTGGGAGACACAGCTCCTGTGTCTGTGAGCTCCATCACAGAGTCCTTTATGTGGCTGATGATTTGGTGGTTTTCTTCCAGAAGCTGTTCCAGCTGCTCTATCCGGTTTTGCAGAACTGAGATTTGGCTCTAAAAACAAACACACAAAAATCATAAATCACACAGCTGTGTAACGTCATAAAACATCTGTTACCCAAACCCTCCTCCTTCTATGTTACAGTGAACAAACTTCAGTTGCGAGAATAGAAATAAGATGTGTGATGAAAAATCTTCTGATTCAGCCAAGATAGCAAACAGCAGTATGAGATCAATCTGCCCAAAAGAATCATGATTGGACATGTCTATATAAATTTGAATATTAAAATAAAAGAATATATTAACCCAGATCAAGCCTTGTGTTATGGGATGAAGATATTTAGAATAATATATTTATGTTCATTTATGCTTTTATCCATCCTCTGATGTATCACAACAAAATGTGTAAAAAAAAAAATAAGTGCAACAAAAATAACTGCAGAAAGGAGTTCATTTTTCACACAATATGCACCCCCATAACAGCAATAATTCTTACCCGTGGAAAATTCCCGCCATTCTGTCGCCTTGCAGGGTCATGTTGGACTCGATCCAACATCAGATACAGTGAGAATACAGCCACACAGAATATGGCCCCTCCACACACCGTCACCTGTTTCCTCAACTTCATCCTCCTCTGGAGCAATCTTCTTTCCGGGGTTTAAATAAAAATAAAAAATGGCCTTGACTTTGTTTTTTCCAGGAGAGACAAAAAAAAGTCCTTGAAAACTGGAATGCAATCCCTCACAGTGCAGAAAAAAAAGTAACCAGCTACATCAGTATTAATGGTTCAGTTCCACTCCTGCGATACCTCCAGCCTCCACTCACCATACTGGAGACCACAACGAAGGGGGCTGCAGCAGTGGCAGCAGTAGACAAGGGTACTAAATCAGCAAGAGCTGGCAAGCAGTCTGTCAGCTTTGGCCAAACCACAGCCACCGGTGGGCTCCTTCAAAGTAGCCTTTGTGCTCAACCATCCAAACCGATGAGACTGCAGGAAAAGGAAAAAACAAACACCACACAGAGGGGGCTCAAACAGGGAGCCTAGTGTCCGCACAGCATGATGTGTGTCACCGTGGGCCTGCTTTCCGGGTCCAGTCCCCACTCCCACAGCACAGCCTAATCATCCAGTACAGCCAGAGTCCCCTTTTGCTCAGTTGGCCCCCGGTACCATAACAGTTTGCACCCTAGGCTGCGGCAGAGAAAAAGACCAACTTGGCTTAGATTAGCAGCTTACAGTTTTTTTTTTTTTTTTTTTTAAATCAAGCCTCAATTGTGCCTGTGGCAGCTCCAGGAATTAAAATGAGACAAATGTCATTCTTCTCTCAGTAGCATAGTGACAGCATATCTACTGTGGCAGCAGCATGGGCAGTGTGTCTGTCACGAGCGCCAAGTTGAAATCACATCAGAGGGTCTTCTTCAGCTGTTAGGAAATTTTCGATTAGTGGAGCATGCAAAACAAAAAAAGAGGAACTGTCACAAGAAGCACAAGTGAAAGGAACTGTGTGGAATGGTGACTTTTCAACAGGGGAAACAAAAATCATGATGAGCACAGTAGCCTGCATTTCCTCTCAGCACTAATAGGTGTTCTTGTTTCCCTCTGTGTGCAAATCCGACATGATCATAATCCGCTCACTTTCCAGGCTGCTCTATCTAAGCATTACCACAGGGAGTGGGGATAACCTGACACTTACATTTGCTTTGACTGACTGGAAAATAAATAGCCTCACTGTTAACTGGAGGAGAAATATTTCTTATATCGTCTGTGCCACATGATGAATTCATCCAACAAGAAAGACTTTGTTAGTTGGGGTGCCTGACAGAAACAACTATCGACTACAGCACTTCATTTAAAAATTCAAATGCACTACAGACCCTAAGCTGCTCACATGATGCATATTAGCATCAAGGGAAACATTCCTCAATATTCATAACCCCTGTGTAAACTATCAGACAGTATTATTTTAGTTATTGCTCAATAGGTGGCATCTCTGTTAAGCTTTAACTTGGATGACTTTTAGTCAGCTAACGCTATCGCTGGGCAGCTAGCCAGCAACATTGCGTTGCTTCAGACTGAACAGCACTAAAATACCTGCATTTGGACATTATCCCGTGTTAAGCTCTGAGACGCGACAGCTGCATGTATATCGTTAACCCATTAGCCGCATGAACGTGCCCTGACAAACTTTAATAACCTCTCCAACATTAAACAGATACCATAAATATGCAGCTCAACAAGCTAACGCTAGCCACCAGATGTTCCATGATTAAGATACCACATCAGCTCGGGTGGTTTGCGAGCTAGCTTCGAGGGTCGGACAACGATAGTAAAAGGGCTTGTAATTTACTAATAAATCTAGGTGAGCAGCAGTCACAGCTGTCCTTCAACATCCGTGACAAGCCTGTGCTGCACGGCAGATTTATGTCTAGCGTTACAGACGACAGCAGGTATTGGCTTAATAACACTAAGACAATACGTGGCTGATATTTCCTGGCTAACTCTCATGTACGACCTTGGCACCCTGTCTCTTTGTGAACAAAATCTTTTTTAAAAAATCTGACGTTACCCATCAAAGGAGAGTAATCCGGAAGAGTGTAGAGCCCAGCAATGTGTGAGCTTTTAGCCCTAGGCTGACAGATTACCAACTGAACCAGTTAGCCTAGCAGCTAGCACCGCTGAGCTGCCGCAAAGGCTTCTGGGAGGAGCTGCGCATCAGTCGGTGATTGGCCAACAGCTTCAGCAAGCTTGTTAAATAAATGCACTAACCTTTCATTTCTAGAGTGTCTGCAATGCCACATCATAACGGCTTTATTTAAATAACGCTTTTAATAAACAAGTTACAAAGTGCTTTAAAAGACACAAAAAGCAGCACAAATGAACAGGTATAAATGAATAAAAATAGAGTTGATATAGTAAAAGTACCAAGCAAGGTATGAAGTACTAAAACACAGTAAAATGAGTACAATTATAGCAGAAGAGTAATTGATTAAGAGAACGCTATTCTGAAAAACTGTGTTTTAAAAGACATATTATAGACAAAACAGAGCTGCCTGATCTCCTCTGACAGGTCGTTCCAGAGTTGTGGGGCCCTGGCTCCTGAAGAGTGGATAATTCTAAATATTACAATAATTGATTAACAATAACTACAGTATTATAGGTAACTGGGTCACAAAGTGTTGTAAATGGGTTGTACACCGAGCCTTGCAAAGGTTGTGTCCACTCCTGGTATTATGTACCTGCTTGTTTACTGTTTCTAAACTATTTTAGTTTTAGTTTACTGTGTTTATGATTATGGTGTCATCTATTTTATAGTTCAACACATGGCTCTAGCTCTACAATCACCCTTTATTCATATAATAATAATTTAATAATTTTGTTAGAAAGTGTTTCATGTCCACCTCTATCCCACTCACCTGTGCTGTTCAGTCAACTAGGTACAGGTGATGACAGGAATCAGGACTCCTACAACTTTGTTTGCACCACATGCTACCAGCCATACCTGATCCCCTGTCTTCAGAAAGTGTGTCTTCTAAAATGAGTTCATTTTCATGCCTTTGTTCACTTTATGACTGCTCATGTGTCACTGGAATATTGTTTGTGTTCTAATATTACCTGACTTTGCTTTAATAATTAAGATGATTGATTTAGATGCATACTGTACATGTAAATACCTGGAAATAGAAGCTGAAATACTAATCTCTTGTCTTATATTCATCTTCTGATGTCAAACCCAAATGTTTTCAGCATACAGCAAAAATAAAGAATTGGCCTTGCTGTTACGGTAGTTTTGGAGTTTTGGACTATAGGTTTAAAAATATTTATATAGTGCATTCACAAAAGTCTCCCTCCAGGTCAAAACCACAAAAGAAGGTGTCCTGGTATGGTATTTCCTGCATCACCTGGGGACTATCATTTATCAGGACAGTCAACCACCATTGTTATGTTTCCTCTGTTGCTGTGGAGACAAGGGGGTCCCCACTGGGCTTTGTGCTCAGGTACACCTGTTAAGACTCTCATATTACTATGGCGGCTTTGTGCCTTTAGAAGAATATCCAGTATGAGCAGTTGGTTTACATTTCCTATTGCTGGTCTTATTGTGAGACCTCATGCATACCAGATCCACAGGATATCCATGAGGCTCAGCAAGAGCACTCAGGACCCAGTGAGAAGAGTCTCAGTCCAAAATAAAATTAAAACCAGCTGTGTAAACATTTGTTTCTCATTGTGACTTTATTTTGTAGAGATTATGCTTTCAGAGCAGGATTATGTCATTGCTGGTGTACTTTCTGTTACCAAACCTATTTTTAAGACTAAAAATAACTCTCATACACAGAATTTTGAAGAGTTTTGTAGATCTGATGAAAAGTTACCAGTATCAAGATGATAATGTCCCTGTCATATCCCAACCAGTAAGCTAATTAATTATTTAAGTGTCAGCTAAGCCTCCTGTTCCACAAAGAGTTCCTGGATGATCTACCAAAAGAACATAGCAATGTGACTCACATGCAGAGCATCATTACATTTTCCAGACTGGGCTTCTCAGGTGACATTTACGTACACAGCAGTGTTCATTTCTCTCCAGCAGTCAGGCTGCTCTTTAGCTTTGGTGATATAGTGACAGAATAGACAGCACTGCTTCGGCCCCTCTGTCCACAGGGAGGTAATAAGCCCACTGTAATACTTTGCAGAGGACCTGCAGATATTGGCAAACCAATCTCAACAAAGGGCAAAACAGAACACGGGGAAAGTTTAAAAGCTTATTTATTAGAATCACTTGTCATGGCAGTACTAATTATCATTGATTAATAAGGGAGAAAGTGAATGCAGTCAGAGTCCGACTATAGAGGTGAAGAACAGTCCAAGGGTCAGCTGCACCACAGGTCTGTTGCTTTCTCTGTCCATTAACTTTCAACCATCACTTGTTGGCTGGTCTGAGCCATACAATGTACTAGGCTGGCAAAACACTTCAGCCTCAAGGAAACCCGACTCGTCCTTGAAACTGTGGTATTCGGAGTTGACCCTGCATACAGAACATGGGGAGATTGGAGTGTATTCAAAAATTCACTTGAACATTAAATGCACATACCATATCCGCAGACAGAGAAGACCCATCTACTCCTAATTGTTAGTGTTGTATACCAAACAATGGAAAATGAAGTCCATCATGGTTCAAATAGTTCAAATAGTTTTCATTCTACTCTTCTTTGACTTAATGGACATCTTAGGTTTCCTATCTAATGATGGCACAAATACGTATCCACATTTCCCCAAAGTACAGCATATTTTTACCCAAATGCTGCCACTGCAAAAGTCTGCTGAGTACATAACAGGTGAGAAGTGGTCTGGATTCTGGATTTCTGGATTCTCTTCCATAAAAACACGAAGAAATCTCTTTTAAAATGTATAGTTTTTCAGAAGGAGTAAACATCCTGGCATACATTGTACACATCTGTCTTTTAGAACTCACAAATTACTTCATGTGAAAAGTTGTAGTTTTTTTCTCCATTTTCACCAGGCCCTGTTCCCAAAAGTGCAAAATATGTTTTTTTTCACATTTGTAAATATGAATCCACCCCCCTACCATACATAGTGAACTGTACATCAGCTTTTGATGTATAAATACTTTAGGTGTTTCCATTTTGTGAAACCTTAAATCCACCATATCTGTCACAGTTGTACTAGTTACTTTGTGTAAAGTTTAATATATGCAAGACGTGCTTGTGTTAGTATTTTATGTCGATTGGTGCATTTGTTGTATTGGTGCTGTATGTTTGTAGTATACTATATGATTGTACATTTTGACCAACATTATGTGTAGCCTAGTGTATCAAGTCTTTTTGGTTTGTTTAACTATAGATTTAAACTAACATAGTGCCCTATACTGACATACTTACAGGTGTAAGAGGGGTTTATTAATGGTTACAGCATTTAATAATCTTTTATAGATCTGTTAAAACCATTAAGAGCAACTGTTGGGTTGCCAGGTTGTGAAAAAATAAACCCTCTGATAAGTACTTTTTCTCTGTTTAACAACACAAATATAAATGTTGGTAATCCATTAGTAGATGCTCATGAGTCTCACACTTTCTAATGATCCATCAAGTCAGCATCTATAGCCCACATTTGAATAAATCATTGATAAAGTGTTTTAATCCATCAAGTCTGCAGTTGCAAGTGTTGAATAGGCTGTTAGTAAATAGATTTGCTAAGTAATTGATCAACAGTCCAAACAGGTAAAGCAATCTGTCACTGTGAGGGTGACCAAATTAGCCAGGGCTTGACTGACTAGGGACATTCAAGCATTGGATATGAGGTAACCAGGATTAGGGACAGAGAGCCAGGAGATTCCCCTCAAAAATTATTTTATTTTAGAGGACGTTCCCTTCAGTCTCATCAAGTGGTAGGTCTGCAGTAAGTACACTAAAGAGGGAGATGCATGTAAAAAAAAACAACATTGCATATGCATCTACTTAGTCATCTTAATTATCAATTCAGTAAGATAATATTTAAACACAAATAATAATTGGTTATAGGGCGAACAAAGGAATACATGGCATTAAAAGAACAACTCACTTTAGATGCATGCTTGATCCCCTGCATGAAGGCAGGGGATCAAGTATGGATGGTTGCAAGGCTACAGAGAAATTTTCTTAGTCTTCCCCTCCTAGCTATAGGAGCCCTGATTATGTGCAGACTGGGCTCACTGGTACCTTGTTGACTCTGAACAGCACAGGCTCACCTGTGCCTCCTCTCAGAGCTCATTGAGATGATGGCAGACATTAAACAGTTTCTAACTGTCACAGTCTGGAAAGCAAGTTGTTCCCAGTCAGCTGCTGCTCTACAAAGCCTTATTAATAAAGCAGTCAGTTACACTTGGTTAACCTTACACAAAGGATAGCTTATTAGAAAGTGTTAGCAAAAACACATGTAATATTTGCTCATATTATTATGCATTGCTGAGGTTTAAAACCATCTAACAAAGTATTTGGACCAACAACAGCAGCTGAATGCATCAAAAAGTTGAATTGTTGGCTCCAACAAGGCTTTATCAAGCTTATTATTATAGAAGAATACTTCTATAATAATAAGCTTGATAAAGCCTGTGTGGACTGAAGAAAGACACTATGAAACAGTAACCAAATAAAGGAGAGATGGAGACAGGCATGCTCCGGCTCCTCTCTTCCTTATATGGTAATGAAGCGTGAGGCGGGGGAGAGGCGGGGCTCTTAGGGAAACGTCATCAACGTGCTCCAGACACCCGGAAGCGTAGCAAGATGTAACATGTTTGCCTGAAGTTAGAGGTGTTTGTGACCAAGCAGAGTAAAATTAAACCGCATATTTTCCATACTAACGTGGTATTGTGTAGTACATCTTGAAGATGAGTGCGAGTGAAAAAGAAAAGGTAAGCTAACAGCAGTTAGCTACGTAGCCTTTTTAGCTTCGCAGTTTTTATTGGAGTAACACTCGAAGCATTTCTGTCACCCTGAGCCATGGTTTTACCCATTTTTCCTCTATATTCCAGGACTCTGCAGCCCTGAAGGAGGAGGGGAACACCCGTTTCAAGGCAGGAGACATGCAGGGTGCTATCTGCTGTTACACCAAAGCATTAAAGCTGAGTGACAGCCAAGCAGAGACGGCTGTTCTGTACCGCAACCGCTCTGCCTGCTACCTGAAACAGGAGGAGTACAGTAAGGCAGAGGCTGATGCCTCCAAAGGTGGGATACTTTACAGACGAGGATGTTGTAGAGTTCATAGATCACCGAGTACAAACGCGTTTTAGTCTTTGTTTAAATTAAGCCAACTTTACCTGGATTGAAAAATACCCATTCGGTTAGATTTATTGTGACCTGCTGAGGGTTGGACCTCTGGGCTGTAGCTTACCCCTAACCACGATCCTGAATGCTTAAAGTGACAAGATATTAATTTGAAATGCTCAACAGCAGCTATTTTCAAATGACAGAGATACCCATGATGATCCTTGGCTTGCCCTTAAAAGAAATGATTATGGTTGTGAATGTATTTATTTTTTTAAATTGGTTGGTCCAAAATGAATGTTTGTTTATCACAGTGGAAGATAGCTGACATTTAGTAAAACAACATTGGTATCACATGGTATCTCTGGGTCATCAGTTATTGTGGAATAAAGAGATAAATGGGAAGTGGGATTGATGGGAAGTGCCTGGCAATGACTTGTTGTGAAGTAAATGCAATGGAACGGGG
Source organism: Pterois miles (assembly GCA_947000775.1). Taxonomy (NCBI): domain Eukaryota; kingdom Metazoa; phylum Chordata; class Actinopteri; order Perciformes; family Scorpaenidae; genus Pterois; species Pterois miles. The sequence goes on along the minus strand of CAMQGK010000144.1, from coordinate 9,481,664 downwards.
GCAGTAGAATCCAACATCTAGTGGCTGAATGTTATCAGTAGCACCTTTTAAATGTGTATGTGTATTGTTCACATTTCAGGTGAATGTTACAAAAAATGTACAGTTTCGTGAACTGTCTCTCTAGCAGGATTAAGATTTATGGATGTATGTACGCAGTTACAGTGAATATTATGTCTGTCACTCTTTTCAGCTCTCGATGCTGACCCCGGTGATGTGAAGGCCAGGTTCCGCAGAGCTCAGGCTTTCCAGAAACTCAGTCGGCTTGATCAGGCTTTTCTGGATGCTCAGAGGTGTGCCCAGCTGGAGCCTAAAAACAAAGCCTTCCAGGATCTGCTCAGACAGCTGGGAGCACATATCCAGCAGAAGGTAATGTGTTTTTTGTTTGTTTGTTTTATAAGGTGGATGAAGGGTCAGGGAGGTTTGTCATTTATTTGAAAGAGTACCCTGAAGAAACTGTTGCTAATTAGGGTCTTTTCTCCCCACCATGTAGTCGGCACAACTAAACTCCACAGATGCTCGTGTGCAGCAAATGTTCTCCCTCCTCTTAGATGCATCTGCAAAAGACTCGGATCGACAAAAGGTAAGGGCAAAAGGGCAGGAACATAACAAACTGCTCTTTTCTTATGTGTTTGATTTTTATTCAACATATCTTGATTCTTGACCTGTCTGTAAAGTTGCATTGCACCAAAATAATGTGATCCATTATTAAATTTCAGGCTGCTCAGAATCTAGTGGTATTATCTCGAGAGGACGCAGGAGCTGAGCAGATCTTCCGTAACGATGGAGTGAAGCTGATTCAGAAGCTTCTTCATTCAAAGCAGGGGGATGTTGTCCTTTCTGCTCTGAGGACGCTGGTTGGGTTGTGCACAGGGCATCAGTCCAGAGTAAGTAGAACAATTCCCTCAAAAGTTATTCATTACATCATCTTAAAAGTCATTTTTAACAAGCATGCCAAGTTGTATTTTCTTTCTTAGAAAATATAAATAAAACAGTGTCCATAGTGATGTCCCTCTTTGTGTTTTGTTCCTTTTAATTCATATGCATCTGTTTCCATTCATTGTGTAGTCAGCTGTGCTATATATTAACATCCTTGTCTGTCAGAGGCCATATTCATCATGCTAGTAACACTTATAAATTTCTTTACTGCTGACATCCACTGTTTTGTTCCCAGACCATGGCTATAGTGAATGAGCTGGGAATGGAGCAGCTGTGTGCAGTAATGGGATCAGGAGCCTCCACTGTGTCTCTGGCTGCCTGCCACCTGCTGCAGGTGATGTTTGAGGCTCTGACAGAGGGCATGAAAAGAGAGATCAGAGGGAAAGATGAAGCCATACTTCCTGGTGAGTTTGGATTCTGACCATATTTATATTTGAGCTGACCACACATGATAGTTAAACAATAAGTAATGTTTTTTTTTTTGTGTGTGTATCAGCTTTCTGTCCTGCGTCTTTAACAGTTATTGACTGTGTGAATTTAACACAGAGCCCTCCAAGGAGCTACGCTCAATGCTACGCCGCCTTTTGGAAATGATGCCAGCATCTAATGTGTCAGGGCCGGGCAGAGACAACGCCATCAACCTCCTGGTCAAACAAGTTCCCCGCAAGTCCTTGAAAAATCCAGATAACTCCCTCACATTATGGGTGATAGACCAGGGTATGAAACACACCCGTGCATCATGTAGAATTTCTCACATTTTTATGCTATGATGGATGCAAAACAAACAATAGATCTACCATGGGAAGGAGAAGGAAGTATTCACTCCATGTTTTCAAATGTGAAATAAAATTTGTCTATTGCCTCAGCTACTCCAAGCTCATTTCAGTTTTATCTGGCATTGCTCCATTTAAATTAATTAACTCCTTGTCCTCCTGCAGGAGTGAAGAAAATCCTGGAGGTGGCCGGGACGGTCCCTGAGCTCTTAGAAGGACCACCTCTTACAGACAACTCCCACATGAACTGCTCCGTCTTGCTTAGCAAACTCTACGATGACCTGAAGAGTGACGCAGAGAGGGAGAACTTCAACAAGCTTTGTGAAGAATACATACAGTGAGTTTACCACTGAAGCTTGTGTTACTAATTTCTAATGTTTCTGTTACTTGAGCTGCTTAAAACTGTTATAATTATGAGAATGGAAAAACAGGCAATAAGCCAAAAAGTGCCCTTCCTTGACTAATGTTCTTATCTGCGTTTTTTTTTTTTTTTTTTTTTTTTTTGGGTAGGCAACATTTTAGTCGACCTGGCTTAGACGGCAAGCTGCGAGCCATCCAGACAGTGTCGGTGCTCCTCCAAGGACCGAGCGAAGTGGGTAACAGAGCTCTGGAGATGTCGGGGATGATGGATGCAGTGATTGCTCTGTGTGCTTCCGAAGATGTGACTCACCAGCAGGTAGCAGTCGAGACTCTTATTCACGCAGCAGGTAAGGCCAAGAGAGCCTCCTTCATCACAGCCAACGGCGTGGCGCTTCTGAAGGACCTCTACAAGAAGAGTGAGAATGACAGGATACGTGTGAGAGCCTTGGTGGTAAGTGCTGCAAACAAAGAAAAGTGTATTTTTCTCAGACATTTGGAGAAAAGAACATCTCTAAATTAAGGTAATGCTTTGATGGTTATTACACAGGGTTTGTGCAAGCTTGGATCTGCAGGAGGGACAGACTTCAGCATGAAGCAATTTGCAGAGGGATCTACACTAAAGCTCGCCAAGCAGTGCAGGAAGTATGTTTGCCTGTGTTGAATCTGGAGCATTGGGCATAGATTAGGAGAAATGTGTCTGATCCACATTGTTGCATAATAACAGATAATAAGTTGTGCCTTGGATTTGCAATATGAAGCAAGCTGTTTTCTTTCTCCTTTAGGTGGCTCTGTAATGAGTCTCTGCCCCCAACCTCCCGCCGGTGGTCTGTGGAAGGCCTCGCCTACCTCACTTTTGATGCTGATGTGAAGGAGGACTTGGTGGAAGACAAAAATGCCCTTTTGGCCATGTTTGAGCTAGCAAAGGTCTGACTGATGATTGTAATTGGAGGTTTTAATATGTGATGCATGGACAGTACATGGTCTCAGAAGAGATTTTTAGTGGTTCTTTTAATTTTTGTGTAAACCACCACTTTAATAATATGCACAGTTTTATAGTGTTGACTGAGATAGCCTTGACAGCCTTGTTTTTCTTTGTGTGCCTGCAGTCTGAGGATAAGACGGTGCTGTTTGCTGTGGGCTCCACATTAGTGAATTGCACCAACAGCTATGAAGTGGAGAAGCCAGACCCTCAGATGGTGGAGCTGGCTAAGTATGCAAAGCAGCACATCCCCGAGGAGCATCCAAAGGTACCATTTTGATTCTTAATTTTTCATTTAGAACTACATTTGCTGCATACAAACATTGCACAATATTACTTTCATACAGCACAGTAGCTCTACTGCTCTCCTGTTTATTTTACATTTCTTTAGGGATTGTTTTCTATGAACCCGTCTGTTTTTCCACATACCAGGACGCACTTTCCTATGTGGAGAAAAGACTGGTGAAGCTGCTGAAGGCCGGTGTGGTGTCCGCGTTAGTGTGCATGGTCAAACAGGAGAGTCCTGCCCTCACTGAGGCTTGTAGGGACTGTATCGCCAGGTAGAAAAATGCCAGTTAAGTTTTTTTCACACACTGTTATCTGTAGATTTTCTGTTAATGCCATTTCTCATGGCAGGGTCTTCTTGGCTTTGGTGGAACGACAGGAAGACAGAGGCACAGTGGTGGCACAGGGTGGAGGAAAGGTTGAGCACCTTCATAAATATACTTTAGTTTAGCCTGCACACTGATCTAAACACCTAGCTTTAGTAGGTTTATGTGATTTATGTTGACTGTTTTCTTCCATAGGCTTTGATTCCACTGGCATCTGACAACACAGATTTAGGGAAAATCAAAGCAGCACAAGCCCTGGCAAAAATAACCATCACATCTAACCCAGAGATTGCCTTCCCAGGGGAAAGGGTAAGAATTGCATGCTATAAAAAGGCTCTTCAGTTAAAAAAAACAAAAACAAAAAAACAAACAAAGAATATTTCGTATTTAACCTGGTCTCAATCCCTGTTCTCAGATCTATGAGGTGGTGCGCCCCCTTGTCAGTCTTCTGAGCCTTGAATGCACCCTGCTGCAGAACTTCGAGGCACTCATGGCTCTCACCAACCTGGCTGGCATCAGTGAGAGACTCAGGTTGGCCACTAGAGGGAGTCTCTCCTTAAAATACATGTTCAAAACAGTCGGTTGTAACAGGGCATACAGTATAACCTACAAGTATGCAGAAACCAGAGTGTCATGCTTTGCCATAATGAGGCAAACCTGTTTGCACTTTCATTGATTGAGCTGCTGAGCAGCTGGTCTACCCAAAAATCTGAGGCAGAACAACAAAGATCCGATGAAGTCATAAAACAAACTTAAAAAAGCCTGTGTCTTTCATAGACCTTGATTGATAATGTAATATAAAGGAGGTGGTTTGGCACTAGTAGACTTTAAAAATGGATGGTGAAGAACCAGGTTAATAAGCAGGAGCAGCGCAAAAAAAGTGGCATATGTTATCAAAGTTTACTGAAATATAGGGCAAAGAATTAAACCAGGGAAATTCAATAAAACTAAGATTTACACTGAATCAAAAGAGCATCAAAACAAGCTGCCCAGGTACGGAAGTATAGGGTGAGCTAAAACAAGCAAGCATCCAAATAACACAGAATAATGAACATATGACATCTCAGTTCATTTGTGGGCACCCATCCATAGCAATGAGCACACCAAACATTATAGAAAGTCATTTGCTGCAGAAATATCTTACTTGTCTTGTACATTAACAGAGCCCAGCCTGTCCCTGCTAAGAGGACATAATGAGGCAAACCTGTCTGCACTTTCCTTGATTGAGCTGCTGAGCAGCTGGTCCACCTGAAAAATCCCAGACATAACAACAAAAATCCCAACAAACTAGCTGATGTCATTTATACACCTTAAACGATATTGTATTAAATAAACAGAAACATTGGAGTGAAATAAATAATTAAGGAGACATTAAGCACTGTTAATGTTGGGGAACTGTACTTAGTGAAAAGGGAGAAAGGCAATATTTTCACACAGCTCTGTTTAATTGTTTTATTTATGTACATATAGCAAATCTACCTTCCTCAAAGAAAGCAACATGATTTCATAGATGTTACAGATTAATGCATCAATTTTATGATTAATATACAATATCATAGTTTGCATCCTAAAAATAAAAAAGCTGTGAAAATATTTTTACCAGAGCTGAGCTTAGCCTTAGGACTAAGGGTAGGGTAGGGTAAATCCAAGTCAAGTCTCAAGTCATAAGCAAATTGCACATCAAGATGCAAGTATTTTTAGTCTATGAATGCTGTTGCATTAACTATAACTATAGTACACAGTTATATGTGACTATGGCTGTCTGGTGCTGTCTTTATTGTCTTTGGATTTCATCAGGTCAAAGTTGTGCTTCCTTTCATAATATATTTTTTATTGTGACATTACAGTTTTATATCAGTGTTTAGAGTATCTGCTTGTTTTGATGAAGTATGTTGCTTCACAGACAAAAGATCATAAAGGAAAAGGCAGTCCCAAAAATTGAAGGCTACATGTTTGAGGAGCACGAGCTGGTCCGAGCGTCTGCCACAGAGTGCATGTGTAATCTGATTTTAAGCACGGAGGTAAGACACATAGTTATAGATGATTGTTGGCACAAATAAGATATTCCTTTATTTGTCCCACAGTGATATGTTGAAAAGTAGAAGTAAAAATGGGTGTTTGCTGCATCCCTCAGGTGCAGAAGCTGTACCTGGCCACAGGGAATGATCGCCTGAAGCTGCTCGTGCTCTACAGCGGAGAGGAGGACGAGAGGCTGCGGAAAGCGGCTGCAGGAACTCTGGCCATGCTGACTGCCGAGCAGCCTGAGCTCTGCGCCCGCATCCCTGGAACAGTAAGCAGACCACTGCAACAGCTCACTGTCCCCACACATCCATCAACGCAGCACTGTGGCATAATACAGTCATTAATGTTTGTATCTTAGCTCACATTACTTCCCGTTCTCTTCTCAGACGACCCACTGGCTAGAGATTATACAGTCGCTACTGCTTTGTGACATACCCGACCTGCGCCACCGCGGAGTGGTCATAGTTCACAACATGATGCAGGCGGAGAAGACTCTGGCTGAGACGCTCATGGAGAGTGAAGCTTTGGAGATTCTTTCTGTCTTGGCGAAGGGAGGAGAGGGCACGCCAGAGCCTGTTTCTAAGATAGCTCAGAACTGTCTGGACAAGGCCGTGGAGTACAGCATCATCATGACCAGGGAGGGGAAGGAAAAGGGCAATGGACCTGATCCCTAAAAACACAGCTGCAGCTTGTGGATGTGCCTCCTGGCAATGTTAAAGTGCTTGAAGTATTATATGGGACTAGTGAAGTCATTTCACTTTCGCAGGAACTCAGTTTTGGTCTGGCTAAGTACAAGCTGATAATGAAATGCTCATGTGTCTTTACTAAAAACTGAGAGAAGCAATAAAACCATGAAAGAAGAAAGGTAGTAAATAAAAGTCAGCACATACTCACAGAAGTGCTTTCACATAGCTTTTCCATGCATTACATTTATCTTAATTATAATGTATGGTCATGGACCACCAAAAGTGTATGTTCAGCTTGGAGACCAATATGACTACTCTATACATTCTTTACTAAAGATTGCCATTCCTTGATATTTTCATATTTTATTATTTGTCATTATTATTTCCCAAAACAGTCTTTCTCATTTTATACACTATATTTAGTGTGAATTCTGAGACAGCATCTTTCAGCAACCACATGTAAATGTATTTTCTAGTCATTGTTCTTTTAATATCTCCCTTAACACCAAAATCATTTCACATGATTGTGTGCTTTTTGTTTTTAATGTTTATTATTATCACTACACTACATCCACAACTGATAATGAAATGCTCATGTGTCTTAACGAAAAACTGAGAAAAGCAATAGAAGCATGAAAGAAGAAAGGTAGTCAATAAATGCCAGTGGCTACTCACAGAAGTGGTTTCACATAGCTTTTCCATGCATTACATTTATCTTAATTATACTGTACCTTCATAGACCACCAAAAATGTATGTTCAACTCAGAGACCAATAAGACTACTCTATTCATTCTTTACTTAAGATTACCATTACCTTGATATTTGTATATATTTGTGTCATTATTATTCCCTGTCTTTATTTCTCATTTTGTACACTACTATATTTAGTGTGAATTGTGAGTCAGCATCTTTCAGCATCCACATGTAAATGTATTTTCTAGTCATTTTTTTAATATCTCCCTGAACACCAAATTCATTTCATTCACATATTTGTGTGCTTTTTGTTTTTAATGTTTATTATTATCATCACTCCACTACATCCACAGTGTCTTAATTATATGGTTGGTCTTTATCTAGTTTTTACTGAACACATGGGCACAAAAAAATAAAATCTCTGTACCTGAATCTGCAGAGCTGGTTCATCTTTACTGACAATTAATAGTGCCAGAATTATGTCGCGCATGCGCAATACATCCCGGTGTTACCAGTGTTCAAACTTTGCGGACAACTGCGTCGCACGATTCAGCAGCGTACACAGATGTAAAGCGCTCCCAATGCGGTGGTTCGGATTTGGCTTTAACGCATTTGGACAAATATATGTCCACAATAAATCAGTTAAAGTAGAGAGTAGCGACGCTGTAAATGAAGTGAAAGTGAGTAGTCCAACAGAGCTAACGTTAGCTAGCCGGGTGGACAGTAGTGACCGATGTCACATTACAGCAAGTTGGAGCCGAAGAGCATCCCTGCATTTGGGTGGTAAGTCTATCAGAGATTGAAAAAACAACTCTGGTTGGACACTTATTACTTGTAACACGAGTTGAACGCGTCTGTAATATCACACCCTTTATATAAACATTAACTCGTGTATTCATCTTGCTGTCTGTCTGTTAGGTGACAGCCGTGTGTGCCTGGCAGGTTTCAGTGAGTGCTGTGATAAAGATAGCCGAGGCTGTCACGACGCCTTCGTCAGTGAATCATACCTGACCCTCGCTTTCTCGGACAGACTCGAGTCCTGGGATCTGCACAAGAAAGAGAAAACGCCATCATGGAGCATGGAAATAAAGACACACTCAGAGAGCTCTGGTAATCATACTCTGCTTTGACAGCCACTATCAGTAGAGTCAAATGTGATTTATTAGACTGTACTCTTCTTGCTGCTTTCCAGAACCTCCTGTGCATCTCCCATTGGTCCCTGGGGGTTACATAGCCACGAAACTGCCCCTCTACCGCCCCTTGTCACCACACCTGAGAGCCAAGAGTCTGGCACTGAGTGCAGAGCATGCCATCCTTCTGACTGCCTCTGGAGCCGTGTACACATGGGGACTGGGCAGGTACCTCACACATCTGTTTTAAGTAGGTATCTGAGCAATACCACCTTCATGCATGTCTTGCTTTTTTGTGTGCATGAATAGCCATGGTCAGTTGGGGCACGGGGGCCTAACCTCTGAGGAGAACCCCAAGGCAGTGGAGGCACTCTGGGGGATGCCCATGAGCTGTGTTGCTACAGGAGGCTGGCACTCTGTCTGTGTCAGTGGTAAGTTTCATACAAGATGCTTGGGGTTAAAAGAGTTACACCCTCAATTTGAGGAAAAAAAATACTTTTTGCTTCAGATGGGGGAGACCTTTATGTGTGGGGCTGGAATGAAAGTGGCCAACTTGGACTTCCATCACGAGGTCGGAGGAAAGCAGCGCAGCAAAGTAGCCAACAAGCAGGTACATCTGTTTCACTTTCACATTAGGCATTTGAGAAATGCAGTAAAGGGACATTTCACCTAAAACCACAATCAAACTAATTTCTTTTTACATACAATGTTATCTATTTATCCCAGTACTTGTTTGTAATTAGCTGAGGTGCACCTCACCCCAATAGGCCCTTTTCACAGCAGCCATTTTGACAAGTTACTGCAGGGTAAACACAGATGTAATTAATAACATTAATTGTGGCCCTGTTCCAGTGGTCGTGGTGTGCCAAGACCCTGGTACTGTGCATGCTGGCTCACTGGAATGGCTTTGACACACAAAATAGAACGGGACCATAATTAATTTGATCCCTGTGTTTACCCTGCTATGACATGTCAAATGGCTGTTGTGAAAAGGGCTATACACTGCACTCAACTGCATTGTTTCTTTGTTTGGCATTTCCACAGCATCTATAAAAGATGCTTGCCAAATTATTAACTTTAAACAATAGAGGGAAATGCTCACTATTAGGTCTGTGGATTCACTATTTTTCAAATGTATTTGTTGTGACTTTAAGCACCAGAAATGCTAAATGCCATCAAGCTCCATTGTACTAGGTGAGCTAGACTGGATAGCACAAAATGCAAATTCATACATTACAGTATTTAAACCTATAGATGCCACTTGCTGCTTTGTATTGTTCATTAATTAGCCATCCCATTAACTGTAAAGTACCACAAGTACCGCAACATTAACTGTACTGAACAGGAGCTTCATGCCAAGATGCCAGCACATCTCCTACTGAAGAGCCACAGAAGGGAGAGAAAGATGATGAGGTATTCATATCGATCCAGGCGTTCCCGGCTCTGCTGGATATCACTCCATCATGTGAAGTCAGGACAGTCAGCTGTGGCAGCCGCCACACAGCTGCAGTGACCAGTAAGAAACTGCCCCTGACAGTGGGTGTTCATTGCTGTACATTTTCTTGGCAATTCTATCATCTTCATCTCATTTTCTAATTCCAGCCACAGGTGACCTCTACACTTGGGGCTGGGGTAAGTTTAAATTTGGAGCTGACACCTAAACAAATGAATAATTGGTTGCAAATGTGTCACATCTTTGCAGCATGTTTCCAGTACTGATTTAATTCATCAGTATGCTTAGAGTACAGCTCAAGTATATGATGAATTTACCATGTCTATCTTTCCTTCTACCACAATTTCAGGTGATTACGGCCAGCTTGGACACCAGACTTTAATTAGTTCAGATGAGCCCCAGCTCGTGGAGTTCTTCAGGAAGCAGCAGATGCATGTGGTCGATGTAGCATGCGGGGCGTGGAACACTTTTGCTGCTGTTGTCAAGGAGGAAGTAGCTTGCTCTTAAAAATACTATGGAATCCCCTTGATGAACGTGGACACTGGACTTTGGATAACATACCAGGAAGTATAAATGATCACAAATATAAGACTTTGAATTAAATGTATTTTGTAATGTTTAAGTTCTTCTCATTTGTCTGTATTAAAAAATTGTAAATGGAAATATTTTTAATTTTCTTTATAGTAATAAAAAAAATCACAGGGTTTGTTTTTCACAAAGTGCATAAAATAGTAAATGCAGTAAAATCCACAGGTAAATATAATTTAAGGCAAATATCTAAAATTGTTCTAACTGAAAATTAAACACCATAAGAGTTCAAGGGTGATGCATTTCCACAGTCCACTGGAGTCTTCACAGAACAATCTTGAAAGAACTGTGGAGAAATAAAATATAACAAGCGGTTAACAGTGAACAAAATTTTGCTGAGTAAAGTACACAGTGGGGGTAACAGCAGTTAGATTTTTTTTTGTCACCTGACGAAATCTGGCGATCTTGAAATGACATGCTGAAACTCTGAGAGGTTCACGGTTCCATCCTTGTCGATGTCTGACTCTTCAAGAATCTGAAAACCGTACAAAGGAAATGACTATTAAACTGACACATCATTGTACTAACCTGCCTCCCTAAATCTTCAAAGAGAAGCCTCGCTAAACTCACATTATTGATGAGCTGTCTCATTTCTTCCGTGGTTAGTCTTGTCTCATCTGTCTCACCAGTCAGGCAGTTTACCAGCTTCTCCAGATCCCCACAATCAAGAGTCCCATCATCGTCAAAGTCTGAAAATATCAATATACTGTACTTATTACACAGATTCATAGCCTTATATGTATCATAAATCTGCTCTGTTTTCAGGTTATTTACCAAATATACGGAATGCATAGTGGGATTTGATTTCCAGGGTGGCAGAGTCGCTGAAGGCACTCAAGAGATCCAGAAAGTCCTCAAATGTGAGGCTTCCATCTTTGTGTTCAGATGTTGAGAATACATAGCAGATTCTTTTCCTGAAAGGGTTGGACTGTGACGGGGAGCAAGTACAAGGGTCAGTACACTTTATCAGTACTTGAAGCACTTCATCCAGAACACATAAAGCACAGGACAATCTTTAAGTCATGCTGTGATAAATAAGCAGTCCACTTAACAACACATATCCACTGTTTTGCTGTCAAATAGCTTTTCACCTTGAGCTCTGGTAGAGTGAGGATCCTGTCCATTGGTACTCTGGTATTTGGAAGGTCTTTCTCATCTTTAGTGAGCAGTTCAGTAAATCTCTTGTGAGCACTAAACAAACAAACAAAGCTTAATCATGGATCACAATAAGCAGTGTTAGAATGATTACATTGTTTTTGTATTTGTAATGTGACATCCAGCCGATCACTTACAGAAGAATTTCTTGTTTTGTCAAGAATGTCAGCTCCTAAAAGTAAAAACATTTTTAGATAAGTCACAGATTAACCTGGAACAATACTTTTTTTCTGTATAATTTCCTATAATGCAGCCATGTCAGTTTAGTTATATTAGCAACATTAGCTTTCGATACACTGACAAGCGTGATGACAAGTGGTGACGTTAATGCAAAGCTACTATTAGCGTTATGTTTAACGTTGTACAAAATACCACAAATACACACCGCAAGTAAACCACACTGTACTTGTAATGACAAGGCTCTAATCGTTTTCTTTTGCCTCAAAATGTTAGGCTAAGATTGCTGCGTTACGTTATTAGGAGGCGTAAAAACAGCTGTTGTCAACTTTAGCCGCTCGGTTAACATTAAAGACCAATGCGACATAATATTCGCTTTTGGAGACTTTACTTTGGGCACTTACTTGATATTCTGAGAGTAAATCCTTCCCAAGTTGACTTGCCGTAGTGCCCATTTTGAAAGTTTCGACTGGAAAATGGACTTTTGTTGTTGTAAAGAGTTACCCACCGAACTATTAGACGAACAAGTTTTTACATGGCTTACTTCCGGTAGGGTTACCCTTCCTGTATTTAGCTCTCAGCTACGTAACGGTTTCCATAGTGACGTACCTGCAAACAGCTCCTATCGTGTGAAAAGGGCGACAGCAGGTGACAACTGTGTCTTATTATGTTATATATACTTATTTTGACACAGTTCGCTATTTTTTTAATGCCAGATTTCTTACTTTAGTTTTTATTCCCACTGATGAACTTCTTTAGCTATTTCTTAAAAGTATTTTGGATCATTTTTTTCCCTTTATTCAAACGTAACAAAAGACCCTGGATGGTATATTATATAGACTATTAACCAAAAGTGCCACCACTTTAACTACTCGAGTTCAGTAGCCTATACCACAATACAAAATACTTCAAACAAAAGTAGCTTAAAGACATTGCATTTGAAAACTAGATGAAGCCTAATACTTATAATTGGCAGTAAAATGTAAAACAACTAAAATGTAGGCCTTAGTATCAGAAACAATCCTTCATAATGTTAAATTAAGAGCTTTATTCCAGATTTTTTGTTGCAGGTGATCCAGGTAGTGTGTAACAACTGTAAAGACACAGTATGTCACTTACCATTGGCCTGTATGAACTATAAGTAAAATAGGAATAATTAAGTCTATCCATACCTGCTTTTCTGTTTTTATTTTTATTTGGTTTTATATTTAAATTGATTCAATAATCCTGTCTTGTTTTTATTTGTTTGTCTTCATAATCCAGTGTTGATGTATACAGTACAACTTCCCATAACAAATACAAACTCATATAAGTGTTTTAAACATCAGCATTTTATTATAGATTTACAACAAACAGCATCTTTTTTGTTGTAATTGATATTTGAGCCACAAACAAATGCATCTTCTATAAATAAAATCTATTATTAAAAAGGCTTACTAATATACAAGCATTGAAAAAATATAATGGAGGTAATCATATCTACAAAACTGCAACTTCTGGTACTGCATTAATTCGCAAAGCATTCACTAATTGATTCTTCTGAGCAGAACTGGATGAAGATGAGAAATAGATGAGGATCTTGATGGGAAGATCATGAGATGGTTACTTCAGCCCTGGGAAGGAGACAAGCTAAGCTCCAGCATTTGATTCCCAGTCTGTTGTATCTGGAAAAACAAAATAAAAATGAAAAATTACTGTTCATGCAGGAAAAAGAATAATGTGCAAAAAGTGGATGAAGTGATTAATATATCTAATTGTTACATCTTACTTAGATGCTGATCCCGTCACAATAATTAGGCTTTTTATTCCTACTAAATATAACAACCCTTGTATATTTGGTTTTCACAGATTGTACCTGTCATTTTCGTTCCCTCCATGGTCTCCGCTGGAACACCTACGCCGTACTCGTTTTCACCGGTGACTCTGAAGAAGTAGATTCCTCCCTCTTCCAGGTCAGACACCTTGTAGGACAGTCGGCGGCACTTGTCCGTAAGTCTTGTCCACCCTTTCCTGCTGATGTCACGTATATCTACAACGTAGCTTTTGACCGGGGCTCCTCCCTCATTCTCAGGGATGTCCCAGGTAACAGTGGCAGAGTTTTTGGTAACATCTTTAACTGCCACATGAGTCGGCGGACCAGGTGAGTCCAAAACCCTCACGTTCAGTGTCAAAGAGGCAGATCCAGCAACATTTTGCAATTTGACTAAGTATTTGCCAGAGTCATCACGTGTTGCTCCTTCAACTGTGATAGAGGTGACAAAGCTGCTGGTGCTGATCAGTCCTCTGACTCTCAGATCTACATCTTCTTTGTCCCACGTAACACTAGGAACTGGTTTGCCTGTGAAAGGCACAGTCAAAGTGAAGGAGCCGCCATCTTTAACAAGCAGGGTCTTCCTCATTTCTGTGCAAACATCAAACCTGGGCTCCTCCTCTCTCTCCATGGCCACTTCAGGATCCGTTTCAGGACTGGGTTCACTGACGCCAATCTTGTTTATGGATCTGACAGTAAAAACATATTCAGAACCTGATGTGAGTCCAGTTACCATAAACACTGTTTTATCTATGTTATGAACACCAACAGTCCAGTCTTCTTCTGCTGATTTTCTGAATTCAACTTTGTATCCGGTTACTGCTGCTCCACCATCAAACAGTGGCTTGCTCCATGCCAGAGTGATGGAAGTCCTGGATGAATCTATTATGGTGGGTTTTGCGGGAGGGGAGGGTAGAAACTTTGGATCCTCTGCCAGAGCGAGTGGGCATGGGATACTAGGTTCACTTAGCCCAGCAGCATTCTCAGCAAACACTCTGAATTCATACTCGCATCCCTCATGTAGGCCGGAGGCTTTGACTCGTAGGTCATAGACTGGTTTCTTGTTAATACGAACCCAACGGACACCCTGCTTCTCCCTCTTCTCAATGATGTAACCACTGATGCGGCTACCGCCGTCAGAGTCTGGTCTCTTCCAGCAGATAGTCATAGCCTCTCTGGTTGCACTTGTGACCTCAACATCAGTCGGAGCAGATGGGATAGTGAAGGGATCCATGGCCTTGATGGGCTCACTTTCCAAAGTCTCACCTTCACCATATTTGTTCACTGCTCTCACCCTAAACAGGTACTCATTTCCTTTAAATAACTTAGTTATTTTGCAGGTAGTCGCCATCATGTCACCATACACAAGGGTCCAGGCTACACGGCTTGTTTCACACTTCTCAACAATGTAGTGCATGATCTCAGCACCACCAGTCTCATGAGGGGGTCCCCATGACAGGGTGCATTTCTCCGCTGAGAGTCCGGACACTTCTAGAGGTCCAGCAGGTGGGCCGGGTCTGTCCAGGACCTTGCAGGTGATAACCATAGATGTGGTACCACCTGTATTCTGTAGGGTCAGAGTATACTGTCCGGAGTCTTTCCTAACACTTTCTCTGATAAGAAGGGAGGTATGCATCTTTGTTGCGGTTATCTCAACGCGCCCCTTAGTTCCAATATTTCTACCATTCTTCAACCAAAACACCGTAGGGTTGGGGCGGCCAG
Source organism: Pterois miles (assembly GCA_947000775.1). Classification (NCBI taxonomy): domain Eukaryota; kingdom Metazoa; phylum Chordata; class Actinopteri; order Perciformes; family Scorpaenidae; genus Pterois; species Pterois miles. The sequence continues at coordinate 9,466,569 of CAMQGK010000144.1, read as the reverse complement.
AGATGTCAGCATCTATTCTTAGGAGATCGCCTGCTTTAACAACCACCACCTGTCTGAATTTGTCCTCTAAGATAATTTTGGGTGGCTCCACATCATGCTGTACTGTAACAGGTCCGGTGGTTTCCGAGGGCGCACTGAAGAGCTCTGCTGAGTTCTTTGCAATGACACGGAAATCATACTGCTCGCCCTCTGTAAGGCCAGTCACTTCCAAGAAGGTGTCCAGCAAGTTGGTGAAGTTGCATTTAAGCCAGCAGCTATCTGGGAGCTCTTTACGCTCAACAATGTACCCAGTTATTTTAGCCCCGCCATCATATTCTGGTTTGTCCCAGGAGACAGTAACTGTACTGTTAGTTATATTGGTGACTGTGAGGTTGCGTGGGGGATCACACTGGTCTCTTGCGGCAACAGGCTCAGATGCCTTACTGCATGGTCCAACACCTGCCATATTCTCAGCACAGACCCGATATTCATATAGCAGACCTTCTTCAATGCTTGTTACCTTGAACTGGTTCTCAGTCACTGGGCTTCTGTTTAACTTTGTCCACAAGATGCTGCTTTGATCTTTGAATTCAATATGGTAGCCAATAACAGGGCTGCCACCGTCGCTGTCTGGAGTGCCCCATGCAACAACCATGATGGACTTTGAGGCACTAACAACATGGAGATTGGTTGGTGGACCCGGAGGCTTAAAGGGATACTGGGCAACAACATGTTCAGACTCAACAAAGTGACTTTTGCCATAGCGATTCTCTGCAGCAATACGAAACTGATATTCAGTGCCCTGCGTCAGACGGGAAATCTTGATTGATGTTCTAGCGACTGTTGCTGACACAGTCTGCCATATTGTGCTGCCTGTATCTCTCTTCTCAACAACATAATTACTGATTTGACATCCACCTGTGTAATGTGGAGGCTGCCATGACAAAGACATAAAGTCACAACTCACTTCATCCACACTGACATCACTTGGTGCTCCAGGTCTTTCAAAAACATTAACAGAGATTTCAGCAGATGTGTTTCCACTCGAGTTGGTCAGGGTCACTTCATATATGCCGACATCTGTTCTGGTGGCATCTTTAATAATGATCTGAGATGATGTGTCAGATGTGTGCACATTTACCCTGCTTGTCTCTTTTAATAAGTTTCCATCTTTCTTCCAGGCTACTGTTGGCGTTGGTACAGCCTTGAATGGAACATCAATCTTTAAATCATTTCCAGCTTTCACACTGAATGCGTTGGACAGCAGATTAATGATAGGCTCAGCACTAGTATCCTTCACTGTAACAGGTGCCAAAAGAGACTTTGGTTCACTTTTCCCCTTTTCATTCACAGCACTAACTCTAAAGAAATACTCCCTTCCTTTTACCAGCCCATTAATAGTCACTTCCAGTGCTTTACTCTTTGAACATATTGTCCATGTGTCATCTCCTTTAGCCTGCATTTCAATAGTATAACATGTGATTTTGCTTCCTCCATCATGGTCAGGCTTCTCCCAAGAGAGTCTTGCACTATTGTAAGTAACATCATTGAGTGTGATTTTGCCAGGAGGAAGAGGAGCCTCAGACACTTTAACAGCCTCTGTGGTCTCTGCTGGCAGCCCAGTGCCAAACTCATTCACAGCCAGAACACGGAAATAATAGAAACTCCCTTCCTGGAGATTGTCAATCTTGTATGCGTTTCTCACACAGTTGCTACAGATGCTTGTGAATGCCTTCCTAGCCTCCTCTCGCTTTTCTACGATATAGTGCGAAATCTTTGCTCCTCCGTCAATGAGAGGTGCTTCCCAGGAAATGGACACAGAGTCCCTCTTTACATCCTTTACCTCTAAGTTTGTTGGTGCGCTGGGAGAGTCCAACACCCTGACATTGATGAATGCCGATTTAGAGCCACAGCAGTTTTCAGCAGTCAACACATATTTTCCTGTGTCATTTCTGTTGACATTCTCGATCAGTAGCTCTGTGTGGGAGCCTGTTGTCTCAATTTGAGCGCGCTCACTAACAATGCCGCCTTCCTTTGACCACTTAACCTCAGGCTCTGGCCGTCCTCTGATGGTGACAAGAAGCTGTAATGTGGAACAGGCTCGAACATTGACAATCTTCCTCAAGGTAGCGTCCAACTCGATCTCAGGTGCTTCCAGTTTTTCAGCAGCTACCACAGACCCGGGTAGATCTACATGCTCTCCAACTCCAGCAGCATTCATTGCACGTATACGAAAATTGTACTCTGCATTTTCTCTCAGTCTCTTTGCGGTGTAGTTTGTGTCCTCGACACCTGTGCTTGGTGTACATGTGATCCACTCATCTTCTGCTGCTTCTTTCATCTCAACAGCAAATCCACTGATGCCTGCTCCACCATCATAGATAGGCTTTGACCAGGTCAGAGACACAGTGCTGTTGGAATAGTCTGTCACTCTGGGGTTGGTAGGGGGGCCAGGTGGGTAAGTAGCTTCACATACTTTTATGTACTCACTTGGCTCACTGGGTGCACCCACACCAGCAGCATTCTCTGCTAGTACTCTAAACTGATAGTAATGTCCCTCAGCGAGCCCTGTGCATCGGAAACGCAAGTCACTTAGTCTTCTTTTGTTACATTTACTCCACCTGATGCCTTCTTTGTCACGTTTCTCCAGGATGTAGCCGTCAATCACTGAGCCTCCATCAGTCTCAGGCCTTTCCCATGATAGCATTATAGAGTCACCAGTCACGGCGCCGGCTGTAGGGGTAGAAGGTGCACTGGGTGTTGTAAAAGGGTTTTGTGCAATGAAGGGGTCTGATTCCAGAAATTCACCAACACCAAATTTATTCACGGCAGCAATTCTGAATATATACTCTTTACCAGGCACCAGTTTTGTCACTTTGTAACTGACAGCTTCAACGTGAGGCTCAACCCCTGTCCATGTTACACGGCTGGTCTCCCTTTTTTCAATGATATAGTGGGAAACACTGGCACCGCCATCATTTAAAGGGGGTTCCAGTGAAGATTACACTTCTCTGCACTGACAACTTTCACCCTCACAAGTCCATCTGGAGGACCAGGTCTATCCAAGACCTTCACATTAACCGGGATAGATGTACTTCCACCCATGTTATTGAGGCTCAAGACAAAGTGCCCCCCATCTGCTCGTGCACAGTCCCTGATGGTCAGAGTTGTATGAGTGAGAGTGTTTTTGACCTCCATTCTTGGCGTAGCTTTGTCAATTTCTTTTCCATCCTTCAGCCATGTTACTATGGGGAGGGGCTTCCCAAAGTAACCAGCATCAATAACGAATGTCTCTCCAGCCTGAACAACAGTAGTACTCTTGAACTTAGGATCAATGATTGCTGTGGGTCCTTCAATAACATCCTGAGCGATGATGGTTACAATTTCTGAAGGTGTGCTCCAAACACCAGCGCCGTTCTTAGCGGTAACTCTAAAGTCATAACTCTGGCCTCCTGTCAGACCTGTGACTGTGAACTGATTTTCAGTGACACTGGTGAAGTTTGCTTTCATCCACCTGCCATCTGGGAGCTCCTTCTTTTCAACAATGTAGCCTGTAATGGTGCTTCCGCCATCATACCTAGGTTTTGCCCACTGAAGTGTGATGTTCTCTCTAGTAATGACAACAGCTTCAGGTTTACCTGGTGGATCACAGGGGTCTCTTGCCACATAGCATTCAGATGTCTTGCTAGTTGGGCTGAGTCCAGCAATATTCTCGGCAAAAACTCTGAATTCATACTCGATGCCTTCCTCCAAACCACTTGTTTTGAAGCGAACATCAGGTATAACAAATTTGTTCAGCTTAGTCCATAAGATGCTGTTCTTCTCTTTGCGTTCAAGGTGATATCCGACAATGGGGCTACCTCCATCTTTGGCTGGAGGCTCCCATTCAATCACCATGCTGTACTTGGTCACTGTGGATGCAAAGGGGGTGCCAGGAGCAGTGGGCACACTGAAAGGGTATTGTGCAGTTACAATAGGAGAGGTGACTGCAGTACTCTTCCCATACCTATTTTCTGCAAACACTCTGAATTGGTATTCGCTTCCTGTCTTCAGTTTGGTGACTTTGATTGTGGTTCTCACCGTCGTTGCTGACACAGTCTGCCATTCTGTATTTACAGTTTCGCGTTTCTCCACTATGTAGTTGTCCAGCTGACAGCCTCCTGTGTATTCTGGTGGCTCCCAGGAGATGACAGCGTAGTCTGAACTAATCTCATCAATCCTCACAGGCCCTGCAGGTGGGTCCGGCTTTTCAAGAACAACAACAGTGATTTCTCCTGTATGTTTTCCAGCACTGTTACTCGCTGTGATAGAGTATTGACCAGTGTGCTCCCTCGCAGCGTGTCTGATGTGAAGAACTGTTAATGATGATGTATTCGAAAGCTCTAGCCTCGATGTCTCTTTGACCGCCTGACCATCTTTTTTCCATTCAATCTTTGGTGCTGGTTGCCCAGCTACTGGGATCTCTACTTTTAGATCTTCACCATTCTTGACAGTAAATGTGCCAAAAGTTATCTGGAGTTTTGGCTTAATAGCATTTTCCTTATCTGCGACAGTGCTAGGTTGAACCTCAGGGCTGTGTTCTCTGTTCTCTGCTGAGGAGGCAGGCTGACCTGGTGTGAGGGGAAAAGGCATCAAATAAGTAGAACAATAAATGGGATCCCTGTGCAGATTCTGACAAATTAAACAAAAACCCATATGGTAATTTGATTAACCAAATCAATCTATGTGGTGCTTTAAATGTGTTTGAGTGAATACAATCTCTTGAGCAGACCCATGTGAAAATATGGAAACTATTAATATTTGATTTGATATAATCTGGTTTACTGACTTTTCAGAACTTCCAACAGTATCTCACGTCAATAAAATTATCAAGAGAGGTTGAAAGCCTCAAAAACTTAATAATTGAATGTTTGAACCTAGCTTATATTGTTGCACTTTAATTATGAGTCATATATTGTTTGTTCCCCACATAGACATGGCATACCTTGGACAATGACTGTGAGGGGTGACTGGGAATCCACAGCTGTGAGCTCTGCATCAGTCTCCGGTGTCATATTTATATTTAGAGTGTGAGCTTTATCTTCTGCTTTCTCTCCCACCTACAAAAGACAGTGTATTAAAGACCAGATGAAACAATAATGGTGTTTCTTTATTTTCCTTTTCCCCTAAGACTGTTGTATTGTTTGCTTACAAAACATTTTAAAAATTGCTATATATATATTCAATCATATAACAAGCTAGCATGTAGGCTATCATAATAAGTGTGATGTGTTGGTAACAGAAACTGTTGATGATGTTAAAAATAACCAGAGGCATGGCGGACCAGGCGGCTGTCCCACCTAACAGATACAACTCTATTATTATCTAACTCTTCGCTTTGATAAGATTTAAACCATTTCATTTTAAACACAAGAACTCCTAACTCATATATTTCAATACCTTTTAAGATTAGAAAGATAACAACTTTGCTTACAAGTATTTTCAAACACAACTGTACTTACTTTGTTGTTTCTGGCTTCCATCGTCTCTCTCACTTGTCCATATATATGTATGAGAAGTTAAATGTGAATTCAAAATCCAGCTAGTGCAGTTAATCAGTTAGTTAACATGCATCAACTGTGATGAACCCTCAAACTCTGTGGCAGACACTAACAACTCTGCCAATCACTGCCTGCTTTATCTCCAAAAGCATGCAGAGACTAAAATAACCATGGTGCCTGATTGGCCAGCTGCTCATTCTTTCAAAGTTAGTTGAGCCTTCGTGGATCTACGAGGAAAAACTGGACAGTGGCTCAACAGTAAAATATTGCACACATACTATTCCAGTTACAAGGGGGTTTACCATATGACTTTACAATTTAGATATCCTCTAAATAGCTTTGTGTGTTTGTGTTCATTGGGGGTTCAGTTATGTGAGCCCTTACTAAGTGGAGAAGAGCCTGCCTAATCAAATGGTCAGCCACTACAGTTCTATGGGTAGGTGAATGAAGGCAAAAGGCAAGGGTGTCTTAATTTTTCTACATAGAGTACTTAGAGTATTTTATGTACAATGCATATGATGGAAACATGATAACAATGCATATGTTTCATAAATTAACCATTTACTTTAACATACTTCAACATACTTTAAATTTACTTTTTTTTATGATTGTCTACATTTGATAGGCAAATATTGCACTTTGTATGTCACTACATTTATCTGACAGCTACAGATTAATTTTCAGATCAAGATTTTACAAACATGTGATCAATATATACAATAAGTAGCTGTCTTATAGTGCATGGAATCTGCAGTGATCTATCTCCAGCAATATGTAGGGCTATAACAGGTGACATTACCTTTTTTTAATCAATGTTGTAACCGTGGGCTGTTTCCTGTTTTCAATTCTTTAATTATGTTTGTAAGGAATAGCCTACTTGCTATCTGCTATTATAATATAGTATAGTATAGTATTAGAATATTTAAATTTAGAAATATTAAATAATACACAGATGTTAATATGAATGTGTACAGATTTTACTGTGGTAACTCCGACATCAAACAAATAACTAAAATTTATAGAAACATTTATTCTGGAAAAAAAAAGAACCGGAAATAATACACCAATATACACCGACGAAGAAGAAAACGTGTCACTATGGAACGAAAGCTAGCGGGAGCTAGCGAACGAGCTAACATCCATGAGCTAACCAACCTAACCAGCCAGTGCTAGGAGCTAGCGAACGAGCTAACATAGCTAGCAAACCGGTGCTAGGAGCTAGCGAACGAGCTAACATAGCGAGCAAACCGGTGCTAGGAGCTAGCTAACGAGCTAAATAGCTAGCAAACCGGTGCTAGGAGCTAGCGAACGAGCTAACATAGCTAACGAGAAACAAATTATGCGAATGACATTAAGTTAGTTGTTCCTTGTACACATGCTGTTTGTTTCAAGACGCTGACAGTGAGACGGTGAGTAATTAATGTATCAACTCATGCTTGTGCTAGGGGCAAACAACCCGTGAACACGGTGAAGAGTTGGCTTGCTATTAGTTTCTGTCACAAACATTTGTCAGTATCACTGCTGGGGTGCAAGTACATTTACTCCACTACGATTTAGGGGAAAATGTTAAACTTTTTAACTCCACTACATAAACGCTGTAGTTAGTGGTTATTTTGCAGGCTACGATTTTATGTACAAAACATATCACGAAAACATGATAACAATGCATCATGTTTAATAAATGTATACATTTTGCACGTAAAATAATAAGCCAGTAAAACACTCACTGGTGTAATTTGTCCTAACGGGTTCAACAGAGCTAACAGGAGCCTCAGGAAGATGTCACTCAATTAGTTTATACAAGTCCACACACCTGAGCAGAGGTCTAATCAGCCATTAACTGAACATACCTGTGTGGGTGTTCAGGGGCTTTAAGTAAATGTACTAATACCACATTACAAGAAAGGTATGCATTGAAAATATTAGCCAAGTGTGTAAGTATTATCAGCAAAATGTACTTAAAAGTATCAAATGTAAAATTGATCATAATATTGATCTTTTTAAGATAAGATAAGATATTCCTTTATTTGTCCCACAGTGGAGAAATTTACATGTTACAGCAGCAAAGTGGATAGTGCAGTAAACAAGAAGCATAGATTTTAAAAGACTATTAATACAAATAAATAAATGAAGATTTGTGATGTAATAAATTTGCATCAAAGTTCCAGCCCACCTTCGACCTGAGCTCAAGTCCAACCAGCCAGAACTGAAAACACGTTGGTGTACGGAGGCTTTAAGTGAAGGATCTAAATACTTTTCTCCTCAGTATGAAAGTGATGTATTTAGGGTTTCTACCCTCCACTAATGTAACAGCCCTGAAACAAAAAATTAACTAGCAACATCTTAAACAATTTAGGTAATTTTTTAAACCTTTTCAGACATAGAAGTTTTTCTGGTTTTCTTGTCTTCAGTGATTGGAAACATCACTATTGCTGGGTTCGGGGCCATTGGTCTGACAAAACAAGCATTTTAAATTAGTCAGCTTGAGCTTTAGGAAATTGTGATGTGCATTTTTCACTATTTTCTGATAGGGATGCACAATACTGATACTGGATTGGATATCAGCTGATTTATTATTTATTTATTATTAAATAATAAATAACAATTTGCTAAATGTATATCTATATATTTATTTGTTATACTTTGTTTTACAAACTTAGGAAAGCCATGTTTAAGGCAGGCCTGATGCTGCCTTACACATATAATAATGATTCCAGTCAGTTCCACACAGTGAGTCATACGACTTTAACTGAACAATGGTATCGGATCAATACTCGGTATCGGACGATACCCAAAGCCCAGGTATCGGGACCGAAAAATTTGGATTGGTTCATCCCTATTTTCTGACATTTTCTTGACTATACAATGAATTGATGTATCAATAAAATGATGGGCAGACTAACGGATAATCATTATTTGCAACCATGTCCACAGGCTACTCATGTGACCTGGCTCTCTGATTCAGCAGAATGACTCCTAAAAGACCTACTATAGTAAACCCTATTGTCAAATCTCACGCCTCTCTGCCTCACTGTTTACCAGCAGATCCAGCCATGCCACTCCAGTTTGTGTATAGCAACCAGGACTTTGTCACAGATGTGCGTCGGAGCAGTGGAAACAGACTTGGGATTGCATCACCGCCAGCAAAGTTTGATGTGACTATCCAAGCCGGCTGGACAGACAGGATGAACAGGGCGATCTTCCGCTACCATCTTGGTGATTTACAAACACGTATCCTGCCAGGCCCACATGGCTATGTGGCCCAACTAAATATTCAAAGAGGAACAGAGAGGAGAAAGCCTCAGGAGATACTGAGCATTCAGCAGGAGTTCAATGCCAAGCAGTTTAATTTTAACAAAATCAATCCAGATGAAATCATTTTTGAGGTGATAAAGGACGTTGAGGGAGGAAATGAAAAGGGACAGTTGCATGAACCCTGCAGGATGGTTGTGCTGGTCAATGTCAGCCCTTTGGAGTTTGGACATAGTCTCTTTGTTCCAGATCCTTCACGCTGTTTCCCACAAGTCCTGACGAGATTCGCCATCCAGGCTGGCATTGAATCTGTGCTCTTGAGCTCCGATCCTGGCTTCCGTGTGGGGTTCAACAGTCTTGGAGCATTTGCGTCTGTCAATCATTTACACCTACATGGGTATTACCTGGATCATGAGCTCAAGATAGAATCTATGCCAGTGAAGCCACTGGTTCCTGAAAAGGGCTTTTATCGCTTGTTGGACTTCCCTGCAGGCTTTTTGTTTTACACAGACTCAGAGTGGGTGGAGAACATTGCTGGAGCCATCTGTCAAGTCACAGACTTTCTTGTGGACAGTAATATTGCTCACAACCTGTTCTTGACGAGAGGGTGTCTGCCCTGTGATCGCATACAGAATGAAAAGGATCGCTGTTCAAGAAGAGGCGTTCGTATCGCCATATGGCCCAGAACATCATGCTTCGGTGCCAAGGAGGAGTCTGCCTTCAATGTTGCTCTCTGTGAGCTGGCTGGACATTTACCATTTAAGAACAAGAAGGACTATGAGCTCACTACTGAGAAAGATGTAATAGATATCATCCAAAGTTATCTGCTGCCTGATGCAGAGTTTCACACATTGGAACATCAGCTTACTCATCATTTGATGGATTTATAATGCATGGACTAGGGATGTTATTAATTAACTGTTTAAGCGATAACTGACATTAAGCATTTAAACCTATTAACGCTATCGGTTAAAGGGTTAAAGAAATTTTGATAATTAATTAAAAAGCTGAGAAAAACACAGAGGAATGGCTTGTCACTTTAAGGAGAAAAGCTGGTGCATCTTAAGAGCGAGCTGGCGCAGATACAGGAAGTTGTTTCGGGACTTTCAGCTGAGGAGTTGTAGCTAGGTTTCATTTATTCACCGACAAAATGACTGTACACACACTGTCTGCTACAGCTACGTTCAATGTAAACAAACCCACACTCACCGCCGCCACACACACACACAGTCTGTGGGAAACTCACTGAAGTTCCGCTATATCGGGCACGAAGCCACCAACAACACTAGAAGCTAGCAGCTGCTAACGTAGCACAAACACACATACTGTTTGTTGGACAATCGCTATCGTTAATCTGGGCAGACACAAAGCTGACAACCTGCTAAAGTAAACTAAATGTGAACGCAGCACAGCGGCTGCTGCCTGACAGTGAACTGTTGTGCTCATACACTGCAGCTGGCACATCGCTGCATGCAAGACACTAATTTTGGCAGTTAATGGTTAATAATCTTTTAATGAGGGTTTGTTATCGGTTAACATTTTTCAAAATTAGCATCCCCAGCATGGACATTACAGCCATTTAAAATCCAAGCTCAACTAGGTTAGAAGCTACAAATTCTTCATAAGTCCTGAAATGTGTTTAGGTTTTTGTGACAGTATCTTTACACTATATTATGGGCCTATGTTGAATTTTCTTTATACATAACATTAGACCTGGAAAAAAAAAACTTTTTAAATAATTATATGTGAGAGTCAAATAAATTGCAAAAGCATTTTATCTAGAAATATAAAACTTGTTTTTTGGATTTATTTAGTGAGTTGTGTATGTGAAGCAGGTCATTCCAACACATTTTGGTTTTTCAAAGCGGGAGAAACACAGATGTGATCAATAACATAAGATAAGATAAGATAATATGAACCTTTATTAATCTCCAGAGGGAAATTCGGGTGTCATAGCAGCATCAACAACAGTACAGATGAATACAGTATAGTAAAGAAGAAGAAGAAGAAGATAGTCCTTTATTAGTCCCAGTTGGGGAAATTCAATTTTTTCACTCTGTTGTTAACTTATACACGGTACATGCAGACCCGAACACACAAATGCACAAACATGCAACAATGGAGAGATGTCAGAGTGATGGGGCTGCTCCTGACAAGCGCCCCGAGCAGTTGGGGGTTTGGTGCCTTGCTCAGGGGCACCTCGGCAGTGCCCAAGAGGTAAACTGGTACCTCTCCAGCTACCAGTTCACACTCAGTTCTTGGTCCATGTCGGGACTTGAACCGGTGACCCTCTGGTTCCCAAGCCAACTCCCTACAGACTGAGCTACTGCCGCCCCTACTACTTACGCCCCTACTACTACCCCTACTACTTCAAAATTGACAATAAAATAAATAAGTAACAGTAATAAGTAAAGTGCAGCAGGTGGTGGGTATAAGTAATCAACAACAGCAGCTAATAGGTTGAGCTGAGACAAGATTTTAGTACATATTAATAAAATTATAATGTTTGGGAGGCAGAATGTGCTGCTTTCAGGTTGTAGCAAAGGGAAACAGTCATAAGTGTGATCATTCAACAACAGAGTTGTGTTGACTGTAAATCACTGATGACGCTGACAAGAGTATGTGTGAGATTGAGCCTGAAGACTCCTTAGAGCAAAGAAAGGGGAGATCACTCTCTATTTGTGCCCTCTTTTTTTTTTTTTTTTTTTAATCTCCACCTTTTTACTAGTCACAAGTCATGCGACACAGCTGCAGTCAATCACAGCACGGTCTGCGCTCCCCCACACAGTCCTGAGTCAGGTCTGATCAGCTAAATCATTGAAAACACCTGTGTGGGTTCTACAGTAGACCTCTGTCATGGAAAACATGCTGGCATGTCACAGTAGGAAAAGCCCAGGTGCCAGTAATACAGTTAATGATGGCTGATTTCCATTTAGCTGCTTCACTTTAAGAGTCCTTGGTCCAGACGGGCCCACAGACACCACACATCTTCACATTCAACGGTGCCACTCCCTAGAAACACTAAAGCTGAGCAAGAAAGAATAAAGAGAGGTTTAAAAGAGAGAAAGCATGATAAACAGATACCTTTAACAGGCGGTGTTACAAAATTGTATTCTCCACACTGTGATGAACAGGATTTTCCACAAGGATATGGAGTAGCCAGCCAGTGAGAAACGGTCTCACTCCTGTCTGATTGTACATGTAATGAATTATTGTAAAAGAGAATCAGGCTTCTAGTGTCTTTTAGCCCACACAGTCTAGATATTGATATTTAAAACCACACCTACTACTGAGTTATCAGAACCAAGGAATGTAATTAAATCATCAGACCTAGACTTATGACTTAAAACTATACAACATCCTAAGGGACCATTAGGCTAGTTAATCAGTATTTTATTATTTACACATATTACAGCATTTGAACATGACACTTGAACAACAGTACCTTTATTCTCAGCCAGAATAACTGAAAACATGGGTGTTCAGAAGCTTTAAGTAAAGGATCTAAATGCTTTCACTCCTTAGTATGAAGGTGATTTTATTTATGGTTTCTACCCTCCACTAATGTAACAATCTTCATTTCACCTGACACAGAAAGTGAACTGACAACAATACAGGTATTTGATTAACAGTTTAGGTCAATTTTTAAGCTTCTCAAATGTGGATGTTGTTACGGCCCCAAGGTGATTTTCTTCTCGTCAGTGTTTGTAAACATCACTATTGTTGAGTTTTGGGCCATTGGTCTGTCAAGACAGGCATTTTAAGTATGTCAGCTTGAGCTTTAGGAAATTGTGATGTGCATTTTTCACTATTTTCTAATAGGGATGCACCGATACTGATACTGGATTGGTTATCAGTGACACTGGGGCCGATGTCAGTTTTATGTTCATAATCTATAAACTGGAATTTTAATTCCTGTTTTAAGTTTTGACCAGTTTGTTGCTGTATTGAAAAGGAGTTGTCTTGTTGTTGTCTCTCCATTGCACCTGTTGTCACTTTCGTTTGCACCAAAGCAGGTGAAAGTGCTTCACAATCACTTGGTGCTTCCTAAATGGACAGAGTGAGATCCCTGAAGTTCAACTGACATGGTGATATACTGTGATGATTAAGTGCAGTGTAGGTATACAGTATAAACCACAGTACATAACCTCACTCAGTGTAAGCACATGGGGATTCAGTGGTAGTTTCTGTTGGGATGTGTAAGTATAGTCATTACCTTTATTTACTGTTCATTGGCACTTGCTGTTTCACACGTTGTGCAGAAAATGAATCATCTACAGGATGTCTCAGGAGTGGTGTCCCAAAAGGTTACAGAAGTGGACCTGTGACTGGAAGGTTGTGGATATTTGATCCCTGGACCAGCAGGATGAACCTGAGTGGGGAAAGTCCATGTGCCCCTCCCTCATTACCACCAGTAAGATGTCTTTGAGCAAGGCCTTTAAAACCAAGCCTTCCAGTTAAGCTGCTTAGGGACCAGCAGGTCAGTTGGTCTTCAGCTTCAACTTTAGCTGCAGCTTCCAGGCCAGAAGAGAACGTTTTTATTTATTTTGTTTACTTACTGACAAAAATTGACTCCACATGTCTTTTCCTTACTCTAAAGAACATACAAGCAGCTTCAACAAGCCTGACTGTGGTAACCAGATCATGGGGATCAACATATCATCCCTGAAGAGTGTATCATCTGCCAGAGTTGCATCACCAAGGTAGCAGTGCTAAGCCGAGCAGTAAGATCAATGTGCATAGATACTTGCTCGCTCATTTTAATGAGGTTCCTCATTGGTGAGCACACAGCCAGTGCATTGATCTATCATCTATAGGTATAGCTGCTGACGTGTTCATTTTTCCTGGTGATGATTCAACGAGACATTTACTTGTGTCATTTTGTTGTGCCGTATCCAAGATATTGACTGGCAGAGCACAAAAATGCATATTCTTGTCCAGTTTATGATAATGATAAAACTGTCTTGTAGCAAAAAATACACAAGAATTACATTTAAGTTATAGCTTAAGATAAGATAAGATAAGATGAACCTTTATTAATCCCCAGAGAGAAATTCGGGTAATTCATGCTTATTTGGTTTCTTTGGTTATTTATCTATTTACCCACAAAATGCCTACTCTGTTTTGTGCTGAGTGGCTGTAGCCACAGTAAACTATAACAGTTTTGTTGTCCTTACTTACAGTAATCATTACATTAACTGTGGACTGCTTAAAGCTATACAATTAACATTGCTTTTTCTTTTATTGGTTCAAGGCAGTTTCCTCCACTTGTCATCACAGTTTCATCAGAGGATACAGGAGGAACCAGCACACGACACCGAGGAGCTGCTGTATTTCCTCAACTCCGGGATGTTCGACCTTCCTTTCATGTACAGACAGGACAGGTAGGTCTGGAACATGCTTACTATTTACATAGTAGGCAGATCAAGTGTACACAGTCCCCTTTTCCTACTGTGAATGCTAAGTAATGTAAACTGAAGTGAGAAAGCAGGTATATCGTCATAGTTAGAGACTGACAGAGTGACAAAGCATCAAGACTTACACTATAGCTGCCAGTATATGAACAAAGGGATTATTTACACTTTTGTACAAGTTGTTCTTGCATATTAAAGCAATAGTTTAGCATTTTTGGGAAATATGCTTATTTGCTTTCTTGTTGACAGATGAGCAGCTTGTTTGCTCAGCATAAAAGCTGGAAACAGCTACCTGTTCAAAGGTAACAAAAGCTACCCACCTGCACCTCTCAAGCTCACTAATTAACATGTTATATCACAAGCAAAGTCACAACTAGTTGCCTGGCAACAGCCAAGAAATACTGCAGCACAAAACCCTTCGTAAAGCAAATTGTTGTTTTTACACTTACACAGATTAAACATACCAAGTTATAATATGTTAATAAGTGAGCTTTAGAGGTGCCTGTGGGTGGATTTGTTTTTGTCTGTTTTATGCTGATACCAGTGTTTATGCTGAGCTAAGCTAACCGGCTACTGGCTCCATGGACATATATACCGTACAGACGAGAGCGATATCAATCATACCTACCTCACAAGAAAACACAGTGGTTTGCACGATTTTGTAATGCTCAAAATCTGCCGATTCACAGTCACATCCAAAATACCGAATGTATTTAGTTGAAGTTACCACAGCAAGGCCCTCAACAACTTCCCATCATTCATTCATTCATTCATCGTCAACCGCTTATCCCGTTAGGGGTCGCGGGGGGCTGGAGCCGATCCCAGCTAGCATTGGGCGAAGGCAGGGTTCACACTGGACAGGTCGCCAGTCCATCGCAGGGCAACTTCCCATCATAATATAATATAATATTCTTATAAGAGAGTGTATTTGCATATTTTGCTGAACCATACAGTTTTAATTACTCAAGTTTAATGGTTCAAGTCGTAATTACTATGCCATACTTTTTTTTATGTTACACAAATGTCATGTTTGTCAATTCTTTGAGCACATAAACTAAAGAAAAAGATTTAAACGTTCAACTAAAATAGATTTTTTTTTTTTTTTTTTACAATTTGCCCATACAACAGTGCAGAAACATTTTGACTTTAGTGAATAATAGCTGGACCCTTGTCTCATCCTTGAACCCAGTGTCTGTGATGGTTGACTGAGTCAAACCTGTTGTGCATCTTTCTAATGGGGCCCAGCATGGAAACCCATTATTTACAGTTAATGCTTCAGAGGATCAGTCCTGTACAGAGATGAGAACGTCCTACCCTCTGACCAGCAGTAAGAAAATTAAAGTTGTAAGTGTTGTGTTGAAGCCTTTACCACAGACGAGCTGAAAAGACTATCTTTCTCTGACATTGCATTTCAAAACCTTGTTACCCATCAAGCCCTCAACTGGATTGCTGTTATCTTACCAGACAAGTATTACAATCATGATCTGTTGAAAAGATGTCCTAGTAAACACCACCTTTCTCCTGCTTGATCAGGATGTGACACGTTTTCGCTGACCTTTACTTCAAAAGCTTAGTAGCAGTACTATGTTTACATTGTGTGATGAGTTATACTTTCCTATATAAAATGCTGGGGAAAAATAGATGTGCCTTAAAACTGTCAAGGGTCTACTAGTGCAGTAGTGGAGGGAGTGACAGTGGGAGTGTCCTCATGTGAAAGCAAACACCCGTCTTTGCTCTTCTTCACTTATGCTTAAGATGCTCAGGGACTTTAAAGTCACTTTTGCAGAGGACGACTGGCTGCAGCACATATAACTTAAAAAAAATAGAAAGGATCAAAACTAACAATGGGCTGTATTCAAAGCTTCAGGGAAATGTGCGACCGCCCGAAGAACACTAATGTTCGCATCAGTCTTCCAATAGTTTGCGTTGTGTGGCAAACAGCCATGATCATCTTGTTTGGGGTTTTTATTCGTTACAATGAAGAGTCAAATCCACACTGGATAGAGCACAGAAAAGCTAAAAATATTTCAAGTGACATTGAGAACGACTTCTACTACAGATACCCAAGTAAGTGACTTCATGTTGATTCTTTCTTTCTCTAATATACTCTTTTTTTCCCCCCGAAGGTCTACTACCTCAGTGATCACTTTTATTTCTCAACTTATTAATATAGCAGTCTTTAACACATCTACATTGTTACTATAAACTTAATATCTAAATGCATCCACATTTTTGCACATTTATATTTTTGTTTTATGATTTCATTAATATTTGTCTCTACTTCTGTTGACCAGGTTATTCCTACTTTGCTGACAAGGCTCTGACATCCACAGATGCACGTTTCCCTCAAGGGGTTTTGACTCTCCTCAGGCTTTTGTTTACAGTTCAACTTTAGCTGACTAGTATGCATATACTGCATATAACTATGTATATTTTTTCTTACTTGACATGTTGGCAATATTGTCCTTGTAAGATTCATGCTAATAAAACATACAGATTTTAATTATATTTCATTTTTTTTAAATATATATAGCCTATATTGCCTGCAATTTCGGGGTGTGGTTGCATTCTACATTTCCCAGACGACCCACAGTGCCGGTGTCAGGCTACTGTAAAGCCATCGCAGCCATTGTATGGGATGTCAGATGATTAATGCACGTTCTGACACAGTTTGTTGTCTGGAGACTAAAGATACCTCATTTAAATCCTAAAGTCATGGAACCTTATTTCCCAACACTAGGCCCACCACCAGTGTTGACATGACAGTTGTAAATGCCTGAAGCATCTGTTGTCTTTTAGGCTGTAAAACATACATCCAGTCTCATGTGATGTTAGATTTGGGCTGTAATATTTTCTGTACAAACTCTAATGTTTCACAGTCAGTATAAACCTATTGTACCATGAGGTGTGTCAGCCGGTTACAGTGTTACACTGTAAATGATACCGGCTGGAATATGTTGATTATAACAGATATGAACTCTCTCACAAAGAGCCACCTGTTACAGAAAAGGTTCAAACATAAAAACCTGTGTGTGTATGTTGTAGTTATTATTAAAAAAGCAGCTTGTAAAAATGTATTTATTTTGCTTTGTACCAATCACTAACATTGAGGCATATTTTTTTTATTTTATATTTTCTCTTGTATTTTATATATATATTGGCAATATTGATTGTCTAATGAAGGACATCTCTCAACAAGACAGAGGAAGGAGAGGATGATTTAAAAAAAAAAAAAGACATACCATGATACCTAATTTTGCAGAATCCTTGTTTCATTTCTTAATTTTCATAATACATTGTCTCCAATTTGATTTGGATGTGGAAATCCCTCACCCTGTCTTCTCCCTTGTGCCAGTTCCTATGATTCTCCTCATCACTCTCTTTCTCTATCTTTACCCCAGGTTTCCAGGATGTCCATGTGATGATCTTTGTTGGATTTGGCTTTCTGATGACATTTCTTAAGCGCTACAGCTTTGGCGCGGTGGGTTTCAACTTCCTCATCGCAGCCTTCGGCCTCCAATGGGCGCTGCTGATGCAAGGCTGGTTCCACTCCCTGGACTACACTGATGGAAAGATCAAAATAGGAGTTGAAAAGTAATTTGGATTTATTCTCAGTCAAAAGCGTCCCTTATTATATTTAGTTTTGATGGATGTGTACAACCAACAACAAAAAATTGTGGCTCAATGATAATATACAAAAGGCTACAACTGTGGCCATCTCAAGCAAGTGACATTATTCAGCTCTTGTTCTTCTGTTTAATTATTGGTAAATGTATTGTCACAAACCAGGCCGCATGGACAGGAGATGCACACAATAAAGCCAATTGCATTATTGATTCAAAGGAAACATAAAAGGAAGACTATGGTATGTGGATTCTGTAAGTTCAGCAGTGTATGTGAGTCTGTGAGTGCAATAGTGTATCACAACACAAACCATAACGCCAACCCAAAACCGAATGGGTGTCTCCAGAAGGAGAGGGAACCAGCAACTGAGCTGAGGGTTTTTAAATAAGTACTGGCACACAGGAGGGCCCAAGTGTTGCCATTTGACCCTCTGCCACGCCCATCTCCAAGACAGGCAGAGGGGTCGTCACAGTATGAGGGCAATGCGTTTCTACCAGCATGCTAGGAAAAACACAGTGAGACGGCAGAACCAGTCTGAGTGACGTGTAAGGATATTTCCAGGCACATATACATTTAGTGTTTGTGGACTCAGTAGCTGGAAGATAAACAGAAACTCAGACTACTGAGGAGACGATACTGTTGAAGTCACTGTGTGTCAACAGATATGCTGGCTCCTGTAAAAGAAAGGGACAGAGAAAAAGTAGAATAACTAGATTAGATTATATAATGGCTTCAGTGCTCGAAGTTGTTCCTAAATGTTTGTATTCTTTACTTGGTTTACTGTTGTTGATTAGGTGCATCCTCAGCCAGTACTAATACTGTCTAATATTTGGCCAGTACAGATAACAAACGATCTCATAGTGCCTTACTGCATTTTGACTGTTTTCCTCTCTTCAGCCTGATCAACGCTGACTTCTGTGTGGCAGGCTGCTTGATAGCCTACGGGGCGGTGCTTGGTAAAGTCAGTGCAGTCCAGCTGCTGGTTATGACTCTGTTTGGGATCACATTGTTTGCTGTGGAGGAGTATATCATCCTGAGTCTCATACATGTAAGTTGAAAAGCAAAGTATTTTTGTTTCTTATAGCTGTATCTACTGCCACTCATGCTAATATTTGCTTTCCTGAAGGCCAGAGATGCTGGAGGTTCCATGGTGATCCACACCTTTGGAGGTTATTATGGTCTTTCCATCTCGTGGATGCTTTATCGGCCGAACCTGGACCAGAGCAGCCGTCTTCAGGGCTCTGTCTACCACTCAGATGTCTTTGCCATGATTGGTGCGCAAGATTTTAATTACATACTGATTCTTATTTGCTTTCACAATACTTTCTGGAGGTACTGTGTGAATCTGCTGGATTCTGAGGTCCACCCTGCTTTCTGCATAGGAACCCTCTTCCTGTGGATGTTCTGGCCCAGCTTCAACTCAGCCATCACAGACCACGGGGACGGGCAGCACCGAGCAGCCATCAACACCTACCTGGCTTTGGCCTCAACTGTGCTCACCACTGTGGCCGTCTCAAGCCTCTTCCAGAAGCACGGAAAACTAGACATGGTAACGGTTAATTTTTTTAATGCCAGTCACAAACACTCATAAAATTAAGCTATCATAGATGATGAAAATGATTATGATAATAGGAGGTGTGTGTATATTCTTCAAGCTGACTGTACTTACTAAGTCAAACACAACATGCACCTGAACAAAGTGGACTTTCATTTTGCCTTGAAGTGATTGGATGCATACTCATCATTCAGTAAAGAGAGATCAGACTGATTTCATTCTGTGACTGACATGCATTTTTTCCCTGCACACGTTTCCAGGTTCACATCCAGAACTCAACTCTTGCTGGAGGCGTTGCAGTGGGAACTGCAGCAGAGTTCATGCTGATGCCCTACGGCTCTCTGATCGTAGGATTCTGCTGTGGTATCATCTCCACACTGGGATATATCTACCTCACGGTGTGGTATTTATGTGGGTTAATGTGTTATAGCAGTTAGAAGCCTCAGTTTACTTTTTAAAAGTGTTCATCAGTCAATCCAGAAGTGAATATGGATGCACCGATCTGACTTTTTCAGTTCTGATACGATTGCAATATCT
Organism: Pterois miles; assembly: GCA_947000775.1. Lineage (NCBI taxonomy): Eukaryota > Metazoa > Chordata > Actinopteri > Perciformes > Scorpaenidae > Pterois > Pterois miles. The sequence continues at coordinate 9,446,668 of CAMQGK010000144.1, read as the reverse complement.
TGGCTACCAATCGGATACCAGTGGTTAATTAATAAGCTGTGTGCCTCATCTGTGGGAAGTGACTGAGGTTATTATATGTGCAAGCCAACATCAGGCCTTTGTAAAACAAAATGTAACAAAATAAATACACAGATAGAAATTTACTGAATTATTTATTATTAAAATGATAAATTGCATACCAGTATCTAAGTAAAAAAATGAAAACATTAACAGGAATTACAATCAAGTGTAAACCTTATTAATGCAGTAACAAATTGCTGTTTGACTCAGTATCGGTCCAATATCCGATCTGGTATTGATGCATCCCTTAGAAATGAAAATACAAAACACTTTGACTCTCCACAGTCATATAAAAATGTACTTACCAAAATGTGTAATTTGGTTTATTAAATAGGTTTTTCTTTGCAGCGTTAGTTCAGTAGATATACCTCCTTTAGCACACAAGGTGGATTACCTATTGCTTTTACTGTTCTTAAGTCTACTGTCTAAAATTTAAAAAGTTGAAGTTAGGTCAGCTAATCCTAATTGTCTCTCTCAGCCTTTCATGGAGAAGTACCTGAAGATCCAGGACACTTGTGGAATCCATAACCTGCATGCCATGCCAGGGGTCATCGGTGGCATTGTGGGAGCCATTACTGCCGCAGCTGCATCAGAGTCTGTTTATGGCACCGAAGGGTAGGTGGTTACAAATAGAGGTCATGATAACTTTAACTTTTCAAAATAGAAGATTATCAACCAGTAAAGGAATATATGTATTCTTGTGGCCAAATATGGTCTTTTCTTCTGAAAAAAAAAAAAAAAACATTGTGAGTTTCCCCTATTTTGTCTTAAAGGCTCATTAACACCTTTGACTTTGAGGGTGATTTCAAAGACATGGTGCCCACACGGCAGGGTGGTCACCAGGCTGCAGGCCTCTGTGTGGCTATCTGCTTTGGCGTTGGCGGAGGCATCCTTGTCGGTAAGTAATAACTGCAACCACCCTTCAGTTTGACCATATATACGAAATGTAAATAACTGTGAGATAACTGTGTTTGAATGAGCTGGGTGTGCTTACATGCAGTGGTTGGTGGACTGTGTGTGCTGGGATAATGACTTTATTTGTATTCTTCTCAGGTTGTATTTTAAGATTACCTATCTGGGGAGATCCTGCAGATGACAACTGTTTTGACGATGAGCCCTACTGGGAGGTGAGAGGCTGCTCTTTACAACCATAAAGAGGTGTTTACAGATGGAAATGCCGGTATTGAATCACAATTCAGTCACTAGATCATCCCACAGAGACTTGTGAAGTTGCCCAGAATGAATACCAGATATGTTTCAAAGATTTTGTTTGATGAGTGTTGTTGTAATGTTTGATAAATGCAGATCAGATAAAATGTAATTTACTGAATGAGATTGGAGCCTTTCAGGAGAATCGGTCACAGTGGACCCTGATTAACTGGCAGCACTTTGAGTTACATGCTAAACATACTTTCACGCTAGTTTGTTGCTGCCGGAAACATTTTACTGTTTTGTGTTCCCCTCCCCGTTTTTCCACTCATTGTTTATTTGAGTGAATGTACCACCTTCATTCTGCCACCTCTATTTACAAGGAAATACTTCATCATTTTTCCATTTTATGACACAAAGTGCATATGGCATCATACATTTACCATAAGTTTTAGTGGGTTAATCATGTGGTTGTTATTCTCCCCCTGAATCATTATATCAAAACTCACTATTCACAGCTTCCTGAGGATGAAGAAGCCGTCCCACCGATCCTTCAGTACAACAACCACATGCGGAACAAAGACATGTAAGTGTCCTCTGAGTTAATCTGACAACAGTGTTTTGGTCATGGAGTCATGCTATTCTCACACCAAACAGACCATGCAGGTACAGCAGTCGCTTTATTGTTGTGGGATGTGTTGCATTTGGCGTCCTCTTGGTGGCAGCAGAGACTACATGTGACTCACTGTAATTCCTGCCCTTTGTTGGGATTATACTGTATACACATACATACATACATCCCTTTTCCTGTCATTCAGTGTGGGCTAGATTACGAAATGCTCACGTGAACTTTGTGCCTTCCAAGTAAAACTCACCTGTGCTGTTTGTTGATGGGGGCTTTTCACAGCTCTGCATGTGCTGCTCCTCAAAGTGACCTTTCAGTCATGTTTACAGTGGAAATGAAAACGATACTATCAGACATAATTGAACCGTCAGTGTATTCTACCCAGTAGGGTGATATACGGGAACATCCACAGGTCATTGACAGTATCAAATTCATGACACCACACACTGTGAGCCACAACTTTACTATGATGTTTCACTGTTTTTCACAAATTATGTGGTGCTCTGTATTTTCAGAACGGAGTCAAATTTCTCCATGGAGCAGACCGGACGCTAGGCCAAAACCACTTATTTTTCATACAGTGAATATATGTTTGTTTGTTTTTGGAAATGAAACAATCTGCCAGTGGAATAAGAGCTTTTCTGTTTTCTAAGATATTTATTTTCACTTTAAATCAACCAATATTCAATCAAATATTGGTATTAATCATAAGTGACATTATCTTTGTACAGGCGGGATGATTTGCCTCATTTCAACATTAAGTAAATTATTTTAAAACTGCAGAATTTGCCTCCTGTTTCACATAAAACAGGATGTAAAGGTTCAGTGCTTGACTAAAACTGAGCTAGACATGACCACGAGAATATAACCACCATGGTTCCTTTAAGTGGATGTGAGAGGAATATTTAAAACCGTGTTTTGTATTACGTTTGCTTCAGACCCACTTGAGTTGCACTTTACACTGGATTTTCTTCAGGAGCTGTCACACCTTGTTTTTCCTGATTTCAATTTATTTTGTCTGTGATGTAACAAACTGCTGGTCACATATGACCAGAATTAAGCAGTCAGCTTAAATGTTATATGTTTATTTGCATAGTTTCTTTTCAGAACTTAAGTAACTTTGTGTGTCTTTCACTGAGATGCACTGTGAGTTATCTATCATGTTACTGATTATGGATTTTAAAGAGGAACTGTGATGTTTTTGTTTGGTAACACTTAACTTGAACCCACCCTCACTTAGCATTTATAAGCACTATATAAACACTTAATATATTTCTTATAAGCCACTATAATTTACCACAGAAAAAGGATATTTTTAAGAGTTGTGTTTTACTATTTTGCTAAGTAAATGCTAAATTTAAGGATTAAAGTTAAGTGTTCGCGGATATTTTTATTCCTGTTATTGATCTGAAAATGAATGATTTTGTCCAAAGCGAATGTTTGTACATTTAGACACATATCATAGAATATTTATGTAATGCTGTTTTGAAAAGTTCAATGCTAATGTAATTTTGAAAATTAATAAAAAATTATTAATACAGCGTTGTAATTGCATATCTATTGTGCCAATTTTATTTAAATTCAACAAATGAAGTCTACTTATTAATTAGTAACTAACTGAGCAATTATGTAGAAAATAATGGATTTTTTAAAATAACAATCTAAATTTACCAATGAACAGAGGAAGAAATAAGTTGTTTCCCTCATTTAAGAGCCTTTATGCAGTGTCCGCTCTGGTGGAGTCAGACTGAGGGTAAAGGTCACACCCTTATTGCTCTCTCGGGACACTGCAGTGACCATAAACAAACTAGAGACCAGCGTCATCATCATCATCATGACCTCAGGTCAAAGGGAAGCAAAAGGGCAAGGTCAATAGCAGGGCTGCACACATATGCTGGAGTCTATCAATTTAAATTGATTTGAGAGAATTCCTATGGGCTCATACGCTGAATATCGGTGCTATTTTTTTGTGCAATGATTGGTAGAGATGTGGAGATTTATTCAAATAGAAACAGTCTTTCAATAAATGGACCATGATGTCTATAAATACCAAATATCATTTCACTGTCCAGTTTATTTCTGTCTGTTTTCTAATGACGGCTGTAATTCCCATGTGCTGTATCTTCCGTCCACCTGGCTGCAGTGTTTTCGTTGATCGACGGCAGGCAGCAGCTCGTGGTGGGAGTGCGGATGATTCCCACACATGAGTAGCAGCGAGGAATCCATCGCCTCGTCCAGTCTCCTCACTAACAAAGGCAGGCTTAGTGCTGTTTTCTTTTGTCATCAGTAACGTGTTTGAGTAAAGGAGGTAATGGTGCCACAAGTGCTCCAATTAAACGAGATGCAGCCCTGCTGGGAAGAAAGGCTTCCCCATTGCCCCCCGATACCCCCCAAATACACACACACACACACACACACACACACACACACACACACACACACACACACACACAAAACCGGGCCTCTTCTCATCCTACCCCCATGCCGTTCCCGCCCCAACTCTGCTCATGTTTATTCATCAGCCACTTACAGGGCAAACGCAGAGGCCTGTTAAAACTAAATCAGTCTTATTTATAAATGATACCAGTCCGTCCTCTCTGACGAGCCTTATGGCGTCATGACAGCCATGTTTGAAAACCCTCCTTTGGACAGACACTGACCACAGATGTGACTTCCACATGGGGAAAACACAAACTGTACTGGCATAGCAGGGGAGTTGGGGGAGGACTGAGAGGCCACAGAGAAGAAGGTGAGATGGACAAAACTTGAGGAAGCAAAGGGGCATGAAAAGGGGGTGGGACAGGCAGAGAATGAGGCCTCACTTTTCATTGCTGATGACTGACTGCCTGCCATCCGGGCTCAATCATGATCTTTGATTGACAGGTCAGGGGGGCTAAGGAGAGGGTGGGAACGAGGGTGCAGGACGGAGCTTAGAATGGGAGCAGCACAAAACGCACTCCCATACAGGGGCCCGCGGAGACGCTCATTAATGATAAAGAACATACCAGGAAAAGCATGTTTTCTCTGCATGCCAGCGACGTTGTTTATAGGTCGAGATTAGTTTGTAATCTTCTATACGTGCTGATGTAAAATGTGCAGAGCACTGCAGGGCTAAGTGCAACGTGGGAGGTCGTGTTAGAGCACCTGGCTATTTGTTTTCTTATTTTTCACCATTATTTGAAGAAAACGATGTAATATGTCAAATGGTGATTATGCTGCCAGCGTATTCATCTGATTGCTTCACAGTTTACACATAAGTGTCAGTCACTCTGCAGTAAAATACCACTGAATTCACTTTACAGTTACGAGGATCCACAGCGGTTAGAGAAGCATTCAGGGATCCATGTTCAGTCCCTTATAAAGAGAGCAGTAAAAGCCCCCATTGAAAGAAACCACAAGTCCATAGAACTGGTCATAAACTATTCAAGCCCTCACTCTTTTCTCTCTATACTTAATCTGCTCACGTTTCGTGCAGCCTCAATATCCCCTAAAGGTTACGTCTCAGCATGTGCATCTGACTTCCAAAACCTCTCTGACCATTTACATCTGGACGGTCTTTTTGATGCCCAACACTGGCACTTATTGAGCAGCAAAGTGGCCCACCATCAGTCCCGTGCTAGAAAATGACCAAGTTCATTTATTCACACTCTTGAGTACAATTCAAATACTTTCAGAGGGAATTTTATTTGGCAGATATAGCTGCAGCTTTGCATAAAAAACATGTTAAGCTAATAAAATACAATATATTGACTCACAGCCTTTTTGGCTTGTGGCTCTTAAAAAACAGCATCTAGTTTTGGCCTTTCATCACATTTCATATGTCTATCAGTTGTTAGTATATCCACCAGAGTGATTTCACTTCTTAACTATCAGATCCTTATTTATTTAAGAATTGTTTTATGGCCCAAAGTGGAAAAAATTCTGATAGTCTCACAACTAACAGCATAGATTAGAGAAAAGGCAAAAGAATACAAAATTGTGTGGGAAAATGTTGTTTTTTCTTTAATCATCTACATGTATTTTGTCACCCACTCAGTGTTGGAAAATAAGTAGGCTATTTTTCCTCAAATTTGAGGTAGCCTATTTTTTTAATACCATTTAATGCATTTCAGAGGGAAACATACTTTTTAGTCTCTATATCTATTTGCAGTTATAGTCACTAACTGCTTTTCAAGTATCAAGGTATAAAGTGCATGAATCTGTCTAAAGGTTCTGCCTCAGTCAGATAAAGATTGAAATCCTGTATACATGTTAACGCATCAGTTATAATACTAACATGTATAACAATATTTCACCGTGAAAGGGGCCATTCTGCATATTGAGTACTTGTACTTATTGAGTATTTTTACATTGTGGCATTGATACTTTTAGTGGAGGCTCTGAATACTCCTTCCACTGCTGGACCCTCTGGAGGGGACTCAACAACAGGACTAAAATACTTAAATGTATGCCTCAATAAAGACGTCAAAACTACACCAACAAATGTTGCCCACACACCTGCACACTAGTATGAATAATCTGATAATGTCATATCAGTGACAGAAACCATTTTCCTGCAGAACCGTTATGTTACTACAGTAACATCTGAGTACATTTTGCTGAAAATATTTCTGTACTTTTAAGTATGCTTTTGAATGAAGGACTTTTACTTGTACAGGAGTATGTAGTTATATTGATGTACTGGCACAGTTAGGCCTATTTGAGCAAATAATCTGAGTAGCAGTGCCACTGCTACACTTTTTCCCTCTTATGTTTGCAACATGCTGCTGAACCTCCCAGCCCGGCCTCCCCAGGTATCCACAGGCCTCCCCACGCCACTAACTGTCCACAGAGGCTGCTTAAGTGTCCCTATCGGACCACAGTGGAGAGGAACAGCAGATTAACCATGATCCTATCCGCTCACCGCTAGCCCCTTCATACGCTCCGTTACACCAGCATTTAAAAGGAGGAGGGGACGCCATTCAGGTCCCTGATATGAATCCCAGACGAAGGGACAAGAACAGAGCTTTCACCCCCTGTTTCACAGAAAAAGACCCCTTTCTGGCACCCTCTAATTCTGGTTGCTACGGGCTCCTGGGTTCAATGGTGGACTCCCGTTGTGAGGGGACAAAGCCTCTCAGTCATCCGGCGATGGTTGCTAGGGGAGGCAGAATGTATGGGGAGGGACGGGCTGCCGTTGTCCCAGACGAAATGTCTCTCTTAAGGCGGCTGAGATTTGGTGATTGACAGGTGGCTACACGCTCCACTGCGGATCACCCGGGAGGTCTGGGGGGCCTTATATCTGTGACCATGTGTGTGTATTTATGTGTGTATGGCAGGTTATGTTGGTTGGCAGAGTGAACCGGGGGGTTGGGGGCATATAGTAGTATAGAAGGTGTCTGCTGCTCTGAAAGTGGCACCATTTATAACCTGTAGAGGGAGCTGCTTCTGCTTTAAATAGGTGTTCAATCACCCTGTAATAATCTACTGTACCGCCCCCCCCCTTCAGTCCAAAATATGTTTGTGCAGAGTTTGCCACCATATTAACCTTTATGTAGGAGCAGGATTTGTGACATCACAACTAGTTTGGACTCCAATCATGGTCCAATATATCGGTAACTGAGCTTTTATTGTGTGGAAAAAACATATATGCACAAATATAATTCCAGGTAGAGTATTATTATGTCTTCAAACACGTCTGGTGGGGATCTTTAAGTAAATGTACAGAGATAGTCTATTAATGGTAAATAATATACTCAAGTATCAGAAGTAAAATTACTTGCTTATATGATATTATTAGATTATTAGATGCATCAGTGGTTATACAGCATTTTACTGTTGTAGCTGGTTGCAGTGGAGCTAGTGTTAACTTCATATACAGTTAGATAGTTTAGTTTGGTTGATCGTCTCCAAAAGGTCATAATAAATGAGGGGTCGTGATCTGATTAATGTGGTAAAAAAGAAAAAGCAAAAAACAAATCTCTATTTGTGTCATGACTTTTTTCTAATCTTTGTTTTTTTTGTCGATAATTTTACCTGCTTTTCCTCCACCTCTTATTTAAATTAAACCATCGGAGGAGCTTAGAGTGGAAATGACTGATATCTGATATCTTTTTATTTTTGTAAAAAAATCCTCGACCAGTGTCCCTCCAAATGCCTGCACTCACACATATAAACAGGGCATTACTGACTATGTTGGATATTTTGTAATTATTTTTTAATGACTATCAGATAATTAAGATATAGAAACTGAAAACTGAATCATTCTGCATGAAATATGGAGGTCATGGATTATAAATGTAAACAATTACAGAGCCAAGTAATATTCTGTACATGGTTGGTGTAAGTCTATTGTAGTCTATACATTGCATGTTGTCTTGTATTGTATGTACTGTATATACAATATACAGAGCCATATACGTAGAAGTATGTTATAATCAGTTATGTGTACTGCAGAGATAAATAGTAAGATATTGGATTATAAGAATAAGAATATATATATAAATTTTCACAGTTGTACGTGTGGTTTGAAAGTGCAAGTGGACAATAAACATTACTGAATGAACAGAGGGTAACAGAGGTGTAGCCTACAGTTTATCCTAGTTTCAGTGTCAGAGGTAAAGATAAAAGCTTTTGTGTGAGACAAAGAGCACATTTTAAATTAAAAGGCTAAATTAAAGCAGTGTGTTTTTGTTTATCTGCATCAAATGGATTAGCAATATTCAGATGTGTCTCTCCTTAGCCTGGGAACCGTTTCCCCGCCGTTCTCTAGACACCAGCACTCCCAGTTCCCCCTCCAGGGCCACGGAGGTGAGTGGGAACAGACAGGGTAGGACGTGGGGATCTAAAGGGGTTCACACACGACACCGTCTCCCCTCAGATAGACGTCTGGGACCGTCTGGGTTCTGCACTCCCAGACAGGGAGCCCTTGCACCCGTCAGATGCTGCCCACGCCCATCCCCATCCGCATCCCCATCCCCCTTTCCCCTTGACCTTGACTCTCTGTCACTGTGGCCCTCCAGACAGTCTGGGGTCAAAGGGTAACACATCAGCCACACATCAGACACGGTTCAAGTCCCCTGTGTCCATATGAATGCTGAATGGTAAATCACCCTAAAATCAGCCTGTTGGAATGTGGCTTTGAATTCCTGCAGAGATGGACCCAAAGACCTCTGTCACTGTGACAAGATATGAAAACAAATGGGTAGATTTTATTGCATTTATTGCCTCCTCCTGCAGGAATACAGATTTAAAAGAAATTTAATGTCTAGTCCAAATGAATGTTTTGTTAATATTTAAGCAGTGGTTGAAAATGCACATCTATATGTTTTGTTTATTCATAAAGAGAATCAGCTCTGTCATTTCCCAGCAGCAGCCATGCTACGTTTTACCTTTCACCTCTGACTGCTGATTCACATCATCCTCAGCCAATCACAGCCGAGCTAACCAGCAATGTCATGACAGATCTGTGAGAGAAGGGAACGGCTGCATCCTCACGTGGCTGTTTGAAAAATGCCAACCCACTCTGATGAGCCTCATGTGAGCATGCGCACAGTGCTGCTGATTGTGTCTCAATATGGGCTCATCTCTCTTGATTCCCTCCTGTCTCTAAACCCTTTTTCTTTTAGACTTGCATTTCTGTTTTTGTTAACAAGACAAATATCTTTATTGTTTAACTGAGATCTGCCATCACTGTCCCTCTGCTCTTATATGAATTTGTAATTTGTTTGAGAGACATTTTACATTCTAACAAGCCTATTTATGCAGTGTTTAATATGACAGTCTGCGTGTAAACCACACTTTGAGTGCGAGACCACAGTGCAGAAGGACAAAGACAGCAGTCACAACAGAGGGTGTATGCTGTCTCCACATTATACAGTAGACGTGGACAGCGATGTGCAGACACAGTGACAAGAAGGACATTTTCCTCTCCTTGCTCACACACTCAAGAGGGGCATCCGGTTAGTTTTGTACTGGACACAAACAAGTAAAATGCCTTTTGTGGTTTTCGATGCCAAGTTTCTTTGCGGGTGCAGCTGCAGCACCAAAACCCCTTCAGTATTTCCACAAAACCTCAGCCTGCATCAACTGATTTCACCTGTTTTTTAAACTCCTATCTTAAAAAGCCTCTTAAAAAGTTAGATTTAGGTGTATAGGGGACATTTTGCATGTAAATGCTGTTATTTCCCCCTGAGTCCACTTTAAATTTGCAATAAGTGTAATAAATAGACTATCAAGGTGGAGCACAAAATGTTAAGTATTAGTAAGGTTTTTCACATACCTTTGATTTTGAACTCTTATCCAAAATGTGTTGGTTATATCTGTCATGTATTAATAAAAGTGAATAAAATACTAAAATAAAAATATTTAGGGTATGGGGTTTTTCTTTTTATTCACGTATTTTAGACTTACTAGTGTCCATGTAAAATCACCATTGGTGTTGTCTTGAATCGTGACAGCATGTTTGAACACAATCTGATTTATGTTCAGTTTCGTTATAACGCCTCACGAAAACCAGTTCAGAAAATATCGTTGATAAAAACAGAAATTGTCTTTTTTTTTATTCTCATACGGCTGTAACGAAAATATGGCATAATGCGCCATAAGTTACTGTTGGTTTCTGGAGAAAAACAGATTTATCACACACCCCCCCATACACATAGGCCTGTCTAATATTAATACAAAAAAGTAACTGCTTATTTCCTTCCTTGAATGACTTAAAGGCCTACATACAAAATTCGCATTATTTTTTATTATTAGTTATTAACAACCTAATTGTAGCCCACCTTCAATGCATGGCGAGCCGTCAAAATTAAAACTAAAAGAAAAGAAATCATATTTACATGTGTCTCTTTATTTTCGTGTCACCATCATTTAACCCCCACCCGATAATCACCCACGTGCCACGAGGCCTGTGATAGAGGAGCGCGCAGGGCTCGTGCAGAATGGCTCTAGCACATGAACGTCACACCGGTTGTCCATTAACTGTATTACAGGCCTGCTACAAGAGGCGGTGCGTAACGCCACCAGCGCGCGTTACGCACCAATCAAAGGACGCACTGTGGCTGTAAACACGGGTGGAAAGTCAGAAATGAAAAAGGTGTAAATTGACAACAAAAACAACCACTTACAAAAACGAAATTATATTTTTTTTCCCTATTTTAAATAAAAACACAACACAGTCATATTTCCTCCTCAACACGACCAGGAAAATATATAATAATTAAAAATCTATTTTAAAAATAATTATTATTATTGGTTTGCAAATGTGTAAACTTCATAGATATACCTTGCTAAAGCACTCTTGTTATTAGCCTTTATTCATTTATTAGGCTAAACTCCAGACCAGGGCATCCCTAACACTTTTACAGGAATACTGTAGGAATTATTAAACTGTGTTTGTTTTTAAGATAATTTTTCACATCAAGCTTTTTGGTGGTGATTTTACGTGCGGTTTGTTGGTAAATCATTGTATTCATCTGTCCCAGGATCAGTTTCTACTTGGCGCTGTCCTTTTAAAACAACACATTTTTTTCTCCAAATAATTGCTTATTGGTCTCCACCCTTGACAAAGCTACACATATGCTCCGAAATGACTTATTACATTGCAAATAAATGAAAAAAAATGAAAAGCTAAATTTTGAGCTTTATTTATCTAATTCATGTCTGATTGCTGGCAGCAAAAAGTAGTTCCATTCTTAAACTATTAGAAAAATCCAACATAGTTTGGATTAAGCGTCGGCTCCTTAGGGGAGGAACCAATTGATTATAAAGGGACCCAGACTCTTTGGGAGGAGAAAGGGCCCCCTGTTGTTTCAAACCAGCTCCTCTAACTTCCCAAAGTGCAGGGGCCCAGAGGCAGGGCTGTGAGGAGAGTGTGTGTGCCTTCAGAGCCACTCCTCTGAGGTGGTGGTGGGTGGGTGGTGCATGAGGAAGGACTTGTAGGATACATTAAATCAGCCTGATTAGGAGTTTTAGGTGAGGGCAAGGCTCAGGTCTGACTGAAAGGCTGCCGGGCAGCCCTTGAGTGATACTATTCACATCCTGGGAGAAAGGTCAGTGTCAGAGGAGTTCACAGGCCCCATCCCCATTCTTATGCTAAAGCATCATATACACATAGGCTCATTCAGAGGCTGCAAAGGCATAAACAGCTTCTTCTACCGACTTTCCCTCCAAAATGTTTGGATTCCTCAACTTGAGCTCTGAGGTCCTGCCTCTGTTTCTCTCTCTTGTTGCTTCTGAAGTGGATTTCAGTGTGAGATTATTGAACAGAAAGTCATCCGTCAATGTTTATTTGCATCTATCCTCTTGTGTGGAAGTCTAAATGATGTTAAACATATCAAACTTTTTACACAAAGAGCTATATGGCTTTATTTATTTATTTATTTATTTTGAGATTTGTTAAAGTGCCCTCTATACACCAGAGCTAAATAATATTTTGAATGTTTTTTTAATTCCATTTCTCTCATTGGAGGTGAAACTGCTATGTTTTCCCCCTTTTATTATCTGTTGTTCCGGTCACTTATTTGTTCTAGTAACCAGGTTTTATTAACCTCCTGTAAACAGACTTCTTCAGGCTTTTTCCTGTCTGTCTCTGAGTCCAGTGGTCAATGGGGAATTGTAGGAAATAGCCACTTAATTAGCGGCCCTTGACCTTTGGCTCTGGCTCAGACGGCTCCTGACCTCAGCATCTCTCCAGCCTGTTTAATGTCCTCCAGGGAACTGTCCAGGTCATGACCCCTGACCCCACGCTGACCTGTAGGGACTTTACCAACAGGTCTCTGACCAGCCGCCCCGCCTCACCAGACACTCATCAAAAAGCAATATTTAACTCAGCTATAGCTGATTAAAGCAATTACTGAAGCTGCCATGATTACTCCTAGAGCTCTCTAACATTTGTTTGCAGCAAGAAACAGAAAAAAAACACAAATTTTCAGAGCATAAAGTCAACAGAATAGGACAAAAAAATGTAATGATGAAAATCACACCAGTGTAACAGTTTTTACAAAATCAATTGAAACCTTTGGGCTTTCGTTCTAGCCATACTCTACAGAGGATGATTTCACTAATTGGTTTCCAGTCATCCAGAGGAGGGGAACTAATCACCGAAATCAGCCGCTGCAGTGTTTGGATGGATTGAAAACATGCTGACTTCTGCAGGGCCCTCCACGAGAGAGATCTGCAACGCTACATGAGTATGAATTTAGATTTAAGCAGATTTGAAAACACGGTTTTACACATGAACTTATTTTATTCAATTCTTTATTACAGCTCCCATGTGTCTTCACTTTATTTGTGACTATTTTGTCTGTTTTCGTTGGTATATACATTATTCAATAACCTACCCTTATTTCATTTTCTAGATGTTCCATACTGAGATAATATAATATAAATGGTATTGTAGTTTTTTATACTTGCTTATCTTTATGCATCATCTCTTGTACTTCTTCTGCTTATTATTATTGTGATCAGTAAAGTATCTACTTATTTATATATAGTTTTCTCAAGGAATGTGCAACATGTGACATGTTTTTCTACTGTGTCTTAGTGTACTACTGCAATGTCTTATACATGTACTATACATGTACTTTTTAAGCTGATTGCAACTGTGTGCAGCACTATTACCCAAGTGATTTTTCCCCATGGGGAAATATAGTATATCTTATCTTATCTTATCTTATCTTATCTTATCTTATCTCACACTTTATTCATTTCAAATGCAAAAGTCTAAAAAGGTAAAAAGTGTAATGTTGGCCCATTGAATAAGATCATATATGTTATTTAAGTTTTATGGTAGTAATACTACATAAAAAATACATTGTTTTAAAAAATATAAAACTTCTCATATTTGATAAACAATTTTAACATTATTTATTTTCAAAGAGATAAAATGACTACATTGTGAATGTAGTTTAAGTAGACATAAATAATCCCCTGCTGCGTGTGTCCATCTGTTGTTTGACTCCGGATACAGATCTGTCGACACTGATTGAGGTCTGACTGACACCAGGACGGCCTCTAATCCCAAAACCTGATTAATCGTCCAGACTAGGCCCTGGTTAGTGGGCAGCAATACATTTGGATTTAACAAAACATATATATATATATATATATATATATATATATATATATATATATATATATATATATATATATATATATATATATATATATATATCTTATCCAGGTTTTCATTTTATATTACTATCTGCACAGTTTATAACATGCTAAAATAAATAAAATATAAGGGGAGTGAACAAAAGCTTATTATATATTTTAATAAGGTCGTTTTTGTCCACTGAGTTTTGTGGCTGATGAACTTTTCTTTCCCACACTGATTCAACACACGTCTCTCTGTCTGCTCCTCCTAATTAAAGCTTAATGCAGGTCCTCACACACATTATCATGTGAATATAAAAAAAGAAGAGAGGCACAGAGAGGGTCCTGCAAGCTTGACTCCTAAATACATTGTCTATTGTAAATTTATTTTATTTTATTTATTTATTTATTTTTGATTAAAGACAAGGCACTGTTGAAAGTATTCACCCTAAAAATACATCTTTTTATGTCAGCACTGTAATAATCTTGCCAAATTTATCACCAAAATAAATGCTGAAAAAGAAGACTGTAACACAGAGATGATGACATTCCCATTATTTTATTTCAAAGTGTCAGCAGGGAATTTAACACAATACATTTTATCAGTCAATCATTTATATCTTGTAAATGACTATTTCAATTTAGACCAGAACGATGAATTCATAAATGATTAAATAAAACATGCATTAGTTATGTAAATCATGTATTGACAGATAAGTATAAGTATGAACATTTAAGGTTTTTTATTTGCAGTTTTGAAAATATCAAATCTGTGTAAACATTTCAAATCACAATTTATCATTAATACAGTACCTTAAAATAAAACTGGTGTTTTCATGGATTACAGACACATTTTAAGACATACATTTCAGGCTTACAGAACAGCTCCTCTGTTTTCATAGTCCTTTAAAGTACAGTGTGACTCGTAACGTTCAGGTGACTGATAAGCACTTGAATTCATGTTGTGGTGAGAGTCTCTGATGACAACATGTCGTTGAGTCAGCTCCACGATCTCCTCGAACCCAGGAGGGTTCCTACAGAAAGGCTGGCAGATCCTGTCCCATCCTGAGGAGAAACCATAGAGGGAATAATTAGCAGGAAAATTAACCTTTGCTCCATAAACTCAGACAGTCAAACAGGGATAATATTTCACAACAAAGAAAGAAAGAAAGAAAGATTTTTTTCACTACAATACATAGGACATTCATAATAATTAAAACTTTATTTGCAAATCATTTTCAAAGACCAAGAAATTAAGTCAACAATAATTAAAAAAACAATTAAAAGGCCACAGGGTGAAGTACTGCCATATCTGAGTCTATGGAGATATTTTTAAAGAACCAGTGTGCAAAAGGAAACAATGATGGTGCAAACTACAGGTCTTTGGTTTTTTTTTTTTTTTGAAATGCTGAGTATGTTTTGACAATACTGAATTTGTTGTTGTGAATGATTTTTTTTTTTATTTTTACTTTTGTACATCAGAAATTGTAGGCAGTGTTTCAGAAAAACAAACTTCCTTTTCATGCCTTGTAAAAATAGGCCCCTTACGCTCTGCGTGTTGTTCTTCTCTCCCATTTTCAGGCTGTATGCATGGAGGGATCTCGAGGCTTTTATCCCCACAGGGAACCAGCCTCAACTCTTTCTCTGTCAATTTTCACCCACTCCCCAATTCAGACGAGCCTTTTCTCCCACCAACCCCACAATGACGGATTTGTCCTCGTTCTCTTTGTCCACCTCTGATATCTTTTTTTTTTTTTTTTTGACTGCTCCCTCTCTGCAGACGGCATGCAGCGTATGCAAATATGCGCTCTTTTATTCCTGAGACCCCTCCCCTGAATGAATGCAACCTTAAATGAGGACACACTTGCACACATTTACAGAGGGGGCATGGAAACATGCACGTATTACAATCAGTGGATTTGCATGCCCTCTCTGACTCACTCACTTACACGTCGAACGCTGACAGAAATATCTGCTTAACAGATTATTGTGTCTATATGGCTATACATGCAGTTTAATGGATAACAGAATATATAACACAAGACTGGAGGCGTGGGCCACAGAGGATGGATTCTGGTTGACTTGAGTTATGTTTTAGTTGGGACGCCTTTTTTTGTGGTCGATTTCATTTATAGAACTTGTGGACGGAGACAAAGCTCATTCTTTGCAATGTAAGTTCTTTTATTTTCTGACAAGTGTTGTTACACCCCAGTAATGGTGCATTTGGTGTCTTATGAGTCCACAGCGCACGCACACACACACATACACACACACAATGGGTGTTGAGATGTGTAGGATGAGGCTGAAAAATGAGACAACACAATAGTGGGTCTGCACTGAGGAAGAGCTGTAGACTGGTAATGTGTTAACTCTAAAGGCTGGATGAATTATAATGGTGTCTGATGAACATAAAGCGTTTCTCTCGCAGCTAACATTCCCAAGCTGGCCCGTGCCATCTGTGAGTATGTGTGAATGGGTTTGTGATAGTGTGTGTGTGGTGGGGGGTTGACGTCTGCTGGACAGCTCTGACAGTTCGGCCTTTTCAGTCGTACATTACTGAGCCGGTCGGCCTCTTTCCCATAGCAACCCTAACAGAGGTCAAAGGCTATGTACCCCCTATCCATCCACATCCACCTCCTCCTCCTCCTCCTGTACTCTAGGGTGGCCACAGACTCTCTTAACTCCCCGGCTGGCCGCAGACGGAGCGGCTGCACCCATGAACTTGAACTTCTGACAGAGTGATGGAGTCATACATCCATCTGATGCAAAAATGGCGACATATACTCTGGACTCTCTCCTCTTTTTCACCTTTTACTGGTATCAAATTCACGCACTGTACCAGTAGATATGTAAAAACGAGGTCACACCAAGGATTCCCCCTAATTCTCCTCACCCTAGCACCTCATCTCCTCCTGATATGATTACAAAGGGCCGCTGTATTAAAGGCTCAGTCACCTAATTCTCCTCTACTTTCATTGGAGCGTACAGGACCCCTACTCAGAGACGCCGCGGCCAACAGACGTAATCTGAAAAGCCTGGGATGTAGAAACTTCTCTCCATCTTCCTCTAAGATACTTAATGTCAGGCTTTGTGCTAGATTAGTCTCGGCCAAAGTTGCATTAAAAAACCCCAGATGAGCCTCGCTTGACCCACATTGGACCTCATCCAAGACTATGGGCGGCCCCTGAGCCGGGCTTTATAAATCACAGTGGAGCCGTTAAAACATTAATAGTGTCCACACACACACACATAGTGAGGAGAATCCGAAGAGGTAACCCAGGAGCTATATGTGGTATTAACATTTTATCGCTACTATGGCTACGCTGCTTTCACCCACACAGAATTGGAAGTGGGCGCCGGTTACTGTCACTTCATCATGTCACACATTATAATTTCCTTGCACTGAAAAATCCCACATAGCAAAAGCAATAGTTAATAATGAATAGAAGAGGAAGGAGAGAGAAGAAAGAAAGGAAAGTAATCATCCACTGTATATTCTGTCATTTTCTGGAAGGAAAAGCCATTTTTTTCTGTCAGTTTTTAGGTAATGTACGAGAGGGATTTGAAGAATGAATATTAGAAGTGTGTACAGTGTGCAGAGGAAGATTCGGGGACGTTCACATCCTAAATCGTGTCAAAGCCGCTGACCTCACTGTTCAGCCGCTCTGGATTCAGACGATCTTGATTGCAGATTAAAACCACACGCTTAAGCAGTTTCACAAAAGTGTTTATAAGACACCGTGAAATCAATATCACCTTCATAGCGTATTTTAAATCTGCACTCACTTCCTACTCAAGCTCATTTCATGTTTTGTCAAGCTGCATATTGCAATTAGTCAGAAGTCAGTAGATGAATATATATTCTGTGTGCATGTGTGTTAGTGTGTCACCCGTTTTTTTACAAACACTAGAAACAGTGATTGCTCTCCTAGCAGTAAAGACGTCCCTGACACATTTGCTTCAGTCACCGCCTCTCTTTGACCACCCTGTCTCTGTCGACTGCCGCAGCTATCACAAACAGTTGCAGACCGACCTCCCCCCTTACTCTTTTCAAACACACACACACACACACACACACACACACACACACACACACACACACACACACACACACACACACACACACCAGTCCTCCATGCCCAGCGCCTCCTGCAAATTGCTTTAGCATGGCACTGTACTACAAGCTAACACAAGCTCAGCAAATGCATAGGTAACACTGGTGGCTCAAACATGGCTGCTGCCCATGTGCTACACCTGCCTCCTTTACATGCACGTATACATTTGTCTCCACTGTGTTTAACCCTTTCTTGGTAAGCCAAATTTGACTTCACAAAAAACAAACAAACAAAAAAAAAAAAAACTAAAACACAATTTCCTCCCCCTGCTCCTCTGTTTCCTCTACAGCACCACCTAGATCTGCAACAGACGTAGCATGGAGCAAGAAGCTACAGTATCTCCAAGATTAATTTCTCGCCTTCACCTTGCTTTTTCCCTTCTGTCAAATCTGCCCGAAGCAACGCGCCGTATATCACACATGAGCGGTGCAAATGCAATTATAAAGACAGCTCAGAGTCTTTTATATGAATAATAATCTTTTGATGTGCGAGCTGCGCATGCCTTACATATTTTTGTGGAGGCACATGTACAGTATGAGGCTCATTAATAATCATTATCCGCAGGTTACATCATTCAGCTTGTTAGGCACACCCATCGCCTTAGCTGAGTCATTCTCAGTGATACACCGTGTAACATGAACTGTCTTGTGAGATGTTCACGATGTCTGTCTGTTTTACCACCTGAGAGCAATACAAATATGTAGATTCTGTTTGTACCAAGGACAAATCATATCCTGCTGGTAAATGGAGCAAAGATAAAGGAGTGCATAGCTCATGACAGACATGCTGCATCAAATGTAATCAGATGCTCAGTGTGAAAAAACATGAAAATGCATCTTTGTGGCGTTGAAATTACACCTTTGATTCAATCTAATGGCAAACCGTGATCAAGCCTTAGCTTCTGTATGCATATCATGTATGAATGCATCTCTAATGCCAGTGAAATCCTTCTCTAAACAGCATCTCCATGCTTTTCAGACATGCAGAGGAGGCTGAATAGACTAATGAACAGTCAGGTGGCACTCCAGGGCCCGGACTACCACCTCCCCCACCCCCCATCACACACACATATCAAACACACATACACTCGCTCACACATTAAAACTCAGCGGCTCCCCCGACCCCGGTGATCCGCACGACAGTCTAATGTCTCAGGCATCTGCTCATGTCTAGTCTGGAGGGTCTTTCCCACCCTGCCCCCCAAGCCTGGGCCCGCCGCAGCACCAGCTCCCACAATGGTGGGAAAGCAGGCCTTTACGGAGGGCGGAGGGGCGGTGGGGGTGGTGGTGGGGGACTAAACAGCTATTGAGAGGGGAGAGAGAGCAAGAGAGCGGGGCTGAATGATAATGTGAAAATGCACAGCACTGTTCATTAACACACAAGCAGCACTGCAGCTGCACATGTTGGCCCCGGACACACATGCTCACGTGTCTGCTTCAGGTTGCCACCGGAGCCACCGAGGTTACACAGCGGCTCAACGCCATGATGAGGAGCGTTCACAGGATGTGTGTGTGAGGTTACATAGATGGAGGTGGTACAGATTCGGAGCTTTCACATTTGGCGGTCGCTGTCAGATTTTGAAAGAATGTGACATTTTTACATCAGTGATGTTTGACATTTTTACTCGTTGTGTGCGTCAAATACAGTTCTGAACCGTTTGTGCAGCATTGTAGTAGCAGAGTTACATTTATTATATACTGAAAGTTGTAGTCAACATCAATGTTTACGGTAAATGTGTAAGAAGATACGAGATCTGAGGTCTTTGTAGTGTTACAAAAATGCCATCTGAAGCACTTCAAATGTCCTGATGAGTACCATTATATGAGTATTACACTGCTAATATTCAGTGCTGCCATTATTACAGATATAGAAATGCTTTGTGAGCCAAAACGTCTCTGTTCATATAGTAAACTAAATCTAAGATTGTAATGGTTCCACTTTTAAAAACAATAATGCAATTCCCCAAATAGGAATTATCCGAGTATCCCCTCGTCAATGGAATTCACCTGAGGGCTTCAGCACATTAAGATAGTTAAGATGCTGTATTAAATATCATAATGTGAATCTCATAACGAAAGCATTTTTGCATGAATTCATCTGCGAGGTTTGTCGGGTGGAAACACGACGTACACCGCTGCCTGGTGTGCTTCAGGGAGTAAAGAAGCACTGTGACAAGCGAGGATGGCAGGTTTCCTTCAACCAGTGCCAGCTCATTAATTTTGTTTGCTACCCAGCCCCCACCCTCCCACCACTAACTACCACCACCCTTCCTCACCCACGTCCCCCCCCCCAAAAAAATCACCCCTTAACTGCTAATTAGCAGGAGCAGCAGATAGAAGAGAAAAGAGGGGGGGGGGCATGTGTGACTGGGAAGGAAATGGCAAACTCGTCTTCTTTCCCTCGTCCTTCCTCCCTTCCCCCTCCTCGTACAATCACACACTCCCCCACCTCCTACCCACCATCACCACCACTGGTACCCAACAGCACGACCATGATGCAGCTCACCTCGTATGCCAGCCCCAGCCATTTTAGGTGTCGCGGCAACATCTTCCCCAAGATGGCTCCTCTGAGCGTGCCCATACTCCGGGGATCCGGCAGGGTCTTTGTCCGCCTCCTGGCACGGGTGTCCCCCATTGGCAGTGCAGATGGCATCAGAGGCTCTTGGGCAAAAACGGTGAGGAGCTGGGGGGAAGGGAGAGGAGGAGGTGGCAATTCCGGACCAACCGTTTTTTCCCTCTCTCCTCATTTTTCTTTTCAAGAATCTCCCATCATTCAATGTTGTTAATCAGAAGCCTGTAACAGCAGCAGATGGAAGAGAAAACAGAGGAATAAAACATGAAAAGCACATCTTTTTTTTTTTTTTGCACTCATTACTATAGCTAAACAGCCTATTAATGAAACAGTTGCTGCAGTACTTTACATGTGTACTGACTTGGGGCTGTAAAGTTACCAAAACTTTTCAAATCTTTGGCCAGCTTTGCTCATTCAAAGTGCAGTTGTGTGTTTTGTGCGCATGAGTGTGTGTTTTTACCACAATAAAAGCACAAAAAGAATCATTTGCATTATACATGTACACAGGTTGAAACAAGAATGCCTTGGACCATCCCATAAATAAAGCCTCAAGTGTTTTACTCCCATTCATTAGAGGACTGACACGCCCTATAGCAGACGAAGCTCAGGGAAAGACTTGGGACCGCGGCCTTTTCACATATCCAATATCTCGCTGTGAAACGAAGCAATTAGCCCGGTTTGACGGCGAGCTCTACTGCAATAGGTAGTTAAGAGAGTGAATGAAAACTCATCTCACTTTGGTGCTCTTTAGGCTTTAGTGGCATTCTCCCAGGCTGAGCGTATGCATCGCACGCCGCTGAAGTACCAAGTTAAAAAGTTCAGCTCCTGTCTACAGGATGGCCTTGGCCTTCTCATTGAGGCACGACACAATGTGTCCCAAAGCCTTCAAGATTAGCTACAGCTTTAAATACAGACGCTAAGTGTTTTTTTTTTTTTTTTTTTTTTTAACCCTGTCTGTAGGGTGCTACACCACTCAACTGCATTATTAGCGGTCAGAGACAGTAGGGCCTGAACAAAGCAGCAGCATCCCTGTTCTGCCTCCTATAAACACAGTCTCACAGGTGAAATCTAAATGTAAAATACTCTTCCAAAAGATTACATGAATTAAAGAGTAAATTCAAAAGATATATGAAGAGGATATGCTTTGTTAAAATGTAAGCATTGACTGGGGATGGCAGGGGAATACGCCAGTGTGTCCCAAAGCGGGAACCTCCAGGGAGAGAAACCCCTGGAGGACATTAGTGTATTTTCACTTACTGCAGGTGAGCAGGAGGGATCACATTTAACACTCTGAGGTGTGATCAGCCTTTTTCACACAAGTCATACATGTGACAGTAGGAAAAGCACAGGTGGAAATAGTTCAGTTAATGATGGCTGAATACTATTTAGCTGCGTCACTTTCAGGGTCATGTTCACTGTCACACTATCATGACTTACTGGGACATTTCAGCAGAACAGAGACATAGTTACATAGTTAGAGCTGACATTAGATTTTTTTCACGCAATAAAAAACAAAGATCTCGAAATGGAAAAAGTTTGAACGTTCTTCTGTTATTTTTGCTGCTCACTCAGTGGTAGTGACGCACTGATACCTACATCAGATATCAGGCTGATACTGACTCAGATATCTGGATCGAGCCAATCTACTCAATTCAGTTCAATGTTTATATGCCATATATATTATATGCTGGAATTTGAATTCCTGTTTAGGTTTTGACCAGTTTGTTGCTACATTGAAAAGATTTACAGTTCAATAGTAAGTCCTTTTAATTTTTAAGATTTTTTACCGAGTTGCACCATGGTGCAGTGGACCTCAACGGATGGACTGTAACCCCTAACCATCCTGAAACCAGGCTAGGTATTCACAGAGGGCCCTTAGAGCTCATATACTGAATCATCAAAAATAACTGAGATAAAAATAAGACACACTATATCAAACTCATAGCATAATGAAAAAATAAGAAGCTGGGTTACATTTTGTCTCAAAATATATTGTCTCAGAGGCATTTTTGTTTTCCTTTAAAAGACCCCATCAACACACGTGACATAGTAGGAAATAAAGATTTTTCTGCAAAGAAGAAGAAACTCTGCAAACTATTACTACATACTAAAAAGAGAACACATTTAAAATAAAAAAATAAAATGTATTATATAATATATAAGTTTTATACAAGCCATTTGGGATTATATGCATTTTTTAAAACAAAACTTTTATAAAATCCCAAACCACAAAGCAAACTATTTTCTTACCGTTTTAGAGAGTAAAGCCTGAAGAGCCTGCTTTCTTTGAGGAATGAACGTTACGTTACGGAAGTCATTTCTACTTTCGGTTATCTAGCTTTATGACAGGTATTTAAAACTCATACAGCTAGATAACCAAAGACAGAAACACACCCCCTCTGGCTCTCACACACTCTGTAGGCCGACATGATGCTGACGTGATCTAGGAGGAGGAGGAGGATGCATTAGTAGGCCTATAGCCTAATATTTATAAAAACACATTATATATATATATATATATATATATATATATATATATATATATATATATATATATATATATATATATATATGGGCCACTGGGAATATCACAACAGTATAAGATAGATCAGCTGTGTTAAATTTAAACATGTAACATATTGTATTGGTTACTCCTGTGGTGTGGTGTGGTTGAAGGCCTACTCACTGTTACAGTGACATAATTATACTTAACATTTTAGTTTGAAAAGCCTCCTTCAAAAACATTATATAATTACAGAATACTTTAGTAAGAAATTAAAACACATTATTTTTGCATTTATAGGCTACGTAAATATATGTGTGTGAGGCCTATTGCATTAGAATATCTTGCAATTAACATCCAACTATATTTCTTTAAGGAATCAGACATAATATTACATCATTTACAGCGTCACGTGCTTAATCGTATAAACCAATAAATAGAGACTATTGATGTAGTTTAAACTGACAAAGGAGCAATTTGTAATACAAGCAAGTTGCATTCAAAAATATCCACTTTAGATAATATGTACACTCACACAGTTAATGTGTAGGACAGGCCTGCATTCAGCACAATTATTGTGTAACACTACTCTCTGTCTACACGAGCTATTTGTTCATTTAAAATCGGCATTAAGACTCACAATGTCATTTATACGACTGATATCATCTTAAGGCTCACAATGAATGACTGGTGGTATTTTACAACCTGACTTATTGTTGTACAATCAAAAAGGTTCAGACTTTAACTTAAAGCCTGTAGCTGCACATGTGAGACGGTATAATAGCCGTTTTCAGAGACTTAATATATTTAGTCTCAGTGGATGATCATGAAAAGTCAGTGTGGCCAAACTATAGGCCGGCCTGAAGGCATGACCATGACAATGAACCCGAGACAGCGTTAGGTAAAGACTCATCTCTCTGATGCAGCATGCTCCAAGATCAGCTGACTCGTTTTTGAAAACGAAAAGAAAAAGCAACGTATAAATGTGAACTGAGCTGTGTTTTAAGATGCTTTATTAATTCGCTCCGGGCTCTTTGTTGCTCCTGGGGGCAACGAATCCCTACTTTTAATGAGAGTTGGCCTACTTCTGCTAAAACTAGACTATTTCACATTACAAGGATTATCCGCACAAGCTATTACGGAAACCAATTTGTTTCTGATCACAATAATAGGCCGAGGAGCGTGGTGTAATAGTCACTTCAATAGTCACTTTCGGGACCAAAGACGTACCCTCGTTTTAAATGAAGGGCGTTTGTGGTGGTTAAATAATATGATACCTTACGTTCAAATAAACTAAAAGATAAACTGAACATGTTAGGTGTCAATGGCATCTCTGCATAGACACATGGCATGGTTCAAAGCTGGTAAAATGTAGAGCCGTATACGTGCGCAAATCCTGCGTATTTCCAGACGCGTTTCTTACCTGTTTCAGTCGCAAAGCAGACTCTGGAGAGAAATGTCCTCAACTTTAGCTCGTAACGATTTTCCGGGTTGTTTTTTTCTGCGTTTACAGCGGGCCCTGGTAGACAGTGAGCGCCGCTGATGCTGCTGCTGCTGTCAGGTGAGTCCGGTTTCATCCTCAGTCCTCCAGCTTCTGCCTCTCTCCTCCAGCCTGCGCGCTTCCTCTACTCGCTCCCGCACTGACGTCATACCAGGACCAGGGCGGCGTGTTGACCAATCAGAGAGCCCACCGGGACCAAAGATTGTTATAGCTCAAGACAACATCTCACTCTCATAACTTTTGATTTCTCTTGCTATATGTAGATTTCTTCACCACTGCTAGCCTACTACTTCTACTACTACTACTACTACTACTACTACTACTACTACTACTACTACTAATGATACCAAACAATGCACAAGACAACCCCTTTTTTTCAGTTGTCTATTTAGTAACTTTTCAAATTCAAATACGCTTTACTGGCATGAATGTTCAGGATAGAAGAAGAAGAAGAAGAAGAAGATAGTCCTTTATTAGTCCCACTAGGGGAAATTCAATTTTTACATATTATACATAATAATGTACATAATAATAATGTACATATACATTATTACCAAAGCTAAATCATAGTGAATAATTATGTTCCACATAAGAAAGTTAAATAATCACAACATAACAAATTCATTTTAAAAACCCAGTTATCATGCAAAATGTAGGTGCTCAAATTTCCATTTTTTCTGAGCACTTTGAGGAATTGTCATTCGTGTTGGCTTCAAACTTGAGATGGAAAGTCCACTTTTAACCTTGGAAACAGCAGATGACAAAACACCATTGCCATTTTGTAGCAGTTTTGGGGGCTTTTGATAATTTTACATTATCTTCATCAATATATGGAGTAATATTTCTGAATTTTCTAGGCCTATATATCAATATGTAAATGTAAATTAGTTTTTTAGTACAAGGTACATTGTACACACAGCACAGCACAGTCAGTACTTGGTTCGTTTGGGGAGTTGAACTCCCAACCCTTTGGTTGCCAATCCAAGTCCCTATGGACTGAGATATTGCTGCCCAGAATATATTTTTCCTTTCTGAGGACACTAAGGCTATTTTGTGATCTATTATTATTTTATTTAACTCAAACAATGTAAATCAGAATTTCAAACATCGTATTTTCAGTCCTATAGTCTATGTAAGAATCCAGCTCCACTTTAATATAAGTTAGGCAATTGTATCTCATATGATTTACATTAGCAAAGAAATAGTCCTAATGTTGGTCCTCTGCCATGTTATACTGTATATATTGGGTACACAGTTAAAATAAGATGTGCAACACATAAGCTGGGTAGACATATCATTGTGGGTGACCATAGGCCAGGAAATTGTGCTTCCTATGGGATCATAATTTATTTCATCTCTGGAAGTTACTATCTTGACCTATTGACCTAGCATACCAGCAGGATATAACAGCGGTTTTCAAAATGAAGGGGTTCCAGGGGGTCCCCGTCAAAAAGGGGAATCATTGATTTTCACTATAATTCCATCCATAAGTACCACAATGACAGAATGTATGACTATTTTGGTCATGGGTTTAATACACATCCTGTAGTATTAAAACATCTCAAAGCAAAAATCCTATCAGATGGGGGACCCTGGGACAAAATCTTATCAAATAGGGGGCTGTGATCTAATTTGGGTCAGTTAAGAAGTCTTTGATGTGAAAAGGTTTGGGAACCACTGGGCTATAAAATAATCTCCCACCCTACAGTGGAAACACTGCTCACAGGGTTTCACAGGATGGCAGCCCGTGTGAGCATTCTTAATAAATAAAAGATCTTTGAGGGCCGCGTGGATGTGGTTTGAGAGCTCAGGGGCCAAGAGCAGTATGAACGGTTCCCTCCAAATCTGTTTCAAAAGGCTTTCTGAGTGCTTTTAATGTGTGTTAACTACACCGGAACCAAATGAAAATACAGTCGAGTCATTTCCATAGTGCATTTTAGTCAAATTTTACAGCAGATACTGACAGAATGTAAGACACGTTAACCTATTGGTTACTCATTGTCTCTGAATAGGTTTATTTAATTACAGTTGGGCAAACAAAGCTGATTTTGTCATAGTCAAACTCACACTGCTTTCCACAACTAACGGACTCTTAAAATGAATGAGTAATTTTGTCAATGTAAAATATCCTATTCTCCCCAGATTATGTTCAGAATCACAGAGGAATTACAAGTTAGATTGTAATCTGCAGGATGGCCCACACAAAATAATCAATTTCTCATTGAAAGAAAATGATTTATAATTTAAATAATTTTGAATTTTTTTCCAAGACAAGCACGATTCCCATTCTTTTGCTCATTTATTCATCATGTGGTGCACTGAAGCACACATCAAGACACACAGGCCAACAATAGATCACCATCCATCAGACTTTAATGGACATTTCTTTGTTAATGCTTAACACAGAGGTGCCATCAAAATTTCCTGTTGAAACTTTTGTAGGTATGGCGGAACAGTTTCAAACAAACAGCGGAGACAGGGTGTGCCATTTAATCACTCCATTTCATACTCCCTTTTCTCTTTTCAATAAAGCTAAATGTTTTAACAAACTGTCCTTACATCAGATTTAGCCCTGTGTTTTCTATCGCAGAGGTTTACTGAAAGCGAGACAAAAATATGCACATTTTAAACTAGAATTCTGGCTTTTATATAAGCTTTTGTAGCCTATATGCTTTTTACTTTAAATTAATTTGCAGATATGTGGTGTTCAACCAACAACAGAAAAAATATAAACTGCACTTATCTTTTATTGACATACTAGCCAGACCATGGGCAACATGTGATGTGAACAGTCAGAATAAAGCATGCACAAAGCACAGAGCCATTCAAGTAGATGCAGTTTGTGGAAACTTTGGAGATGAAGGCAGCTCTCGTCTACCTCCCTCTTTATCTCTGTCTCACACACATACAAAGACAGCAGAGAGGCTGTACAGGAGGTGGTAATCTTCACAGTATTCCAAAGATGATGTCTGGCTGGAAGAGAGTAAATTATTAGTGAGTTTAATTTGAATGAATGCTGAC
Organism: Pterois miles; assembly: GCA_947000775.1. Classification (NCBI taxonomy): domain Eukaryota; kingdom Metazoa; phylum Chordata; class Actinopteri; order Perciformes; family Scorpaenidae; genus Pterois; species Pterois miles. The sequence goes on along the minus strand of CAMQGK010000144.1, from coordinate 9,419,045 downwards.
ATGTTAACAGGACACGCTAAATGCTGCAGTCAGTCACTCACGCGCTGCAGGAGGTGCTGTCCCGTGAAAGAGCGGGTGTCTGCAGGCTGGCCGTCCTCTCCCACAGCCTTGCAGCGTAGGTAACCATAGAGATTAGCCACTTGGAGGGAAATACTAGCTACCACAAGTGACTGGGGAGGACACACATATGCATTAAAGAGGGGACATTATGTGTGATGTGCCTCTATACTGTATATGTACACAAGCAGCTCACCAGCCATTTAATCTTCAGGGAGAAGAGGGAGGTGAAGAAGAAGAACGTCCATATGAGAGGACAGATGATGAGACCCAGCCAAAATATCCTTGCCTCTGCCTCTGTCCCGATGTTATTGCCACGGGAGGCCTGCACACACACACATAGCAACGCCCTAATGTTTAATGCTCCAAAAAATACTCCCCTGCACTCAGAATGGCACACAGTGTCTTACTTTTTTGGCCTCAAACACCCAGAGGCTCTTTCCATCCTCATCAATCTGATTCCACCAGCGCAGGCCGACCAGCAGCCTGCCGGTCACATTCTGAAACACAGGATAAAGGTGAGTAACCAGAAAGGTGGGACAGAGGGATTAAACCGCACTGAAGTGCACAAGAGGGCAAGACAAGGGGGCGAGGGAGCTGAGAGGATTTAGCCTATTTGACCTCTCACCTTGACAGACCAGAAATCAAAAGAGAGCAGAGTGATGATCAGGACAAAACATGATGCAAAGTTCTCGCTGATCCAGTCACAGAGCAGATAGGCGACAATGGCAACTACCCGGAAGAACAGGTGGAAGAAGGAGGCGAGGGGGTGTCTGGAATCAAACGCACAGGATAAGAAATGGTGATGAAGACTTCAGTCCAGTTGCCTTAGATTCAACTTTTGCCAGAATGAATATGACCTGGATGAATGAGAACCTTCACAGACTTAAAATGAAGCCTGTAGAATTAAAGTAAGCAGAGACCAACAGCAAATCTATACCTTTCAGCACATAAAGAGGTGTTGACACTTCTCTAATATGATTCATATCTTATATAAGCTCACTGAAAAAAATCAGCCACATATGAGAGAGCATATCTTGTCCATTTATGTTGTTGAGGTTTGTTTAAGACGTTTCATGTGACTTAAATGGCATAAATAATTAGGCTATCCCTCATGAAAAAGTAGTGTAATTCCAGTTTTTTTTTCCTAGTAGTATAAACTAATATCAATGTACTATATTTGTACTAATTCAGTACTTCTTGAGACTAAATTGGCCCTCTTTAGAAAAGCATACTTTTCAGTGTACTTTAAGTGTAAGAACAGTAAACTTTGAGTGCACAACTAGTTTACAACTTTGTTGTATTTTGTACTGCAGCTGTACTATGAGCCATACTACAAGTGAACATGTATACTGTTAGTTTAATATTTATATACTCTTAGCCCGCTTGTTAGTTTATGAAAGTACACATTGTATATTTTAACTTACAGTACTCAGCCAATGATTTATGTATTACTTAAAGAGACTTGCTCCCATTGCTAATTTACATGGTGTTTTGTGATAATAGAAAATAGATTAAAAAGTAGAAAATTCTTGATGAATTGATGTAAGGTCATATCAAAACATTTGTTTACTAAATCTCACACACTTTAGGCTACTCTGTTATAAAGTTAGCACAGCTACAAGTCAACTAGGCCTATTAGCCAAGAATACTTAATTACTTTTTCCTTGAGTATATCTTGATCAAAAGATTAAGTACAAGTTTAAGTATATTGTACCTGTATTTTTCTGTATACTTGTCTGCAAACAGCCTAAGTATACTTAGACTGTTATGTATACTTGTCAGTATAAGCTAAGTATACTTAGGCTGTTTGCATACTTGTCAATATAAGCCAAGTATACTTAAAGTTTTCTGTATACTTGTCTGTATAAGCCAAGTATACTTAGAGTTGTCTGTATACTTGTCTGTATAAGCCAAGTATACTTAGAGTTTTCTGTATACTTGTCTGTATAAGCCATGTATACTTTGAGTTTCCTGTATACTTGTCAGGATAAGCCAAGTATACTTAGACTTTTCCGTATAATTGTCTGTATACGCTCATTAATATAAGTAAGTAAATAAACTTAAAATAAGTATACTAATGGCACATTTGAATAAACTTCTATTTGGTAGGGGGTAACTAGTCTAAAACAATCCTTCAATATCCATATTGATTGTGCATTAACAAAAGCAACACAAGTTATTTTACATGACAGTAAACATCTGCTGCAGTGCACCTTATGACTGCGCTCCTCCACGCCCTCTCCTGCTCGTCAGCAGCAAAGTCCAGCTCAACATCCTCCGTGTCCTCCGACATCGTCTGACAAGCAACGATAAAACACAGCAGGATTAAATCATCCCAGACCATCTCAGCTGGTACAATACAGACAAAACAAAAAGCATTTAGAGTCGGACAGAAAATACCCATTGGTGTCATGGTCGTAGATGTGTAAGCAAAGCGAAGTACCATTTGGGGGGAAGCGGAGATGTATTATAGGGCTGGAATAAGCCAGGTGTTGCAGTGAAATAGGACCGACAGCGACACTGCCTCCTCACTCATATCCACAACAGGAAACTGGAATTACGATTATTTCAAGGTAAAATTTCTTAATTTACCAGTGACCTTTGTCGTATAGTAGCCGAGTCAATCATGAGGCGATAACAAGTCCACATTTTCACCTAAAGAAACAGTGCGGCGGAATACAACCATGACAGGGTCACAAAACGAGCGACCGCGGCAGGACTCGAACCTGCAATCTTCTGATCCGAAGTCAGACGCCTTATCCATTAGGCCACGCGGCCACGATATAGATGATATACTGGGGATTTCGCGTTAAGTAGCTGTGTTACAATGATCAGTATAAGTATGTGGGGTTGTTTTATGGCAGGATTTATAGATAATCCACTTGTGCCCATTGTTAAACAAAAACTGTAGCGTGTCCACCGTGCTGTTCATCCAGTCGTCTCTTTGTACTGTTAAAATCGGGGTGCGGTCATCCGGGCCGCTTGGTGTCGCTAACGCTTCGTCTAGCTTTGGTCCAACAACCCCGTGAGTTGACATGCTAAGGTAAGACCCTCACTTGTTGTGGAGCGATTTTACACATATTTTGGTTGAATACGTCAGTGTTCTCACAAAACATCGAGTGAGGTGTGTTTTTTTTTGCTGTTAGCGACCGTGTAGCTAAAAATTTAGCGAGCGCAGGATTAAACAGATTATTTTGTTTGGTTGCTCACATATTGGCACCAGTCCGTGTTGGGCATGGGTTATATATTAGTAAACATGCGTTAGCAGCTTGGTGGTAACGTTAGCTTATGCTAATTTAACCAAATAGGCTACTCTTTTTCTGCGTGTGTAACCTACCAGCTAACTATGCTACAGTAGGTTAAGCATTCAGTCTAGCTCGTGTTTTCAGTGAGCGTATGTCTAGCGTTAATGTTAAAGTTGGGTGATAACATTTTGACTAATTTAACTTTATCTGTGTGAAATATCTGTAGTTGACTGTTCTTTGAAAATAAGCCTTTTTCTCCGGACATTTTGACATGCCCCAGCAGGAAAAGCACACGTGTAAATAATGAAATGAGTGATGATTAGTGTTATTAATAACACCTGTGTGACAATGCAGGCTGTCTGCTGTGAGAGAGGCCTATTTCAGCCATTGAAAAATGTTACACTTGCAAAACCACACGTATATGTCTAGTACCAGATTTAGCTGTTAAGTCTTAGATTGTGCCTCTTTTTACGTTACGTGAAAGTCAAACTTAGGCTAACCTGTATCATGTCATAAAACTGATGTTGTCTCAATGTCCTCCAGCTCCAGTGTGAAGTCCTCATGAGGTGATGCTGCATGTGTTACGCTGTCCTCTTCAGAGGACTCTCATCTCTCTACAATGGAGGTGTCTACGCTCCCTCTACTCCACCCAGCCTCACTCTCTTCAGGGCGAGGACTCCATAGAGACCCGCCTGAACCCCCTTAACATCCAGATGCTGTCAAGGAACCTCTACAAGCAGATCTTTCGAGGGCTGGAGCCAGAGTACAAGGAAGAGGATGTGGAGCGCAGCATTAGGCACCTGCAGAAACATAAGCTGTGGGGAAAGGAAACTTCACTGCTCCCCGAGGTGGAGCTGAAGCTTCCCCAAATGTATGGCAAAAGTATTGATGAGCACTTTCGTATCTTGGCCCAGAAGCAGAGTCTTCCCTACCTTGAGGCTGCCACCAGGCTGCAGCTGGCTGAGATCCCTCCCATGCCACAGGAATGGAGCTGGGAGGTTGGTTGGACACGCTATGGGCCCGATGGGGAGAGTCAGAAGGTTGATTTCCCAGAGGAGTCGGCACTGGTGTTTGACGTGGAGGTGTGCATCACAGAGGGACAGTGTCCCACACTGGCTGTTGCTTTGTCTCCCACTAACTGGTGAGGAACAAGATAGAATTGTCTTCAGTGTATTGTTGTGCTATGGGTTGTATTGTTTTGTTTATTAGGCAGAGGATGGGTTTCCTTTGACCCACTAATGCTACTAAAACGGCTGAAAACTTACTGTCTTCTATATGTGAAAATGCAATGTGGGTATAAATTAGATTATAGTTTTCTCAACGTGCATATTTCTCACTTGCCAGGTACTCCTGGTGCAGTAAGCGTCTGATAGAAGAGCGGTACTCCTGGTCAAACCAGTTGATTTTAGCTGACCTAATCCCCTTGGAGACACCCATCAACTCTGCCCGCCCACCAAGGGGTCATTGGAAAGAGAGGCTCATCGTAGGCCATAATGTCAGTTTTGACCGATCTTTCATTAAGGAGCAATACTTACTAAAGGTCAGTATTCATAGGGTGGTGTGTTTTATCCTTGATTCTTATTTCATTATTGTATGATTTTGTGATGCCTATGAGTCACCTGAGTAAATTTGCCATGTTGCATGTACCTGCCTAATAGTACACCCCTTCTTCATCAAGGGTTCTAAGATGCGCTTCATGGACACTATGAGCCTTCACATGGCCATCTCTGGGCTGACCGGGTTCCAGCGTACACTGTGGATGGCCAGTAAGCTGGGTAAAAGGAGGGGTCTTCAGGAGGTCAAGGAACACATTAAAAAAGCTGGACAGAAAAGGGAGGGTCCAATGGTTTGTGTCCTTTTATATTCACCATTTTTCAGCTACAACATGCGTTATTTGTGGTATGTTGCAGCTTTTCTGTTGTTGTTTAGGTCTGTTGGTTAGGTTTGTTGCTTGGCTTTTCTCATCAGGAAAACTCATTGTGACGTGATGTTTTTGTGTATAGATTGGCTCCTGGGATTGGGTAAATATTAGCAGCATTAATAACCTGTCTGATGTCCATGCTCTGTACGTGGGAGGACCACCACTACAGAAAGAGGCCAGAGAGACGTTTGTGAAGGGCAGCATGATGGATGTCAGGAAAAACTTCCAGGTCAGATGTTCATGACAAATCCTGTGTCAGATTACCCGCAATCATATACTGAATGTCACTGAATGTCTTCGTATTAAGGTATATTAAAGTCATCTAAATGACTTGCATTCATCATGATGTACAGACAAATACACATGGCTTTGCTGACCTCTACAGGAGCTAATGCAGTACTGTGCCATGGATGTCGAGGCCACCCATCAAGTGTTCACAGAACAGCTTCCTCTCTTCATGGAGAGGTCAGTAAATCCCAACCCACATTTTCTATTAACATTTAAATGTATTTATTTTCTAGCCAAGAATATGACACTGCTTTGTCCACAGTGCTGCATAATAGTGCCATCTCTTTCATCTTTTTATAAGGTGCCCTCATCCAGTGACATTTGCAGGAATGCTGGAGATGGGTGTGAGCTACCTACCTGTCAATCAAAACTGGGGGCGTTACTTGGATGATTCTCAGGATGTTTATGAAGAGCTCCAGAGGGAGATGAAGAAGTCTCTGATGGCTCTAGCGGACGATGCCTGTCAGCTGCTGCAGGATGACAGGTGAGAGGAGCAACTATTTATCACCATGTTTCTAACTATAGCAAATTCTTTTTATTTTTGTATTGAGTCTGTGATAAGATATGGTGAAAACGATTATATGTTTTTGCATAGTCTGTACTGTAGTTGCATATTTTAAGGCATACATGCTTTGTATAAAAGCATCCACGTTGTATATAATTGTATGTGTTTTTTAACTTGAGATACAAAGAAGACCCCTGGCTTTGGGATCTTGAGTGGGATGTACAAGAGTTTAAGCTGAAGAAAGTAGCAGCCAAGAAGAAACCCTCCAAAAAAGCAGCCGAAACAAAAGTTGCTACTCCTCTTCCAGACTGGGAAGAAGGTATAAGCTCAGATCCTTTGCAAAGCCAGTGTTATACTGTATCCCTCTCTTTTAAGATGGCAGTTTTTAGTTAAAATATTATAACAACAATGCAAAAAGGTTAAAAAATAACAGATGAGATGCTTCAGTTGAGTTGTAATATCAGACCCAGGTCCACCCTCTGAAGAGGAGGTGGCAGGCCCTTGCCCTGGCAGGCTGGCTTTGGACAAGCTGAAGGAAACAGTGAATCGACTTCCTAAGAGAAAGCAGCATTTGCCTGGACACCCAGGGTGAGGTCACTCCCAGTGAGACGTATAATAATTATTATCTTTCAATTTCCGCTGACATAGCAAGTCCAGCCTTCTCCCCCTGTTACTGTGTTCTTCAGGTGGTATCGTAAGCTGTGTGAGAAGATGTCTGAGGAGGACAGCTGGTCACCTGGAGCCAACCTCATCACTCTACAGATGAGAGTGACTCCTAAGCTGATGGGTCTGACGTGGGACGGTTTTCCCCTGCATTACACAGAGAAACATGGGTGGGGCTACCTGGTACCTGGACGCAGGGACAACCTGGTGTCTGAGGCGGAAAGTACAGGGCCTGTTTGCCCACACAGGTACATAATACACTCTTCTTACATCATCAAGACATGAGCTATTCATGATTTATTTAGTCTTAGATTTTCACAGCATGGCATGTGTGTGTTTTTATTTAAGCATTGTTTTGTTCCACAGAGCTATTGAGAGTGTTTACAGAGAGTACTGTGAGCAGAACAGCAAAGTGCAACCTGAATATCTCGACTGCAACCCTTCAGATGACGTCACGTGGACAGACAGCGCAGTGTGGGAAAAGGTGCATACGCTCGTAATGTAATTTACTTCGTTATTGTAGTGTTTGCAAGAAGCTATTTTTTTTTTTTCAGAAATATCCCAGACTCAGTTGCTTAGAAATAATATATAATAGACATTTCATATAACTTAAGATCATTTCTCATAATCATATAACAGTAAAGTAATTAATGTGATTGTGTGCGCATACATTGATATAGACTAATGCAACAGCTAGTAGCTAATGCAGCATGACTTTCCATGATACAGATGGAAAAATGTGTAGAATCATCTGAAATTGTGTGGACCTTTTTAATCAGTGCTTATTTGGATCAGTGATCAGACCCAGATGCTCTGGAGCAATACATTGGTGTGTTTCTTAACCTCACCTCAAGGTGGAGGAGTTTGGTTCCCTGGAGAGTCTGACGGAAGAAAATGGAGTCAGACTGATGAAAACTGGGGAGAGGAAGAAAAACAGGGTGAGTGAAATGGTCATTGTGCTTTATGGTTTTTAATCATGAACACTTTTAATACTGTATTGCACTATTTTGCTTCTCTCAGTTGAAATTTTAACATTAGTTACTGTGATTTGTTGAATGACATAGTTTGTATTCTGTAACAGTCTCAAGGTCCAGATTATGTCCCAGAGGAGAGTCACTGCCATTATCACCATGGAAACGGCCCCTACAACGATGTCGATATCCCAGGGTGCTGGTTTTTCAAATTACCTCATAAGGTGAAGTTTCACTGTTTACTTAGAGCATCACTGGCACATTTTTGCTTCACTGAAGTACTTTCATCGTCTCACTGAATATGTGTGTTTCAGGATGGGAATCACAATAATGTTGGCAGTCCTTTTTCAAAAGACTTCCTGTCCAAGATGGAGGATGGTACTCTCAGGGCTGGACACGGTGGAACCAACGCCACGCGAGCTCTGGAGATCAACAAAATGATGTCCTTCTGGAGGAACGCCCATAAACGTATAAGGTACCTGTCAGTTTCCATCATAAATCTTTTTTTAAAGATGGTGAATACATGATTCCAGTGTGTCTTTATAGCTCTCAGATGGTGCTGTGGCTGCGAAAGGGAGAACTTCCTCATACTGTCAGCAGGTTTGTCTGGTATAACAGTAGCTATTTTGCATTTATTCAGCACCCATATAGTGAGGAAAAAGTCATTGCTGTCAATGACATCCATTATGTCTCCCAAAGACACAAAGAGTTTGATGACGAGGGCCAGTATGGTGCCATATTACCTCAGGTCATCACCGCTGGAACAGTGACACGCAGGGCTGTGGAGCCAACATGGCTGACTGCCAGTAATGCTCGGGTAAGAAGCACAGCCAACAAATAAAAACACATTGCATGTGTAAAAGTACTGAATCAGATTAGCTGGCAGTTTGAACTGAATTGCAGTTGCTGAACAATTATGGTCAAAATGATTTTTTTTTTTTTTTTTTGTCGTTGGTGAGATTATGATTATTTATAACGATTATTCATTGATTTTAGGGACAATTATTTTCATTGTACTTTCACATTGTAGACCGAGCACTGCTTTTGATTCCATGTTGTGCTACATTCCTGCTATTGTACAAAATGTACAAAATAAGACTGGTTATTCACAGTGCATATCCCACATGCAAAATAGAAATAAAATAGCACCAAAAGTTTTTACCCAAAGTATTACTTTCCTATGCTGGACTGCAGCCCAACATTCAGGAAAGTTTTTCACAGGCTGCTGCTAGTTGTTAGTTTAGTTTAGGACCCGCTTGATTTGATATGCAGCAGAGTTTTTATGAGCGGAGCAGGAATTTTAAACATCAGTACTGCAGTTGATCCTGTTCATTTAATTTTGGGAAGCCACAGTCATTATGCTCAAGTGTGTTGTTTTTTGTGTCCACAGGGGGATCGGGTAGGCAGTGAGCTGAAGGCCATGGTGCAGGTACCACCTGGATATCACCTTGTGGGAGCAGATGTAGACTCTCAAGAGTTGTGGATTGCTGCTGTGCTTGGAGAGGCTCAATTTGCTGGCATGCACGGTGAGAAGTGAGAGAAAATTGTAGACGGCAGTACAGTTATAGTCTCAACAAACAGCATCTGATGTCAATTGTGTTCACCTTGTGTCTCTGCTGACTTCAGGTTGCACAGCGTTTGGCTGGATGACCCTTCAGGGAAAGAAGAGTCAGGGCACTGACCTGCACAGCCGAACAGCTGACACTGTGGGCATAAGCCGAGAGCATGCCAAGGTGTTCAACTATGGACGCATTTATGGCGCAGGACAGCCCTTCGCTGAGAGGCTACTGATGCAGTTCAACCACCGACTCAGTCAAGCAGAAGCTGCCAGTAAGGCCAGGCAGATGTATGCCTTAACAAAAGGGTTACGCAGGTATGTTCAACAAGTTCAATGATGTTGTGTTCAGTTTAAGATTTTACTTTTAGTGCCACACATTTGTATTTTGTCAGATATGAGTTGTCAGAGGAGGGTGAGTGGCTGGTCAGTGAACTGGGTATAAAGGTGGAGAATGAAGAAGATGGAGGTGTCACCTTGCAGGAGTTGCGGAGGATCACACGACTGGCCTCACAGTGGTGAGTGAGCAAGTAAAACATCACGCAAACATCCACAACCACTTGACAAGAGCCTTTTCAGTTTCACAACATATTCTCCCACGTCCTCACAGTTGCTCTGTCTGTTTCTTTTACCCCTGAGCTCTCGGCGGAAAAAGTGGGATATAGTCGGCAAACGTCTGTGGGCTGGAGGTACAGAGTCGGACATGTTCAACAAGCTGGAGAGTATTGCTCATTCAGCCCAGCCAGCCACTCCTGTTCTAGGCTGCAGGATTAGCAGAGCGCTGGAGCCCAGGGCAGTTAAGAACGAGGTGAGGCAGTGTGAACTCTGAACATATATATAATAAAATAAAATAAAAAGTCATGGTGGTATTCAATTAGCATGAGCAGTCAAATAACTTTTTTTTTATTAGTATAAATTTGGAGCTGTAAGAAAGGGTTATACTCACACAGCCTTCTCTCTGCTAAAGAGTCTTGTCCTGCATTAAAAAATTATGCAGTTAAAACAACCAAGAGCTAATAGAACAAAGGTGAAGAGTCAGGGAGAAGAAAACACTGGATTTGTCAAAAAAAAAGAAGCCCATGAACCATACATAATTGTCAAAAATGAAATAAAAAATACACAATACAGAGAATGGTATCACTTAATTTTAAGTTCCTAAAAATAACAAAAAATTATCCCTGATGCAACATTCACAGGAAATAATCTGCTTAAAATTCATTCGGATCACTTGTTTTACACAAACTTCCTGTAGTTGTTGCGTTTTTCATTTTGGTGAATTGTACAGTCTCAGTTTTTCTGTACTGTTATTGTTATGCATTGAAGATAGTAAGAAAAAGGTCACTTAGGGGTCATCAGTTTACTCAATGATAGAAAAGGAGTCCCTTAAGGAAAAACTGCTGGCATATAACTGGATGAGGTCCTGTGTTTCTACTAATGAAGGTTCTGAACTACAACATAACTTCTTTGTCTTTAAAGTAAGCTGGTGCCATATTTCATTTTGTCAGTTTATCACGAGCAGAGTGAACTGGGTGGTCCAGAGCTCTGCAGTGGACTATCTACATCTGATGCTGGTGGCCATGAAGTGGCTGTTTGAGGAGCACAACATCGATGGCCGTTTCTGCATCAGCATCCATGACGAGGTGCGGTACCTTGTCCGTAGTGAAGACCGTTACAGAGCAGCGCTGGCACTTCAGATCACAAACCTGCTCACGAGGTCTGCTCGCAGCTTATTGTTTATTCTTTATTCTGCTGTAAGATTATGCACTAAGAATAGACAATAAACAGCTTTTCTGATTGTGTGCTTGTGCTTCCTGCAGGAGTGTCTTCGCTCACGCATTAGGCATGCAGGACCTTCCCCAGTCAGTCGCTTTCTTCAGTGCAGTCGACATCGACCAGTGTCTGAGGAAGGAGGTCACCATGGACTGTGTAACCCCCTCCAACCCCACAGGTCTGGAAAGGAGATACAGCCTTCCACCTGGTGAGTTCTGCACACCATCATCTGCCTTTATTTTATTTTTTTTCCTGCACTATATTATGTATTGTACAAATGTGTAATATAAACAATGTGCATGAAAAAGACAGAAGGACAAAATAAGGATCAAATCCCTGTAGATATCAATGAAATAATTTGTGTACAGTAATTAATAATTATTACTTTGAGGGTACCTCAAACATGAATTAATACTTAAAATCTTCCTAAAACCCTAAGTATATCCATGTGCCGTCCATGTCCAAAATATAAATAAAACCATATCAAAGATGCCATTTTACAGTCTGCAACCTCTCAGTTTACTTACACTGCATCACACAGCCTTGTGTGACCTGGAGTAAACACAAGTACTGAAATACTGTACAATGTGGTTATTATCCATCCAACCATCCATCGTCAACCGTTTATCCCGTTAGGAGTAGCGGGGGGGCTGGAGCCGATCCCAGCTGGCATTGGGCGAAGGTGGAGTTCACCCTGGACAGGTCGCCAGTCCATCGCAGGGCACATAGAGACAGACAACATATAGACAGACAACCATTCACACTCACATCCACACCTACGGGCAATTTAGAGTCATCAATTAACCTAAACAGCATGTCTTTGGACGGTGGGAGGAAGCCGGAGAACCCGGAGAAAACCCACGCTTACACGGGGAGAACATGCAAACTCCACACAGAAGAGTCCCAAGCCAGATTCAAATCTGTGACCTGTGAGTGCTAACCACTGCACCACCCTGCAGCCCCTATGTGGTTATTAATTTAAGGGAATTAATTACAAGTTTGTGCGCACATATCAGCCTTTTATTTTACTTCTGATACCTGCCAGGCTTGGGAAAATTCCAGGCAAGACAAAAAACACTAAATAAACAGATTAAGAAATAAAGTTATATTTATTTTAAAGTAAAACAGCACTTGACACAAAACTAGTTATTGGAAACCACAGATCCAACTCTTTTTGAAGCCAAGGACTGATAAAGTAGGGCCATTTTACTATATGTGCAACTGTACTAACCTTAAATTATCGGTAATAACTGATTCTTAAAAGTGTCTGTTACAATTGACATTTACCATGTTTAGAAATACATCTTGCATGACAGCGTGAATAAAGGAAACCATAGGAACACAACCACATTGTTAAACATTGTGTGCAAACTTTCCACAGGTGAGGCCTTGGACATATACCAAATCATCGACATAACTAAAGGCTCTCTGACCAAAGGAAGATAGCGCTTTGTGTTATTCAGAGCAGCAGTCCAGACACACAACTTCCAGGAGACTGTTCAGCCGCTGGTCAAGATCAGTGAGGAATCTGGAGATGTGCCTATCAAACAAAGGAGCAGCATCTTGGCTCACTGTTTTCTCTTCTTCTGTTTGGGTTCTTGCGTCTCCTCTGCATCCTGTGACTCTCTGGTCTGAAAAAAGAAACCCGAGATCTCAGCCAGCAGAGCAGATGAATTCAAAACATCACATAAGGGAGAACATTTGAATAATCAGCTCAATCTGTATCGTAAAAAAAAAAAAAAAAAATCTGCTTTTATTGAGTAAAGGAGGAGGAAGAAAAACCGCACTGTGAATGTGGAAGGAAAAGACAGAGCGGATCGTTGGATGAGATTGCACTTACCTCCTGACTGTCGTCCTGCTGCTGCAGTGCAGCGTCCAAAGTAGCAGCGTTGATACGGAAATCTCTTGAGGTGCTCAGCTTCATGTACTGCATCAGATTTACCTGGACAGAAACACAAACGCACGTGTTGGTGAAACACTGTGTACGAGTGGCCTAACTGAAAACGCAGCACTAACAGTGTTCAGAGAGCTTTCTGCGTTTTGTTCAATGGTCTGTTTTTCCAAGTTTGTTTATGTATTTTCATAAACATATTTTGTCAACTACCTCGAGCCATCCAATTCACACATACCTTTGATTTCTTTGAGAGAGTGATGAGGTATTTCTCATACTGCTCAATACTGAAGATCACGTTAGGGATAGCTTTTGTCTCACGCAGGAGCTTTGCCTGCCAAGAGAACAGATTTATATTTAACAGATTCTGTTTTTAGTTGTACAGCGTATCGTTTCCTTTTTTCTTAATATAATAAACAGGAAATGTGAATGTATTGTTCTAATCAGTCACATTAATTATATAATAGGAGATAAATGTCCTTACAGAGGCAGCAGTGTTCACTTCATTCCTTTTCTTTTTCTTCTTGTCATCTGCACCTCCACCACTAAATTCTCCACTCTAATAGAGAAAGCACATTGTTTTCAAAACAGCAAACTCCATCTTGAAAAACGTGGAGCGTTGGCAAGGACTAGTCTACAAAACTGGACTGAGCCGTACCTGTGCGTATGTGATGAAAGAGTAGCACTGTGGCGTTAGGTGGGAGCCCGACAGTTTGACCTGCGCAGAAAATACTTGATTAGCCATCAGACGTACTAGAAGATTCAAACGAGAAACAAAACCTCAGACTCACCAGCTTCTCAAAGCGTGCTGGCAGTGCACCATGCTGGCTGGCGCACACCTGGATGTACTAAAAATGACAAATGGAGAAAAGAAATGTAACACTAGACAACCTCTGCATCCACACTGGGATAATAGAGTGGACAGATACGCACATATTTGACCAGAGTGGTGAGGATGGTGTATGTACGACTTAGCACTCTCAGCAGTGTAATGGTGGAGGTGCCAGGTAGCAGTGCCGTCTGGACCAGCTCATTTAACCCTGTCAGAAGAGTCCCGAGTTGCAGCGTCACTGCTTTTTCTATTGGATCCTGCTGGCCTGCAGTCTGGGTGGCCTCACCTACGCATCAGGAACACAACATCACACAAGTACCATCACCCTGACAGAGAGAAAACTCTTCCCTTGTCCCCTCTCACCATTAATCCAACAGAGAATCAGTATGAGAAAAAGGCTTCTTACCAGAACCTGATTTGTCGGAGGCCATCTGGCTTTTCTTCCTGGCAATCAGCCAGTCCACTTCATCGAGCACTCTGTCAACCTGGGACAAGACCAGCAGCTGGGGCAAGAGATTAAAATGATGAAGATGGTGAGCACACTACACGCAAACAGATTCAGAGGTGGTCATGTTGCAGCAAATCAGAAGCTTCAGATTAAAAGAGACAACACTCACTGCTGCTGTGGTTGCAGTCTTCATGTTGACGATGGCAAAGTGAGACTGTTTTTCCACCTCCACATCCTGACCACACAGAAAGAAAAGTGACTTTTGACCCAGGCACCAGGCACATATTGCTTGTGCTTGAACACTATATAGAGTAATTTTGTGTACCTGATCGATATCTCCTAGTTGGCTGTGGATGTCTTGACAGAGCTCCAGCAGCAGGCTAACAGGACTCTTGTAGAGAACGTGCAGGTTAAATAGAAGAGAGAGCAGACCCTTGGAGAAAGCAGAATCCTCTGAAAGAGGGAAACAAACGGGTCTCAGAACACAACTTAGAGCACATGGATACAAATAAGTGAACCATCACTCACCAAAACTGGTCTCCTTGCAGATTTTCACAGTCCATGTGATCATCTGTACAAACTGTAGATGTAGATGTGCGTTAGTGTAACAGGTGCTACAGAGTTTGTTGTATGAATTGAACTTAAGAGTGCACCTACCTGTTGGGAGGAGGGCTTTAGCTGGCGTGAGAGCACGCTCAGGATGCTGACCAACAGCTGAGCCTCTTTGCTGTTAAATTCCTCCTCACCTCCACTTAGCTGTGTGAACAGCACCCTCTGTTGACAGGCAAAGAAAATGAACAGTAAGTGCTCACTACATTTAAAACATTGCTGTCTAAAATAGTTAGTTTGTAATGCACATATCAAAAAGGTTCCGGTACAACATTTTGTGAAATGGTTTTAGCCTGCAGAAAAGCCAGATTTCTGAAACAAGCTATAGAAAGACATGACTTACTTTCCATAAGAAAATATATGTTTTGATTTTAACCCTTCAGATAAATAGAGAATAAACAAATGAAACCTGAAACTGTCGGATGTAAAAGAAGTTCATCTCTGTAACGTTGCCATCGTCTGGCTCGGCGTTGTCCTCTAAAATGTCTGCGAGAAACAAAATGCAATGACTTCCTGTGTACTGGTCAGTGTAAAATGAATTGCTGTTACATGTTGACAACTGCATGTCTACTAACCCATGGTGGAGAGGAGCTGGGCCATCCTGTCTGGATATCGCTGCTGACAGGTTGTGAAGATCCTGAGTAGACCCTCCAGACAGAGCAGAGACAGACTGGAGCGCTTCTCTTTCTTCCCCGCATCCTCTACAACGCCAGGGATGTTGGTGTAACGCCACATCAGCACACTGAATCATGCAAAGACAGATCTCTCGTTTGTCAAACAGTGTCACAGAAAACAAAACAATGAACCCACCCTAACTAAATGCTGTTATCTACGGTCAAGGGAGTCGGACCTTGTCATGTCACAGAGGAAGCGGAACGTTCTGTCTGTGTTCTGTCCATCTGGGCCGTCTGTGTGTCCAGTTTCCTCCAGCTGCTGGATCTTTTGTACGGCAGCATTTACTGCATAGCGTACAAATTCTCCACTTGAGCGAAGCACTGACAGAGCCTCCTCTCTGCTCTGAGTACTGTCTCTGAAAAAAAAAAAATGCACTTTTTGTTACATTTGTCCAGCTGATACAGGTGTTCTGTATTTATTCTTAAGAGACTTAATTTCATAAAATGTGATCTTTAGATTCAGATGGAGACAGTAGGTGTTACAGTAATCCATGCAAACATAATTACTGAAAGCATTTACCTGAAGAGCACAGTGAGGAGAGTTGATATGAAGCCCAAAGAGAGTAAACTACGGGGGCTCTTGTGTGAAGGCACTCGACCCTTTCCAGATTTCTCCTTCAGGATCTCAGACAGCTTGTGGTAGCGGTTGAACAGTTCAATGAGCTCCTCAAAGCGGCTTTTACTGCAACCCACAGAGGCAACAACAGAAATAAAACATTTATGCTTGCAACATCCTGATCATACAAAGAGGGGTGGTTGTTACCT
This sequence comes from Pterois miles, assembly GCA_947000775.1. NCBI lineage: Eukaryota > Metazoa > Chordata > Actinopteri > Perciformes > Scorpaenidae > Pterois > Pterois miles. The sequence continues at coordinate 9,402,848 of CAMQGK010000144.1, read as the reverse complement.
GTAGTTAGCTTTGATGAAGTTGTACTCCATAAGGATCTCATACACTCCCATCACCAGCACAGCATAGATATTATTCTTCACCCCAACACTGGATCCCATAGAGAACTCAGCTGACTTGTCCTGATCAACACAAAGGCAGTGTATGGATTAAGATAATGCTTTCAGTGCCACAACATTAATAATAACTAGCAAGGGTTTTACATTGTGGAAAATGCTGAATGCTTATTTGCTTCCTGCCTGCACATCTCATTAGGATTCACATATTCAACCAGACTACTCATTTTTATTCAAATAACAAATCTTGTGCAGCACATAAGACACATAATTAAAACCAATAAAATGTATGAGAAAATTACTCCTACTTTTTTTTTTTTTTAACACAGTGTGTGCTGTGTACCTCTCCTGAATGCATACCAGTTCAAAGTCCTCCAGTTCACTCTTGATCATACGTCTTGTCATGCTCTCTAGGATTGTCTGTAGTTCAGACTGGTATCCCTCCTCCTCCTCCTCGTCATCGCTGTCGTCAGCATTTTGGTTAGCTGATCGGCGCATGTTCTGCAGCCACAGCAGGCAATGTATGGTACAGCTCACCAGATGGGCCTGAAATGGAACAAACACTATTTATAGTGCGACATTAATGCAGCAAAAACACAGTCACAAAATGCTACAACAATGCAGACAGAGTACCTACCAGAGGCTCCTGTAGGTAGACTTGGTCTCCATGCGCTGTGATGCACGGCTCCAGTTTCACTGGGGGCAGGAGGTCTTGTTCAGGCTCATAGTACCGCCTCATCTGAGGATACAAATACATGTCATACAGCTCTCCATATTATACATAACAGACCATTATACCTAAACCCAGTATACACTCACAGTCTTTCTAATTTGCTTTGGCTTAATTCTTGAATGAGAATGATTATTTTTTGTCAATAAGCTCTAGTCTCAATGAAATCAACAACAATTTGTTTGTTGTTCACAGCATATTTAAATTTCCAATTCAAACAAATTGCACACATTCAAAACAGTAGGTACAATTGTCTACAATTTGCATAATAATCACTTGCACATGACTTGTTGATCAAAACTGATGAGATGATTCTCAGCGAAATTGTCATCCTCTTCACAACTTCTTTCGTTTGAGCATCATATGCACAATAATCCATTCAATTATCAAAATCTGTCAGACATACATTCATATTTCATAAATGTCTAACATGACACTGTGAGGATGTACAATGTGTACCGGTAGTTTTTTACTGAACTACCCCTCCAGTAAACTTCTACCTGCTGTTGAAATGGGACTCTAAACAGCTTAATGTGATAACAACAGCTTTCAGCAGTCAGTGTCAACAAAAACTAGAACAAAACAGATTTATATGTAAAAAAAAAAAAAACATTTCCAGAGTTGACTGCCATGATGAAAACATTCGTAAACATTTCGGCCAGTATGGCTCACACGTGACAAAAAACTTTTCATTCTAGTGGCACTAGCCTGTTTACAGACACAATAACTAGGCTGTGAATTTCTCCACTGCGGGACCAATAAAGGAATATCTTATATCTTATCTTATCTTGAAGCATGAATAAAGTATTTTGGGTGAGTTACTACCTTTTGCAGACATGCAAATGAGTTGTGAAACAGTTATAGTTCACACAGTAATAATTCCTCTTATAGTTACATTAGAGAATGTGAAGACTGAGCCAAAGCGACTGAGAACAACTGTAAATATACAGTACACTGTATACATACACATACCTGTGAGAAGAGGGTCTGCATGATGGAGCTGGCAAGTTGAGAGTTGCGACGGAGAACATCATAGAAACCCTGAAATAGGTGAGAATTTACTTTCTCAGTTTAAAAGTTGTCTTTCCACACCCTGAATGTTACACTACTGTTACACTACAACTACTACTTCTTTTAGGATTTTGAAGCTAAGTTCATCAAGGCTATCAATAATGGTTAGTGTAGTAGTATGTGGCTAAATTAAAAACAACTTAGAAACATGGCATAAAAAGAGCCCTCTAACCTCATAGAGCATGAGGCGCACGTCGGCCTGCTGGCCCAGGCAGCGCCGCAGGCTGCTGAGGATCTCCAGACAGAATGCCTCGTTGGCAGCAGAGTTGTAACGAGAGTGAACGTCCACTTGGATCTATTCAGGGTTTCAGGCAGACAGTTATTATACGACAGACCATTTTGAAACCTGCACATGTTGTTTCAGCAGATGTTTTACCAGCACCCTTGCTGCACGCACATTAATGTTAAAACCACATACAGTCTAACTGCAGCCATACCTGGCTAGAGGAGATCGCCTGGCTACACTGGCTCGAGGCTAAGCTGCCCAGTACTTTGAAGTTCTTCAGCAGCAACAAGAAGCCAGTCACTGCAGACTTCCTGCCGTCCAGTTGGCTAGTAAAGAGTCACATAGGGGGAAGAACGGTGTGAGAAATTATCTTTATTTGAGGTGTTACGCTGCCCCTCATTTTAATTACTGTTAGGCTATCAGCTGCATTTACCAAAGCATGATTAATTAAACTGTACTGATAAATCTCATCAGCGGTACCCACCTGGAAAACATGGCCTTGCGGAGAACTAGTATCAAAGCATCTTTCAAGGACATACTGACTTTGAGCAGGGGCTGGAGATTAAACAGAGAAGAATGATTAAACAAAAGAAACATCTATATGTGTGTGTGTGTGTGTGTGTGTGTGTGTGTCTCTCTATTCAGGTACCTGAACAGCTTTTAGTAGACCCTGAACAGTGGCCAAAGGCAGGTATGACAGGTGGTCAAATGTCTCTGTCACTTTGGAAGATGACTCCAGCAGGATCATGGGAGCAGAGACCACAATGTCAGAGAAAAGGTCTGATGATAAAGAAACAAAAAAGAAAGTCAAAATCGAGTCTCTAACTAGACTGATAACACACTGGTGTACACCTTAAATCTTGGACCAATACCTAAATAGTGTATTACCTAAGTAATGATTGACAGGTGAGGCTGTCTTTGTGACCAGTCGGTTCAAGACCTGCTCCAGTATCTCGCCTCTGATGGGCTCATGCATCTGTTGTAGAAAAAACACATCCTCCAGTGAGAAAATACAATATAATTAAGTAGCAAATATCAGTCATTTACATTGTGATAATTTGATAATAAAATACCTTAAAGCCCTGCAAGAGCACCTGTCCTCCCAGCTTACAGGCCTGCTGAGTGGGAGTCCGGGCTATGGTGGAAGACCCGTCTGCGGTCTTGCCAAATGGTCCAGGTTTGGGTCCAAATGCATCCATGAGGAAGAAGCCCAGTTGCACCAGCCCCTGGGTCACATGATCCCAACCAAACACGCTGCACAGGCAAATGTGTAGAATTCATGTGAAGACAATTAATATAGTTTTCTTGATAGATTTGAGGTGAGAAAGTAGTGCATCTTGGCCACCACAAACAAGTGCTGATAAGATCCCACATATTGTTAGACTTATGGCCAAGAAAATCATAGGAAGACATGCCTGTGTTAATGGATTAATGGTTTTGATGTTCCGACCTGTTCTTGACTGTGTCCAGTATCATCTGAGCCACGCTGCAGTGCCGGGGCAGGAGATCCTGCAGGAACTTTGATCCCTGCTGCAGCTGCTCATCCTTGAAGCTCTTGATGATTGCCCCTTTCAACAGGTCAAACACCTAACCATACCACAGAAAAGAGTGAAAAAAATTAGTGAGCAGAAGTTAAAAAAAAAAAGCCTCAAATATAGTACAGGAAAAACAGTAATTCTCACCTGCTCTTCATAACGCTGGATGCGTGCCACTGAGAGCAGCAGGGCAATACTGAAAGGGCACAAGTCCCCGCAAGAAGTCTGCAGAAATGTAATTAATGATTTATGGCATAACTCTACGTCACAAATGTACTATAGCTTTCAAAAACAAATTCAATAACAGACAGATGAGTTATACATAACCTTAAAGCTTTTAAGGAATTCTCTCCCAAGTTCATGGTCAAGTCGTATTGCAAAGACTATGTGGAGGATAGCGGTGCCCTCCACGTGCCTCAGCTGGTCCTGTGGGATGGACTGGACCTCTAGATCCAGGCTCCTGAGGAAGAAACAGTGAAAAACTACAATCAGTAAATGAAAGTAGGCAGTATGATTTAGAGGGAATACAGTATATTCCACTTGTAGTGGCTGAGCCACTTACTCTCCGTGTTTCTGCTCCTCTTCCTGGCAGATGTCTTGCTCCTTAAAGTAACAGATGATTCCATCCAGGACCTGTTTCTTACAACCCTATGAGAAATAATGCAGGCAGGTGTTTAGGTAATTAAAACAAAGAGGAAGACATTATCACCCATTGCTGTTGAGACACACACACACACACACACACACACACACACCTTTGCAGATAAGAGCAGCAGCTGATAAACTAGTGGGGGGATCTCCTGCAGATCCAGCTTGGTGAACATCCTCAGTACTTTCTCCACCAGAAACTGCAGCTCCTCTGACGACAAGGGCACGTCCCTGAAATGAAGCAGACACAAAAAAACTGCTGACGAAACAAGTAATAGAAGAGAACACATTGTCATATCACTGTAAAACTTTATGAAAGCAAAACAGGGTGAAGTGTCTAAGAATGTGACAGTCTGATGGTCAAAGGTTTTACCTGAACATGGTCGTCAGGTGGATGACACATTGTGGGTCCCATCTGCATGAAAATAAATACAAACATCCTATGACTACTATTACTGTTTGTTAAAGACCAATATGGAAAGGTCTCCCCTCAGTGAAATGGACATGCTGGCATTATCTAACATTGCACATGTACATATTGTTTGGTATACTAAACGTCCTCACCTGCTTGAGCAGAGGCTGTTGATCAGCTGTTTCTTGTATTCCTCACCACTGAGTTCACCTGAGGTTATGATAAAATAACAAGCAACCACAAGAGAGAGATATTCATCTTATTTTAAAATTTGCACCATGGAGATTACACCTCTAAGAGCTGATGTCTGTGATATAAAGTAGAATAATTACACTTACCTTTGCCATAAGACAAGGCCTCACAGGCTGAAAGGGCAGTAAGCACGGTAGGGAATAGCTCCAGGGATTTCCCACTACCCATTTTTCCCACCTTGATGGCTTCAACAAAAATAGACGCAAGTTTTGCAAGTGAGGGTCCAGGCAGCGTGTGAGTCTAGAGGCAAAATGGAAATTAGACGTCTGTGCCATGCTGGACAAATGAACAAAGGAAAAGGACAAGTGGACACAATATGCAAAGACTGCTGGGACAGCAACACAGTACAGGATGCTGTAAAAAGTAAAACACACAAGATGAGGAATTTGTGCATATATCTTCATTTAAGATTTTTAAGCATTATGTTGATGACGTATTAACCTATGTCTCATATCCTCATTTGCATAGTATTGGGCTGTGCATAGAGCTCAAAACAGCCGTTGGCATTGCCAGGTTGTAATTTAATTTCTCATTCAACAAGTAATACCTTTGAAGCCCAGTACAACTGCCAGGTACAATACATTATTTTACATGTCATTACTTGTTGCTGCACTTTGACAAATGAGCCATTGTTATTAATAGCAGGCACTTGGAGTGATGTCTTGTATAGACACTCTAGAAAAGCATGATAATCAGGGTTTGATTTTTTTTTTTTGTTCACCTCCAGCATCAGCAGTCCAATGATATCAGCTGCCACCTCAGTCTGAAGATCCCCAGACTCACACAGAGGGATGCAGTGTTGATAGACAATAAGTCTGCGGTTTGACCCTTCGGTGGCATTGGGTGGAGAGCCTAAAAAATGCAACACAATGGAGGTAATTTAAACTATTATTGTTTTAATCATCCTGACTGGAGATGTGATAATGTAAGCCTAACAGTTGTGTTATGATCTTTAACACCACCAACAGCTGTCGACACTGTGTGCTTACCTTTAAATATGCCTTTAATCATGGCACCGACCTTCCTACCCTTTAATGCGCCATTCGTAATCACAGTGATTAGCTAGAGGGAAGATAACAGAGAGAGTAAGTATTTCATGAGCCACCTGGCAGTGCCTCGGTTGGTTTTATGTACTGATGAGATCTATTACGGCGATGGGCCAAGCTGACAGAATAATTACCGTTACCTGGTCATTTGTAAGGGACGACAGATACTTCTGAAGTTCGGCGGTACTTTCTCCATCTGACAGGGTGACGATTTTATCCATTTCAGCCTTCATGATCAACCTGCAAACAGACACAAAACGGCTGGTACACGCAGGGATGACAAACCCCTTTGTTGTTAACCTCAGTGAGCTTGTTAATGTTAAATTTGATGAAAAAAGTCCATAAATGAACGGTTTATTACCTCCGCTTGTCGATCGTTTAGCTAAATTTGGACGTTCAATGCAACTCAGAGAAATAGCGAATTAGTCAGTGAAAAGGCAAATCAAGCACTCAGACGCTTTGGTAACGCTTGCATTTCCCGCCGGCACGTATTTCCTGTTTTGCTTCGTGGTTGCCACGTTCGGTTGAAAGTGTCCCACAATTACAGTATTTGTTTACGCTGTCAACATAATAACGCATTATACCGTAAAGTATCATATGAAAACACAAGATGTGTTTTAGAATAGCGTGAAATTATTAAGTGACATAACGCTGTATCTGTATAATTACAAATGATATAGCACGCTTAGTAGAAAAACGTGATATTTCCAGACCTGTCAACCCCGTTTAGAAGGCATGCCTATGTGTGACCTTCGTTAGTTATTTGCTGGGTTGCCAAACTTATCCCGACAGAAATAAAAATCTGGTTTTATAATAAAAGCTGGTTTTCAACTGTGAGCCAAAATACTTTTAACCAGATAGTGGATGGTGTGCAGTTACAAATAGGATTAAGAGCTCAGACATTATCAGCCCGGGCTAGTGGCGCAATGGATAACGCGTCTGACTACGGATCAGAAGATTCTAGGTTCGACTCCTGGCTAGCTCGATACTTTTTCGTTAGATAAATGTGTTACCACTCCGTCGTTCCCCTAGTAGGATCATCTGGATCCATGGATCATGTGACAGTTAATACTTTTACCTTCCATATTTCTAGTAATACTCAATGCTTCTGATAAACAAATATTGTAATGTTTACACACAGCACACAATGGACAACAGACGATGTTAACACATTGAACAGCATTAATAATAAAGCTAATTAATGATAAATGATCTTTATATGTCTATGGTCTTTATAACAGCAACGCTGATGCTCCACACAGGGAATGATAACATTTGACCAGAGCATTTGGATATAAATACTGTCTTATCTGACTTGCATTCGTTTTATTTTGCAAATCATTGTAGAGTATAACCATTTATCCATATGTAGTTTGCGGCATTCAAATTCAATAAATTTGGGTGACACGGGATTCGACGCGTTGTTGCCGTAGGTCGAGCAACTCCGTAATGTGAGAGCCAATCACATTGCCTATCATTACGTGAAGTCGATCAAGAATTGACCAATCAGATGCCAATCATTACCAAGAATCATGAAAACCAATCACTTTTCTCAAGGACTTGTACGATTCGACCAATCATAATCGGTAGAGCTGCCACGATCCCTGACACCGGAAGAGCCACCTCACCAGAAATCAACATCAAGTCCTTTGAACACCTGCGACACATTTGTTCGGACTGACATGTTTAAATATATTTTGGTAAGTTCATTCTATTGTCTCGAAGTTTTAGTATTATAATATCAAGTTAAATCATTAAAAATATGTGATTTACCTGGTAGCAAGCCGGTATGCTAACAGGCTAATTATGACATTTTTGAACGTCAGTAAGTTAGGCTAACAGTTAGCTAGCTAATGGTAACTCACAACCAATTCTCAGTTCATAGCCATAAACTAATGTATAACTATGCTTTATTTTAGTCTGTTGACTATTTGCTTACATAGGAAATTATGTAAGTTTATAAGGGGCGGGCTGTTTGGTAATAGCACAGAGGTTTACCTACTCATTAGTACAAGATGGAAATGACAATAGTCCACAGTTTACCAACTTAATCTATGTTTTTACTCTCCGAATCCCAAGTTAGCTAAAACAGGCCGAAAGACATATGCATGGATCAGTAAATGGATATGGGTTGTTTGCAGAATATGCTAATTTAGCCCCTGTGCAGGTATTGTTTCATAATGTTATAGTGGACAGTGTATCAGACTAATCTATAGACTTTAATAGCTCACATGTGCTTCAGAAAGATTTACGTTCATGTTCAAAACGTTCCTCACATCCAAAAATTATGCACATATTTGTGTTCTCTGAGAAGTGCTAATATTTTGAAAAAAAAGTTCTATTATCACAATAATAAATTTCTAATTTAATTAGAATAAACTTGTAATATTTTAAGGGAAAAAAATCCGCTTTGCCCTATTCACACTCCTTGTAGGATTCACCAATCAAACTTATTCAGTCCCGATACTGATAGCGATACCTGGTTTTTAGGTATCGTCCCGTGCCAGTGTTTAATTGATAAACTGTATGTGTCACTGTGTAGAAGTGACTGGGATCATTAATGTGTAAGGCATCAACGGGGTTGACTTAAACATTGCACTCCTAACTTTGTAAAACAAAATGTAATAAATAAGAAAATTACTTAATTGTTATTCATTAATAAATAATAAACTGCACACCAGCAACTTGGTAAAAAAAATTCAAAATTAACAGGAATTACAATTCAAGTGTAAACCTTTTAATGCAGCAACAAATTGGTCAAAACTTAAACAGGCATCAAAATTCCTTAATGTAATGTATATAGTATATAAACATAGAATTGAATTGAATATATTGGTCCCACTGTCACGATATCCGATCCAGCTGTTTGAGTCAGTATCAGCCAATATTCGATCCAGCTACTGGTAGAAGGGATGTGCATTCCAAGCAAAAATACTATTCGAAAATCACTGGGAATTATTGGATTATTATTTGAAAACTGACGCTTGCAATGGTTAATACAAGGAAAATATCCAGTATATGTTTTTAGATGGGATGAATAGTCTCATAAACTATTATTAAATTTAATTTCCCCTCGTGGGACTAATAAAGGTTGTTGTTGTTGTTGTTCTATTTCTTCTTCTTCTTTTTTTATAACTTATTTGAATAATTGAAAATCATTACCCATCCATAATTGGTAGTCCTTTTGATACATATTCCCCAAAAAAGCAAGAAAATGTGCATTACATAATTGACCTCTGGACTAGGGTGACTAGGTGTCTGACTTCACGAGGGACTGCACAGCATTTTTATCCTTTGTCCCACTTATTCAGACAATGTCCCGAAATCTGTCTTTTATCCAATGGCTGTAAAGAAAGCAGGGAAGTCATCACTGTGCTGTTTTTGCTGTCATACTGCGCACACGTGGGTCAAGTGCAGGGTACCATTTCACCATCTTTGCTATGCCCAACGGAGAAAATTGCGAATCACTGCAAAGTCACAATCTATGCAGATTTAGGCTGAATATGATGGAAACTACCACAAAGAAAAGAAAGAGCAGCTATAACAAAGACTGTGACAGTACTTGTAGGTATTCTTAAGCCGATGAAAAGCGATTCTTACACAGTTCATGTGAGAAACGTGGCACAAAAAGAGATGTGCCGATCTATGGATGCATTTGGATAAAGCATAAACATATTATAAGATAAGGGGCAGAACAGAAATGTTTATTACTTAAGCTGGACATTATATTAAAATTGTAGACTACCTCTTAACCTTGGTAACATGTCCCACAGTGTCCCCACACAAACATACTCATTGTCCCATATTTGGTTTGTTGGGATCTGGTCACCCTATTCTGGACCCTTTAGGAGACACTTGTTGAGCTCATACTGTAGGTGGAGTACCAGCACTGGTGATGGCCCCTTTTCAGGCTTATTTTCTTACTGGATGTCAAGAATGTGTCTTCTTCATAACGGAACGAAATAACAACAACAGTGTACATAATGAATACCGGTGTGGGTAGTGAAGGAAAGCAGAGGGAGGGAAAGCTGTTACGCTCTTTACGTGCGCTGTCAGTGACGTCTGCAGAAACGTTTCTGCCCATGCTCACAAGGACAGGAGGAGATGAGCCAGACTGCAGCTGATAGATGTGTTGTAGTGATGTAATGTTGCCCGTTTGGTGACTACGGATGGCTGTCTGTGCCAGGCTCTGCGGAGTGGGTCAGTCGCGGAGGTGCCGGAGGCGACAGCGGCATAACCAGCAGGATCAGGGTAGCGATTCCGATATGGACGAGGAAGAAGAGGAGCGGATCGTGGGTCAGAGGCAAGGCGACGTCGGCGGTGGAGGCCCGGAGAGCGGCGTCGCCACTGCAGGGCCGAGTGACGCTTGTGAATACGGCAGCGGTCATGTCAACAGAGGAGGCTCTCTGACTCGCACAAGCACGGGACCTCCACACCCGCAGTCATTAGCAGACTTACCGCCGGAGCTTTTGGTGGAAATATTCTCCCTGCTTCCCGGAACAGCGCTACCAAATGTTGCCCTCGTAGGCAAGAAATTCAGACAAATCCTTAACACTGAAACCATTTGGAGGAGGCGGTGCATGGAAGGTAAATATAGCGATTATTGGACATAGCGATAAACGTTAACGTGTAACGCTAGACTCCTGAATAAAGCGATGGGTTATATTAATATCAAGTGTGGACCAGACTATATGAGACTCCTTTTTGTCGACAGGTTATTTGTGTCAGGCTCGGTGCCCAGCTCTGCTTCCTCGGAAATGTGTTCCACTAAAAGCATTTCTATTGATCTGTATGGGAACCATGCAGGAAAATCACCATTAACCCAGTCACTGCTGTAAAGCACAGACCGAGGCCACCATGTCAGCCATTCTGTGCAGCTGATAAGACTGCTGAAGCAGGGCGGACCTAACCTTTTGAGGGCCTTGTACAATGTCTTGATCACCACCACCCCATGTTGTTTGTCAGGGAACTGCACTAGTGCAGGTTTGAGTAACTGTATCTCATGTACATAATTAGACACAAATGATATGTAAAAAAGGTACATCATTAAAACAATAATGTAATTTATAGAAAGTACGTATTTTTTTATCAATCAATAGATTGAAAACATTTGAAAGTATGAGACAGCAATAAAAAAAAATCTTTATTATGGCATATGTACACTAGGGCTGCACCAATACCAGATCAGATAGAGGGCCGATATTGACTCAAATAGCTGGGTCGGATATTGGTGACAATGGAGCTGATCTTTATACTATATACATTTTATACTGGAATTTTAAATCTACGGTCTGTTATTTCTTTATAGCAGACCGTTACTATGTATAACAGACTGTTGCTATGGCTGCAGTTATGATGTCGAACTCTGGCAGACAGTATTTGTGTCAAAGTATTGATTTCTTTAGTAAGTAGCCGTGTATGAAGTGGGATAATGTACAGCTAGCGGATCATTGTTGTGAAATAAACCCCTGTAGGGCTTTGCGTTGGTGTCCAACCCTCTACTTTGCTTCGGGATGCACAATCGCCCTGTCAGGGTTTATTTCACAACAATGACTGGCTTGCTGTACATTATCCTTTACTTCTGTTTCTGTTGTAATTCCTATTAACTTTGAAGATTTTTTTACCAACTCTTGTACTGGTGTACATTTTATTATTTTAATAGTAAATAACAATTCATTTAATGTATATCTATGTATTTGTTTGTTAGGAAAGCAACATTTAAGTCAAGTCTGATGGTGCCTTACACAGAAACAATGTCCCAGTCACTTCCACACAGTGAGACATACAGCTTATTACTTTGACACTGGTACTAGATCAGTACTTTGTATCGACCGATACCCAAAGCCCAGATATTGTTATCAGGACTGGAAAAGTTGGATCAGTGCATGCTTAATGTATACATGATATACATTGTGATATTGTACCATTTTTGGGTTAATCAAATGAGGAGAATAACCAAAAAAAGATCCAGTATTGCCACAAAGCAGTTCTGTTCATTGATGTGCAACATTGCCATCAGTAGCTAACTACATGTAGACATATTAAAAGGAATAGATACCTCAACATAAATGGTATCACAAAATCCACAAATTTATAACGTCATATTGCCCAGCCATATTTGAAATCATTTTTACAGAAAATGTAAACTGCTCACTGCAGTTTCTCCAGTTGAGAATTTACTGCTTATATCAGTTTCATAACATTATGAGTTGAATTTTAAATTGTTATTTTCAATGCCAAACAAAAACAAGAAAAAACAACAATTTGTCATTCAATTTCTTGTAATATATTGGTTTAAATGATTAATCTGAATGTGAGCGTGAATGGTCTGTCTTTATATGCCCTGCGATGGACTGGCGACCTGTCCAGGGTGAACCCCCCCTTCGCCCAGTGTCAGCTGGGATCAGCTCCAGCCCTCCGACAACCCCCTAATAGGATAAGCGATTGCAGATGGATGGATGGATGATTAATCTGTTAACCTGCAGTAGGTAGAATGTTTTTGGCATCATCGGGCATTGTTCTCAGAGAAAACTAGACTTCTGCACCTCCAGAATATTGATTCATATTAGATCAGAGCTGCCTAGTTTGACCGTGTGATCAGAGTTTGCGAGTGATTGACAGCTGCTTAAAGATCGCAGGCTCCAGCTCGCCTCTGATTGGTTGTTTTCTGTGAAATCTTGCAGATGCCATTAGGAACACCGGAGAACACAGAGGCATTTATATTTTTTTCTGATTACCTCTTTTATGCATGTTTTATGAAAATAACTTAACTTTAATCATATTTGCTCCCACTGCAGCTTAAATTGAAAAAATACTCAGTAGATGAATTACTAAGAAAGATAACCGTTAAGTGCAGCATGGGTTTTCATTTTCAAAACATGAGCAGCTGGCTGGGAGGAAATATGGAGCTGCTAGTTTGTACTGTAACATAATCAGGGAGGGAGGAATCAGTAGCGCCGTAGTGTGTGAGATAATAGTCGTGGCCTGAGGAATGTTGTGTTCTGAGAAGTTACGCAATAACCAGCATACCAGGAGTTTATCATGAGCTAATCAGTTACGTTTAAAAATCACTGAAATCAAAGAACTGAACTAAATAAAGCAGTTAAAGACAGCAATCAGAAAAATAGCTGGTAACAGAGTAAGAGATGGCACTTATAGTAATAAGGCACTTATTGTGGAATCAGTTTAATAGATCCTACTACAACTACAGTCAAAGAGCTGAAGACACTGCAGTAGTATAAGACCATCCAGTTGTAAGATTTTATTGTAAATTTGGTCAAAAATATGTATTCAGTGTATTTTACTAATGATGAGAAGCAGGTAAAATAATAAAAAAATGAGCTCTCCAAGAGACTCGACATTGAAAATGCTGCTGATTTTACTTGTGCCTCAGGGCGACTGTGTGCTTCAGACATCTTGTGAATCATTACGATTCAATTTGATAGGGTCACGTCTGTGTCTGCTGACTAGAGTTCAGCTTGGACCATCCATCTTGCTGGCTGCTGTCCAGATTTTCTGCTTTGCTGCTCTCAGTTTAGTCAGAGCTGATCTGACTTTTGCCGCTGTTGAGTGTTTTTATTTCAGTGTACATCTGCGATAATGTTTAAACACCTTGACTCACATTATGTTATATTTTGCATTACTAGCTGTAATAAATTAAATGTGATGTTTATCCTATTTCTCGTATGTGTTTCTTCTCTGCAGAGTTTGGTATGAAGGAGGATCTGAGGAAGATGGAGGTGGGAGGAGTATCTAGCCGGGACCTCTATGTTAAACGTGAGTTTGGCTGCTGAAAGTGTCACCCATGAATTGATACAAGCAATGAAATATTTGATTCATTCCTACTCCATCAGGTCATTCTGCATTTACACCCTCATATTTTCTTGTGTGTATTTGGGGTAGGTGTCCAGTTGGGCTGCACGATTTAGAAAAAAATATGTGATTGTAATTATTTTGTCTGATAGTGCAATTGAGATATGATCATTTTTACATCATTATTCTCATATACATTAAAACATATTTATTATGGTGTGATTTTTGCAGTGATCTGTATCAAACAAAGATGTTTTCTTTAGTCTGTAGAATATGATGTACAGGCCAGGACATCTTTGCAGTGCAATATTTAATTTAAAATGTTATTTTAATACACATTTTGCCTTAAACAAATACTGCACATCCTGAGATTCTAAAATTGCAGTAGGTCATATTGCAATTTCCATAAAATTTAAATAACTTGTGCAGCCCCACTCTCCAGATAGATCTACCTAATGACTGTGATGTACAGCAGATGGAAAAAAATAGTCCCAGCAATTGATTTTCTGAAATAAATGTGGTTTCTCGGACCCACTTGAACTCGGGTACATCTTTTTTTATTGGTGTCTCTCCCATCTGTACCTCATGTGATTATCAGCAGCAGAGATAAAGAGTTTATTTTGAAATATCAGTTGCCACAAAACATGACAGGCAACACATGTTGGCTCATTGAATAGATTATTTTGGCACATTTCTGCAGTCAAAACAAGGCTGAGCCCGCCTTGGTCCGTGGCTGCTCTACACATGCCTGTGTTGTGCCTGTCCAGGTGTCAACCCACGAGTGAAGTCTGGGCGCTTTATGAAGCTCCTTCCGGACTACGAGCACATGGACTATAGAGACGTGTACACACACTGTATGTACATGGGCCTCAACGTGGATGGCTGCAGCATGAGGGGTTGTGTGAGTGGGACTCTTGTTGATTTAATTTGTAAGCAAACAGCTGCAGCAGTGTTACGCATCCTGTTTGAACCTGTTAATAATTCTCCTCAGCACTGTTTGCTTTCATATTAAGTTATGAAATGGGAGGCCAGGTTATTTGGTGTGCTGTGTCTTTTGTTATGACTGGCTGATGGGAGCATGGTCAGTTAATACTTTCTTCCCTTTGGGTTTACATCTCATAGACTCCATCCTGGCATTTCTAACCAAGTACAGTGTAACTCGTTGTAAAGCATGGGTGTTGCATTACAGAAGCTGATAAGTATGGTGTGCTCTTGTGTTGCAGTGCTTCACCCTTACAGACATATCTTGGGCTTATGGCAGCCTGACATAGGGCCTTATGGTGGATTGCTCAACGTTGTGGTACGTAGTGTTTCTCAATCAAGTCATTTGCATTAAGATAAGAAACAACAGCTACAGTGTACAGTTTGTTGACCTTCTTTTGCATGAAGCCATTTATGATGCGGCAATATTCAGCTGCTAACGCTTCGGCAGGAATCATAATTTAAATTATTAAAAGTATTTTTCATCCAGGTGGACGGGCTGTTCATCATCGGCTGGATGTATTTGCCACCTCATGACCCCCGTGTGGAGGATCCCATGAGAAGACGGCCGCTCTTCCGTATCCACATGTGGGAGAGCAAAAAGGCCACTGTGGAATGCATGTATGGACACAAGGGTCCCCACAAAGGAGATATACAGGTGAGGGCTCACAGAGCACAAACTCTTCTCTATGCACCAAAAAAAATGACACAGAACAGTTATTCTACTTTTAATTTGAGGCTAGAAGCTAATAAAAGTATGTCATCCTTTACTATGTGTCATATTCTGTTATTTTTAGACTGTGAAGAAGGATGAATTTTCAACAAAGTGTAACCAGACTGATCATCACCGCATGCCAGGGGGCAGACAGGAGGTGAGGCAACTGTTATCACCTGAAACCTGTTCTAACTAATCGCTTATCTCACACATGTTTTAAAGCCCATGTACAATGGTGATGACGAAATTCAAAGACTGCATTATCAGCATTGTACTGATTCCTTTCATTTGTATGCGTACATGTAGGAGTTCAGGACATGGTTGGAGGAAGAATGGGGCCGGACACTGGAAGAGATCTTCCACGAGCACATGCAGGAGCTCATCCTGATGAAGTTCATTTATACTAGTCAATATGAGTATGAGTCTCTTCTTTACATCACACTTTCTTTGTAGCTGAAATCAAGCGTGAACGTCCTCAGTAGCCATCACTGGTTAAACAATAATTACAGTTGAATGGCTTATTATCTTAAGAGATAGTTCTGATTTTCATTTGTGAGTGAATGTATAACCTGTCCATGTCGTCCTGATGACCTCAGCAGATATTTATCTAATAACATGAATGGTGGTGTTACATATTATGGCAGATGTACAGCAAAACTATATATTTTACTAATGTTGTCTGCTTTATTTTAACAGTAACTGCTTGACATACCGGAGGATCTACCTGCCTCCTGCGATGCCCTCTGACCTGCTGCACCCAGGCCTCTTTAAAGGCACCTACGGCAGTCACGGCTTGGAGATTGTCATGCTCAGTTTCCACGGGACTTCTGCGAGAGCAACCAAGCTCACTGTAAGTTAGTGAATAATTGTTATAAGAGGCTGTTCTTGACTAAAAACATTGATTTTGTGTAGGAAAGGCTGCTTTCCTTTAAATCATTTAATGTTCCTTAAATTTCCTCTCGGTCATTGTCGTCTTCTCTAACTACAAACTCTTCAGACAACCTTCTTTTAACAGGCACTCTTACACACCATGCTTTTGAAAGGAACATTCTCACATTATTTTATCAAGAGGATATAACTCGGGCTGCAACTAACAATTATTTTCATTGTAGATTAATCTCCTGACTATTTCCTCAATTAATTGCTTTGTTGTTTGGTCTATAAAATATCAGAGAATCGTGAAATCAGTGTGTCCCAAAGTTCAGGATGACGTCCTCAGATGTCTTGTTTTATCCACAACTCCAAGATATTCCATTTACTGTCATAGTTGAGTAAAGAAACCAGACATTATTCCACATTTAAGAAGCTGGATCTCTGAATTTTGAGTTTTATTCTTACTCAAACTAATCAAAATAGTTGCTGATTAATTCAATAGTTGACTACTAATCGATTAATTGTTGCAGCTCTTGATGTTACGTTAACCCACAAAATGAATCAGGTAATGGTGCAGACTGTAATTTCACTGCTTCCTGCAGGGAGACCCCAATGTTCCTGCAGGGCAACTCACTTTGGATGTTGACCTGAGCCGACCTGTGGTCCTGCCAGACTTGGAGCACCAGCGCAACATAGAGGAGCTGTCTCGGCTGGTACTCGGGGTACATGAGGAAGTCCAGAGAGAAGAACAACAACAACAGGCCAAGGACACTTCTGCTACAGTCAGAGGTGCAGCAGAGGGAGCCTGCGGTGATGCCAGCGCAGCAGCAGAAGGGGTGGAGGCAGACCATGTTACCTGTTCAGACAGCTGCCAGCCTGGCCCCAGCAGCAGCACCAGTCCTCCTGAAGCCCAGCCCTTCGTCCTGCCCCTGGGGGTTATGGCTCGCAACGAGGTCTACCCTCGCACCTGCAGGAAATGGTAAGAAGTCAGCTGTAAGGAAAATGCATCCAGTTTAAATTCCACAGAATACAGGTTGATTGATTGTAGCTGCCAGAAAACAATGCGCCTATTGTTCCTGAGCTGTCACAAGCTTGCATGTTGTCGAAAGTTTACGGCCAACAAGCTGAATTCATATCGGCCTCTAATGAATGCTCGTCAGTATGCTTGTTGAACGCTGACTGATCAACTGTTGTGAGAAAAGGGTTGTCTTGAACCGTATAATCCATGTTTTATAGATAAGGATATTTAATTTACAATATAATGTTATTATGATGATTTTGGCTTCCCCAATGAATGGCAGTCTGCGAGAGGAATATATTTTATTCTTATTTGGATGCATGCTGTAGGAAAACACATTTATTTCACTCAAGTTCGAAGCTGGATGTTGATCTTGTGATGCTGCCACAGATTCCCAATCAAATAATCTGCATCAGTCCATAAGGAGGTCTGTGCTGAGGACTATAGTTGGGGTGTTGGGTCAGAGACTTGCTTTCGGTTATTTATCATCTTGTCTGCCACAACACAAGGTTGTGTGTGTGTGGTGAGTGATGAGAAATACTCTGACAATGTTGTTAAACAAGAAATACACGCCGGGCCGTGGTTTGACCGCTCCTCTGGCGTGACTGATAGCAGTTAGCGCAAATATTCACAATGGTTACCTTCTAGACAGCCGTAGGGGGAATCACTTCACTCGCTGTCTTGACAGCCCAGCTGCACACGGACCACAGAGAGATGTGCTGAGTCTTTTCAGATCGGGTGGAATCTAATGTTAAACATTATCTCTGTTGATCCAGTTTGTTTGCTTGCTTCCTTGGCTGCAGAAGGTTGTGTTTGAGCTAGGGATGCACCAATACTGGATCGGATCTCGGGCCGATACGGATTCAGATGCCCTAGCTGGATTGGGTATCGGAGACAATAGAGCCAATCTATTCAATTCAGTTCGAGTATATAAATTATATACTGAAATTTTAATTCTCGTTTAATTTTTGACCTTTTTTTTTTTTTTTACTTAGTTTCTGGAGTACTTATTTATTTATTGCATTTTGTTTTATAAAGTTAAGAAAACAGTATTTAAGTCTGATGTTTCCTGAAACCTAAAAGAATGATCAGTCAACTCCGCATAGTGAGACATACAGCTTATTCATTTATTAATGTATTAATTAAACACTGGTATCAGATCGGTACTCTATATGAGCCGACATCCAAAGCCCAGGTATCGCTATAGGGACTGAAAAAGTCAGATTGGTGCATCCCGAGTTTGCACGCCAGTTTGCTTCATATGTAGCAAGAGGGTGTCGAAATGGGCTGTAGATGGGATCACACTGGCCAAAACAAAACCGTTTTTTCTACAAGGTCACTATAAAGCTTTATGGAAGTCATTATTTGTTAAAGTAAAAAAACTGAGTCTACAACCCACTGAAATTGGGCCAAACAAAATATTGATTCATTGATGAATTAATGTTCCTCCATTTCAGCTTCTATGGGACTGGCCTGATCGCAGGGCACGGCTTTACGAGTCCAGAGCGCACCCCGGGGCTCTTTGTGCTGTTTGATGAGGACCGTTTTGGTTTCATCTGGTTGGAGTTGAAGTCTTTCAGTTTGTACAGTCGCCTGACGGACCACCTAGCTCACGCTCACGCCCCAAATATGGAGCGATTTGAGGCCATGCTGTGCAACATGCAGTCCTGGACGTCCTGATGCATCACATTTTAAGTCTCTACCCACAATACAATGCATAATAATAACAACCATTTTACACAAATCATCTCCTGCTGTCCTCCGCTGACTGAACATTATTTACCACAATAGCTCATGACCTTAATTCTCCATGTTCACAGACATTGGGTTTTACTGTCTAATTAAGCTACTTATGTCACCCTGACCTGTAATGCTCTCACGCTCTGTCCTGATAAAAGACCTCTCAAGTCACCGTTTATCACCTCACCTCAGTATGACCTTAATCCTCCAGTGCAGCATGATAACAGGTCACATTAATCTTTTTATTTATTTATTTATTCCCTGCAGGAGAAAAGGAATGATATTTCATACCACTTATTATGGATCAAACTATATGTGCCTCTGATTATGAAACCATGTCTGTACTAGGTAGTGCTTGACGACGATAAAGGTGTCCAATGTAGTCTACTATATAGCATTATTCTGATTTCAGTGCCCAACATATTGAACTGCATGCTGTGTTTTGTTTTGATCTAATTGCATCCCACTCATATCCATTATCTGAACATGTCATATTTTTATTAAGCAGCATGCCTTGCTTTTTAGTTGTTGTTTGAAGACAGCTTCTCAGGTGTTTTTCTCTTCGTCACAAGTCAGTGAAAAACAGGAGTAAAGTATTTATGTGTATAACAGAAATGGATGAAGTTACATTCATTTTAGTCATTTATCCAATAAAAATACAGTTTTACAGCTGGGCAATTTTATAACCATAGACAAGAGAGGGTTTGCTGTCTTATCAAATCAAAACACTGTAGCTACATCAGCCAGTTTTGGCCCTTTGAACTTAAGAGATAATGATATGCTCTGGCTCATGATCCAACATCAAACATACATTTAAGACCAACACACCTGACATACTATTATGTAAGCTGGAAAGATGTATTGTACTGCAATAGAGTAACATAACCTTTATATAAGCTGATTAAAAATATCAAAATTATATCGTTTATGTGCTTATATAATGATGGTCTGAAACAGAAACTTCTCTTACCTTTTGAAATGTATTGCATTTGTTGTTTGTTTAAATGGCTGACGTAACGTTTGCCTGGCTTTATACCTGCAAAGCTATTCCCTCCAGTTTTCCAATTCACTTCGAACTTGAGACCAGGCTGGCTGAACATCATACAAACAAACAGCTCAAAGTACCAAGTAAGTATCTGTGTGTCTCATTTCGGCCTGATGGTGTTGCCCAGTAGCTTTCTTACTCTTACTCTTAAGTGCACTTTTCTGGGCAGTATAGTGAATCGTTCAAAATCACTGGCCAGCACTTTTATATCAGACTGCAGCTTTACTAACATTTGCAAAAAAAAAAAAAAAAGTCTAACGCATCATCATAACTTGATTTTATTCCATTTTATTAATTTCCTTTCAATTTTTAGAATTGTTTTATACATTCTGCTATCTGTAACCCCTCTGTACCCTGCTATTTGAATGATTTGCCTTCAAAAAATGTTGCTTTGTACTCTTTTCAATGCAATACACCTGATTTTGTGGAAAACAAACTAAGTTTGACCTATTGAACTGCTCACATCGGACTTCAGGGAGCTTTTCAGCTTAAGCTGACGCTCTTCTCAGTAATAAAAAACAACTGAAAAGAACCTTTTTGTCAAATCTCTTTATTTTTCTGTGTTGTGTATGTGTATTCCACTGCTGTGATGCAGGAAAACTGTTAACTGTGGACTGAATCTTGTATTTTGAATCACTCACAGCTTTTTAAGTTAAACTGGAATTTGAACAATCTACTAAAGTTATGTTTTGAAAGGATTTCCTTTTTGTGACGAAGTGACTGTTTTACAGCTCGCTGCGCTCCGTCTTCTCTTTGTGTTGTTCGACCTTCTCTGAGAGAGTCTGGGTCAGGAAGACAAACCGGTCCTTCTTCAGGTGCTGACCAGTTACCTGCTTCTTTATATCAATTGACAAGTAGTCTTCTTGGGCTGCACGGTGGTGTAGTGGTTAGCGCTGTCGCCTCACAGCAAGAGAGTCGCAGGTTTGATTCCAGCTTGCGGCTCTTCTGTGTGGAGTTTGCATGTTCTCCCCGTGTAAGCGTGGGTTTTCTCCGGGTACTCCGGCTTCCTCCCACCATCCAAAGACATGCTGTTTAGGTTAATTGATGACTCTAAATTGCCCGTAGGTGTGGATGTGAGTGTGAATGGTTGTCTGTCTATATGTTGTCTGTCTCTATGTGCCCTGCAATGGACTGGCGACCTGTCCAGGATGTACCCTGCCTTCGCCCTATGCCAGCTGGGATCGGCTCCAGCCCCCCCGCGACCCCTAACGGGATAAGCGGTTGACGATGGATGGAAGTAGTCTTCTTCTGCTCCATACTTTGGCCAGTGGACTAGGCCGTCCCCATTAGGAGACCTACACACACACACACATTATAAGAGTCTTATCTCCATGTGTTTAGTAGCTGGTAATCAGGGTGAATTCCTACCCTGTGCGAGCAAAGTTGGCCCAGTAGCTCATCACGGTTCTGCTCAGCTCTTCCTCCTCTTCATCACATGCACCTAAAATAATGATAATCTGTTAAAACATTGTGCACTCTAGGAAACCCAGATCTCTGGTGGTCTACTGAAATAGTGATTTTTATATTGCTCTTAACAGCTAATTTGATATGGGTAGTTGTGAAGCAGAGTCCTAATACTGTAAAGAGTTCATCTCCATGGTCACTCCCAACAAAGCTTGGCCTTTTTGCCTGCAGGAATTTGGGAGGATGCTGGTACTCATACAGGTATACAGGGGCACCTGCATCTAGTAGTACACAAATGGGTGTGATATATTTTGTTTATGAAAGTGTGCCACAGTCAATATGAATCAATGGTGCTTAAATAGATCTGCATAATCTTGTGTAAGTTAAATACCTCTGTGGGCATTAGCGACCTTAATGGCTGGAATGGTAAACATCACATCTCCAAGCAGCTCAGTGAACCCATCTCTGTTCTTCACACGATCTTCACCGCTTCCAATATATTCATCAGCCAACAAATCTCTGAACATCACATCTTCAGGCTTGAGAAAATGAGCGACACATCTGTCAGATAAGTTTGAGCATGGTGAAGCAGAGTAATATTGTAATGTCCAGCAGTGTTTGCCTTACATTAGGGTAGAACATGAACATCAAGTTCATGACTGTCTCCTTATCTAATCCCTCTGTCCAGTTTGGAGGAGCAAAGAGCTAAGGGAAGACAATTAACATTTCATACATGCAGTAACAAAAAACAAAATCACAATTTCACAGACTCATCTGGAAATCAGTGATCTCTTCAGTCACAAATTTCAGTAGCACTTTCACTTACATCAACAAGTATCCAGCCCCCTTCATCATTATTAACGCCGGTCATGAATGGTACAGTGAGAAGTTCATGTTTATGGAGCAGCTCATCCACAGGTTTTGTCAGGAAATGTCCATCCATTTGGAAGAACTCCCAGTTTTTCATCCTTGAGATAATAAAATGTGTAACAGAAAAGGTTGAGATAAAGACAACACAATATACTGTATGAAAGTGAACATTTCATAAACATCTTGCAGAAGACAATAAAGACTCATTTTCAGATAATCCCATCAAGTCAGTCTATATCAGTTTTTCATAAAATATCTCACCTGCCCAAAGTAAAGTAATGAAAGACCTTGTCCTAACTCACACAGACTCCGCCCTCCACTGGACTCTATGGGTAATACTGTCCAACGATCATGAGCATGTATTCAGTCACTGAAGTTTTCATAAACATAGCCAGCCAATCAGGATGTGGACCCCACAGTATATAAAGCAGAGTCCATAGCTGTCAGTCATACTTTTCTCTTCAGCACTTTCTCTCGTTGCCCACTGAAGCCTCATCTCCATGAACTTCTAGAACTTTGTCATCCCAGCCTCTATGCTAGAAAGGATCTTCATGATGCCTGCTTCAAGACACTTGGCGCAGGCCGGAGAGAGTGGTGTTCAGCAGCCACCAGCCCTGGCCGGCCTGCTGCTACCAAGATTCAGTGCAGCAGCGGTGGGTTCATTTTTGAGTTGCAGGTGGAATTGCTTTCCACCTTTCTGCCACTTCATCTCATCCCCCACGTCGCTGTTGGGCACAGTGGTATGCAGAACCGACTGGACTGGGATCCGCCACTGCCTGGACCAGAGAAAAGTGGTTTGGGTTCCAACTCTTCCTGTGGTTCCTGTGTTCGGTTCCTGTGCAGCTGAGACTATTTTCTACCTTTTAACAGTTTGATGGATAGAGTACTGTCTCATGCCACTATTAAAGTGTGTGCAGCAGCCATTTCTTCCTGCCTTAAGGGTTTTGGTGACAGACTGGTCTTTGGCTATGCTCTCATGAAGCAGTTTTGCAGGGCATTAGGAGACAATGGCCAGTGATGCATGCCTGTTCCCCACAGTGAGAACTACTATTGGTGTCCAAGGCGTTGGTGAAAAGCTTTGAGCCTTTAGAGCATTCCTTTTTGTAGGTGTTGTCATTCAAATCGCTTTGCTGCTTGCACTGACATCAGTTAAGAGAGTATGTGCCTAAGCGCCCTGTCAGTGCACCCCAGTTGGTTCTTCATGGTGACCGCAGCAGGACTAGTCTCAGACCAAATCCCTCCTTTGGTCCCAAGAACTTAAGGAGTTCATCCAGGTTGAGGGTCATACAACTGGATGCTTTTTGTCCTCCACCCTATGTGGGAGACAGGGAGGCAAGGTCATATCTGTTATGCCCAGTTATATATATATATATATATAATCCCATGTAATCAGTAACACCAGCATTTTCACAAGTTTATTAAACGGTGGGAAAATTCTCTTACCGTGGCATACCTACTGTAGCGTATGGGCATATTTGGGAAGCCATGTCCTGAATGGCCAGCTACATTTATGCAAAGTTCAGTGGGTGAATTGGTGCTTGAGATTGAAGGAGAGTAGTACTCATAGAATCCAGTAGAGGGCTTATAAGACTAGAGTCAGATTACTGTAACTTTCAAGCACATTTTTGCTTTACTCCATCTGAGTTCATAAAAATATCTATTAAACTAAATCAAAGACTTTAATCTGAATAAAACATAAAACGGATGTTGACAAAAACAGGACATCAGTCCGTTTGCAGTCTGGCTTTAAATATGGGCATCATGATTCATATTACTATATGGCATCTCAATTGGCAAGTCAGTTTTTACATGAACTTAAAGTTATCCTAAGTGACTTAAAGTTATTCAAAGCTGAATCTCAGTAACTGAGCAGCATCCCTCCAATCCTGCAGCAACTTACTGGGAGCTTGGCATTGTGAGCTCTGTTTGCAGGGGTGTAATTGTTGAGGTAAAGGCAGTCCTCTGAGATGTCTGGGAGCTCTACCAACTTGACACTGATTTTCTCAAACAGATCTATAGAAAACTGTTTATTTTGAACACACCTGAAAATGACATGTTTCTGTAGTGAATATGGGACCTAAGCTCTCCAATCGTGGTATGTAACAACTGAAGCACATGAAGGCCTTACATGGGTGGCTGCTGGGTGGCGTCTCTCATTCCTTCCCATCCCTCTACAGGCTGGGGTGCAGCCAGTCTCAGAGCAGGGCCTACGGGTGGCTTGGCAAATGGGACACCCAGGTAGGCGTGGACCCCAGTCTCCTTCCCCTTTACACTCACATACTGACCTCTCAGGCTCCCGAGCTCTGTGTGGACTTCAGGTGCTGTCAGGATATTAGGAATGAAAATCATAATGTAGTGCAATTTATAAGTTGTTGCTCTAGTCTGTGCCTACGTAAAAAGAGGAAGAAAAACAGATTTCTCCTTCAAAAAGAGGATGTATCACATTGCTCCATATTTTTAGTTTTACACCATTGGCTATAGGTTTCTTGATTAGACACCCACAGTCACTTCCGAAATCCCGTTACCCTGCATTAGCATGAGGGCAGCTAAAATGAATAATTAATGTATAACTCTAACTGCTTTGCTCACTGAGGAGTTCCACCTTTGGACACAGTTACCCTCGCCCTTACTAGTATGTAGGTAAAAGGGCACTCTGATTGTGGCGTAATAAAGTGCACACAGGTAATGTCAAGTCAACAACAGATTTAGTCCTGTGAGAAATAAATTTAAAGTAGATACTGTATAGGTTACTATAACTTGAGGAGGTTTATATTATTCACACTAACAGTACCATCAGATCTACATCTAAAATCCTATGTTATTAGGCAAAAAACTGAAATGTTTAAGTGTCTCCTACTTACCATGTAGGTCTGCAGCAACACAGAGAAATAAAACAAATGTTAAAAAGATCTGTTTTACACAAAATGCCATGGTGGTTGTCTCTGTGTGGATTGCGACACCGCTGGGTGCTGAGAGGAGGAAGTAGTGAACGCCTGCCAAGAAGCTTTCTGCTTATTTCACCCAGGTAGTCCTGTCCTTAATACAGTATTATGTGCAAGATAAGGCGTGACTGTCACTTTTATATCACAGCTAGAAGTCACATCAACAGAAAGCAGACTTTCTGCCCCCCCCTTTCAATCAATCTATCAAACTGTATTTGTATAGCACCTTTCATACAGGTTAGTGCAGTTCAAATAGCTTCAGAGCTGACTGCAAAGCTGAAAATAACACAAAACAAGTGTGGACAGTGAAAACAATGGAATAGATTAAAAAAAAGGGATTTAACAATTTGATTATTTCAGACTTCAGCTGGAGCTGATTTATAACTGTTTTGGGTATACCAGATAGGAGAGCCTTGCAGTAGTCCAGCCTGCTAGATATAACACATGCATTAGTCTCAGTGTAGTCTTAGTGTACTCTGACAGAGAATTGGTTGCATTTAAGCAATAATTTTTAGGTGATAAAATAGAGGTTGGGTGACACATGAGCCGTTAATTTCAGCTGAGACCACACCAAGGTTTCTTGGTCGTTGACTTGGGTTAGGTCCAACCCGACGCATAATGTTGTGTATCATCTGCATGACTAAGGAGATCTCTTTCGTTCACGTGTCTCCTGATGGCATCACTGAAGGGTAACATATAAAGATTAAAAGTGACCCTAAAGTTGATTTAAAATCAGTTGTCTAGTAATGAGAGAGAGAGGCAACAGCATGACAAAACACAATATTTGTCAATCATTTCCAAAGATTTTTAATGCCTGCATGCATGGCATCATTCCTTGTTTGGGAGCGCTCTGCAATGAGTTCCATACAGCTGTAAAATAGTAGAGACAATCATCAAACACCTCTCTATGCAAGGGGTCAACAACCTCCACAGCAGGGGACCTAACAAAAGGAAAAACTAACACCGCTCTTTTCCCATGCTCTGAAATGTATTTCATCTTACAACATGTTTCTCTTTCATATACCCCCCCGATCCTGACCCCAAATCTGGTCGTCATGGGGCGACGGGATGCCTTCATCTCGCAGTGCATGGTGATTTGGATCTAATCAGTTGAAGAAGATGAAGACACAGCCAGATCCTAACAGACTCCTGAGACAGAGGGGGCGGGACTTAGGCTCAACCTCTCAGGCCACACCTGAACTGACAGAAGGCCTCAATCAGCTCCTGCTTGTTTAAGTTTTGACTCACTACTGCTGTATAACACATAGCTTTTAAGTCAAACTGAGGCATTTCAAAAATCTTCTAAAGAGACATTTTGAAATGTTCTTTCCAAATTTCATACAATGCATGGTGCTAAAAAAGTACTACAAAAATGTTATTATGATGATTATTATTATCACCATCACATTACTTTACCAGTGTCTCGCAGTATGTCTAATGCATTTTTTTGACAGACTTGTTTGTGGTTAAAATTAGGCAATAAAAAAACTGATGGAAGGGAGGAAGGCGAAGTGACTGTTTTACAGCTCGCTGCGCTCCATCTTCTCTTTGTGTTGTCGGACCTTCTCTGAGAGAGTCTGGGTCAGGAAGACAAACCGGTCCTTCTTCAGGTACTGACCAGTTACCTGCTCCTTTACATCAATTGACAAGTAGTCTTCTTCTGCTCCATACTTTGGCCAGTGGACTAGGCCGTCCCCATTAGGAGACCTACACACACACACACACACACACACACACAGACACACGTTATTAGAGTCTTATCTCCATGTGTTTAGTAACTGGTAATCAGGGTGAATTCCTACCCTGTGCGAGCAAAGTTGGCCCAGTAGCTCATCATGGTTCTGCTCAGCTCTTCCTCCTCTTCATCACATGCATCTAAAATAATGATAATCTGTTAAAACATTGTGCACTCTAGGAAACCCAGATCTCTGGTGGTCTACTGAAATAGTGATTTTTTATATTGCACTTACCGGCTAATTTGACATGGGTAGTTGTGAAGCAGAATCCTAATACTGTAAAGAGTTCATCTGCATGGTCACTCCCAACAAAGCTTGGCCTTTTTGCCTGCAGGAATTTGGGAGGATGCTGGTACTCATACAGGTATACAGGAGCGCCTGCATCTACAAGTAAACAAATGGGAGTAATATATTTTGTTTATGAAAGTGTGCCACAGTAAATATGAAACAATGGTGCTTAAATAGATCTGCATAATCTTGTGTAAATTAAATACCTCTGTGGGCATTAGCGGTCTTAATGGCTGGAATGGTAAACATCACATCTCCAAGCAGCTCAGTGAACCCATCTCTGTTCTTCACACGATCTTCACCGCTTCCAATATATTCATCAGCCAACAAATCTCTGAACATCACATCTTCAGGCTTGAGAAAATGAGCGACACATCTGTCAGATAAGTTTGAGCATGGTGAAGCAGAGTAATATTGTAATGTCCAGCAGTGTTTGCCTTACATTAGGGTAGAACATGAACATCAAGTTCATGACCGTCTCCTTATCTAATCCCTCTGTCCAGTTTGGAGGAGCAAAGAACTAAGGGAAGACAATTAACATTTCAGACATGCAGTAAAGCAAATCAAAATCATGTTTTCATGGACTCATCTGGAAATCAATAATCTCTTCAGTCACAAATTTCAGTAGCATTTTCACTTACATCAGCAAGCAACCAGCCCCCTTCATCATTATTAACGCCGGTCATGAATGGTACAGTGAGAAGTTCATGTTTATGGAGCAGCTCATCCACAGGTTTTGTCAGGAAATGTCCATCAACATTTGGAAGAACTCTCAGTTTTTCATCCTTGAGAGAATAAAATGTGTAACAGAAAAAGTTGAGAGTTTAAAGTGAACATTTCATAGACATCTTGCAGAACACATTTTAGGCTCATCTCTTCTAACCTCATCAAGTCAGTCTATATCAGTTTTTCATAAAATATCTCACCTGCCCAATAGCCATAGTAGTGTTAGTATCGAGGTTTCTCATGCAATCAGCCATCTTCTCTGTGCTTTCGAGGCTACAGCCAGATATATTTGATACCATCTGAGGAGAGATATGTGGGATTCATCTCAACAGTTTGGAAAAGTTAATATATTATGTTGTGAAACTGATTTTGTGCACTGAAAATGGACCTGCATTGATGGTAGAGGATCATATACAAGGAGGATATCCATTGCAGCAGTGCCACTCTCAGCAATGGCTCGGTGGAACAGGCCGTTGGACAACGGTGAGAGAAGCTGTTGATTCAAGCAACAGAATAAATTAAAGGTTTGGTGGACAGTAGTGACTTTGCAGTGACATTAATTGTGCCACACATGCAAAAAAGTTTACGATAACGATACAGATTTTCAAAATGCATACATACTATTCCTGTGGTCTACGACAGTTAGACCACAGGAATAGTATGTATGCATTTTGAAAAATATTAGTAAACATGAACAACTCCTTCTGAAATCTAAAAACTAGAGTGCTAAATCTCAAATTTGTGATGCCATAAGGTATAACGTGTGGAATTGCTCCATAGACAATGATCAGGAGAGATGTTATAGGTGACACTGAGAGCACCCAGGGGTGATCTGCATTAATGGGTGCATTTTCTGTTTTAAAACTGAGATCACTTCCAACAGAATAAAGCTCATTTGGGTATAAAAGAAAACAAACATCACAACAACATTGTCTGTAGAGCAGTTACAAAATTTAGACACAGTGACATCACAAGTTTGAGACTTGGCCCTTTGGTTTCTGATATTGAGAGAGACCAGATCATATTAATAAATATTGATTGAACTTTCCTAGACCATGGAAATAATATATTGGAATCCTTAATTTTGGTGGTTCCCATTTAAAGAGCTTAATCAGCAGGTTGAACCTTACCAGGAAGGATACGCTCATTCCGCCTGCAGACTCCCCAAATATGGAAACTAAATCTGGGTTTCCTCCAAAGTTGTGAATGTGCTGCTGGATCCACCTCAGAGCTTGTACCTGGTCCAACAGGCCAAAGTTCCCTGACATGTGCTTGTCTCCAGTGCTGGATAGAGCAGAAAATTATAATCTGCACCATCTGATAAAAGTGACCCAGTTTTGAATTGTTGTTCACATGTGGCACCAATCAAATCAAAGGTATGTAATCATAGTATATTCATTCTGACTGTGTTTAGTGATTTTGAGTTGTTTTACCTGAGAAAGCCCAGAAGTCCCAAGCGATACTGGATCAGAACCACAACCATATCCTGGTAAGCAGCCAGAGCGGAGCCATCATATATTGAAGCTGACCCCATAGTGAACCCTCCACCATGGATCCAGACCATGACCTGGTAAAGTAATGAAAGTCCTTGATATTTTCCTCAAACCTCAACCAAACTACATAAAACATCAAATAAAGACATTAATCTGACTAAAGCAGGGGTGTCCAAACTACGGCCCGCGGGCCAACTGCGGCCCGCCGTCCATTTTTAATTGGCCCGCTTGAATTTTTAAAAATAGAATAGAATATGGCCCACACTTCAACTTTTGCCTGAGTGTATTGCACTTCTCAGTTTTAACACCAGGGGGAGCTACTGTTGATCAAGGCAGTTGCTCCAGCAAAAAGGACCAGAGGTCAAAGAAGCAGAGAAGAAATTTACCCCAAATTGCTCAACATGGCAGAACCAAAGAGAAAGGTAGAAAGTGAGTGCAGAAAATTTCAGACACGGTGGGAGAGTGAATATTTCTTTAAAGAATGTAAGGGGAAGTGCGTCTGTTTGATCTGCACTGAAACGGTGGCAGTTATGAAAGAGTATAATGTACGACCAAACATCAGGCCTATGCATCCTACACTGGTGCTGAGCGAGAGCAGAAAGTAAAGCAAATGGTAGCTAACCTGCAGGGTCAGCAACAGTATTTTTTTCGTGCTCAAAAAGTCCAGGAAAGGGCTACAATAGCCAGCTATGAGGTTGCCCAACTCATCGCAAGACATGGCAAGCCTTTTTCAGATGGAGACCATATAAAACACTGCCTCGTTAAAGTCGCCGAAATAATGTGCCCGGAAAAAGTGCAGGAGTTCAACAACATCAGCATGTCCAGAAATACAGTTATGCGACGCATTGAAGACTTGTCAGCCAACATTAAACTGCAACTGTCTGATAAAGCTAGTTCTTTTGATTTTTACTCCATCGCATGCGATGAGAGCACTGATGCCACAGACACCGCACAGCTGCTAATATTTTTGAAAGGAGTGGACGAGAACTTTGGAGTTACAGAGGAGCTGCTCGATCTTAAGAGTCTAAAAGGCACAACAACGGGTATGGATATTTTTGAAGCTGTGTCAGACTCAATTGACAAAACAGGACTTAAATGGGACAAGCTTTGTGGAGTTACCACAGACGGGGCTCCAGCTATGGCAGGTGCACACAAAGGAATGGCGTCTATGATGTGCGCCAAGGTGAAAGAGACCGGAGGAGAGGCTGTTAAAATGCACTGTATTGTTCACCAAGAAGCCCTTTGTGCCAAGACAGTAAATCTTGGAGATGTAATGAACACAGTTGTGAAAACTGTTAATATAATTCGTGCAAGAGGACTGTACCACAGAGAATTTCAGGCTTTCCTTTCTGATGTGGATGCTGAGTATGGGGATCTACTGTACCACTCGGATGTGCGCTGGCTAAGCCGCGGCGCCGTGCTGAAGCGTTTTTACTCCCTGAGGTCAGAAATTGACCAGTTTTTGAAAGAGCAGGACCGACCACTTCATGAGCTGAATGACCCTCTGTGGTTGGCAGACCTAGCATTTTTAGTTGATCTTACTGATCATTTAACCACCCTGAGCAAGAGCCTACAAGGGAAAGAGCAGCTTGTACCACAACTTTATGCGCACATGAAAGCATTTTGTGTGAAGCTCAATCTCTTTGAGACACAACTGCGCAGCTTCAACGTTGTGCACTTCCCCACACTGTCCGAGATCAGAACTGCTTATCCACAGGCCAACCTTTCTGCTAAAAAAGGGAAATACGTGTCTGTGATTACATGTCTCCGAACAGAATTCAGACAGCGCTTCCAGGATTTTTCTGTCATTTAAAAAGAAATGAAGCTATTTGCGACTCCTTTCTTGGTGGATGCCGAAGAAGTTGAAGAGAATCTGCAATTAGAACTCATCGAAATCCAGTGTGATGATTCTCTGAAGAATCAACATCAGCAGCTTTCCCTCCCCGAGTTCTACCGGAGCTTGGAAAAGGAAAAGTTTCCTCTGATGAGACGCCACGCGAAAAGAATGATCAGTCTGTTTGGCTTAACATACATATGTGAGCAAACATTTTCTCTGTTAACACTGAACAAAAGCAGAATGAGAACCAAAATAACCAACAGCCATCTCCATGATGTCCTTCGCATCTCAACCACTAAGTTTACTCCAGACCTACCAGCCATCCTTCAGTCCAAAGCGCAGCATCACTGCTCCCACTGAGTGCAATGCCGTTCAAGCTTTACGTGAGTAAAATATATTCCACAGTACCCGTGTATTAATAAGCATGCATGTACAAGTAGGCTACACATGCGACAAATATCAATAATGCGCATTAATTCTGTTGCTACCCTGCTTTTGCGCACCATTTTCTTATATGCGTTTTTCTTGTTAACACACAGAGTACACACCGTTGTGCACAGTGCACACACTGCACACGCAAAGTCAGCTGATCTCATCTGATGAAGATTTGCTCCTTGATCAAGTGAATTTGTCCGGATTTTTGGCACGAGTGGTGTCAGAGCAGCACCGCAGCTGGATGGCCTGATTTGCATACCCACCAGAATAATTTGCTAAAATTACATGCACTCCTGTTATTAAGTCCAGTTCAGTCTGTTAATGTTGATAACCGTTTCAAACGAACGTTAATAGGTGTGTTGCTAACCCTAATAACTTAAATAACAAGCTTGAAATGTCGCCGTCCCATTTTCCACTTTATTGTTTTTTCTCTGTACTGTAAATCTTCTGTCTAAGAAGAAATCTGAGGCTGCTAAGAATGAGCTACCAAAGCTTTTTCTGAATAAATCAGTTAAGATCCATGTATGGAAAGCTGTGATGAAGGCAGTTTTGTTTTAATTATATTCAAAATTATAACATATTTGTCCACTTTTAATTGATTTTTCTAACTTTAATACGCTTTTAATACGTTAAGGCTATATACCTAATTTCTGGTAAGTGGCCCAGTCCCTTGTATATTTTTATGCATGTGGCCCTCAGTGAAAAAAGTTTGGACACCCCTGGACTAAAGCATAACATTGATGGTGAGAAAAACAGGACAACATCAGCGTCTTTGCAGTCTGGTTCTGAATATGGGCATCGTGACTCATATTGCCATATGAATTCTTCAAAAACTAATCAAGTCAACTTCTACATAGTTGCAGCAACTTACTGGGAGCTTGGCATTGTGAGATCTGTTTGCAGGGGTGTAAATGTTGAGGTAAAGGCAGTCCTCTGAGATGTCTGGTAACTCTACCGACGTGATACCGATTTTCTCAATCAGATCTATAGAAATCTGTTTATTTTGAACACACCTGAAAAAGAGACATGTTTCTGTAGTGAATATGGGGCATACTGCTATTTCTCCAAGTGTGATATGTAACAAGTGAAGCACATGAAGGCCTTACATAGGAGGCTGCTGGGTGGCATCTCTCACTCCTTCCCATCCCTCTACAGGCTGGGGTGCAGCCAGTCTCAGAGCAGGGCCTACAGGTGGCTTGGCAAATGGGACACCCAGATAGGCGTGGACCCCAGTCTCCTTCCCCTTTACACTCACATACTGACCTCTCAGGCTCCCGAGCTCTGTGTGGACTTCAGGTGCTATCAGGATATTAGGAATCAAAATCATAATGTCACAATGTCCATTCAATTAAAAAAATATGTGTTATAGTCACAAATACAGATGCAACATCTGGTCGTTGCTTGGTTCAGCTAACTGATAAGTTGACAAGTGTTAATGAATAACAACTTTTGCTATTAATGATTGTAACATACATATTGAGTAATGATAACTTGTTCAAATGCAGACAATTTGAATGTTGTCCGGCTATTAAATAGGTGTTATCAGTTGCTACAAACCTCAAAGATGTGGGTCAGTAGGGGCCTACTACACCCACTAGTGGGTTTTATCATCTATTCACATGACACACCACCGAAAGGTATTTTTTAAAAAATGACAGCGACGTCTAACGACTGTAGTAGTTTTGACAGGAGCAGAAGCATAAGTCAGGTGCTGTAGACTGTGAAACTTGCTAAGGGTAGAGGTTGACTGGGACACAAAACACAGGTTTTTCACCCAGGAGACTGGAGTACATCCTGTGTGGAACCAATAATGTGTCATTTTCTTTGTGCTTGTAGTTATTTTAACCCAAAACACAATGTTTTTCCCTGAACTAACCAGTGTGTTGTTTGCCTAAACCTAAAGCACTTGTAGTTTTGTTGCCTAAACCAAAAGAAGCCTTTTTGTTTATATTACTATACTAATACTCCACAAGGCTCCGTGGCAAGCCCGGGCACCAGGCGCTCGCTGATGGGCCCTCCGTCTGGGCCTGGCTCCAGACAGGGGCCCTGGGCTTCCTTCAGGCTGGGTATTTCTTCTGCCCGACTAACTAACTTACTAATACATTCTCTATTGTAGAGGCAGAGCTGGAAGCTGATGGGGGATCATCAATTTCTCTGATGGAAGTCATTGAGGTAATTAAACAACGCCACAGTGGCAAAGCCCAGGGGAGTGACAAGATCCTTCCAGAAATGCTGAGGGCTTTGGATGTGGAGGGGCTGTCATGGATGACATGTCCCGTCAACTAAGGGAGGCAGGGACAGTGGCAGACCAGGATGGTGGTTCCCCTGTTCAAAAAGGGAGACCAAAGAGTGTGTGCCAATTACAGGGGTATTACACAACTCAGCCTCCCAGGTAAAGTCTACTCCAGGGTGCTGGAAAGGAGGGTTCAGCTGATAATCGAACCTCGGATTGAAGAGGAACAATGCAGAGGAACAACGGACCAGCTCTTCACTCTTGCAAGGAACCTGGAGGGGGCTTGGGAATATGTTTTGTGGACTTGGAGAAGGCATATGACCGGGTCCCCCTGAAGATCCTGGGGAGGTGCTGCGGGAGTATGGGGTGAGAGGGTCAAGTCTCAGGGCCATCCAATGTAATGTCCAGCAGGCCTTAGGTTATGGGTTTTCTTGTCCTTTCATGTTTCATGTGTTCACTTCCTGTTTAATTGTGAAATCCTAACATCCTCTCTTGTGTCAGTGCATTTCACTTCCTGCCCTCATGTTTCCTGCCTGAATTTCCTGCCTGAATGAATGAATGACATAGCTGACCTACTTTTGTCTCCACTCATCTGCGTCTGATCGTCTTCCCCGCCCCGATTGTGTCCACCTGTCTCTTGTTAGTCACTCCCCTCACTAGTATATAATGTGTGTCTCTCCTCCCTTTTGTGCCAGTTCGTCTTGTTCCCTAGTGAGAAGCATTCCAGCAATTTTCCTCGTGTTTTTGACCTATCGTGCCTGACCTATCGTGAATTTCTCCACAGTGGGACCAATAAAGGAATATCTTATCTTATCTATCTTATCTTATTACTCTGCCTGTTTTTTGACTCTGTCTTTTTGCCTGCTGTCCTGGATTTGTTTGCCTGCTCATTTTGCCAACCTGTGTACCGACCCATTTCTGTCATTAAAGACACTGATTGTTTTGAAACCGCCTGCTCTCTGAGTCTTGCACTTGAGTCCAAGCCTGCCTGTCTCTCCAGTCCAGACAATCGCTGTACACCCAAAACAAGAGCTGTGTTCGAGTTCTCAGCAGTAAGTCAGTAAGTCAAATTTCCGGTGGGGGTTGGCCCCTGCCAGGGTTGCACTTTGTCAGCAATCCTGTTCATGATATTCATGGACAGGATATTGAAGCGTAGTCGGGGGGAGGAGGGTTTGCAGATTGGTGTGCTGAAGATCTCATTGCTGCTTTTTGCAGATGATGTTGTCCTGTTGGCATCATCCGTCTGCGACCTCCAGCACTCACTGGATTGGTTCACAGCCAAGTGTGAAGCGGCTGGGATGAGGATCCACACTTCTAAATCTGAGGCCATGGTTCTCAGCAGGAAACTGATGGATTGTCTACTCCAGGTAGGGAAGGAGTCTTTACCCCTAGTGACGGAGTTCAAGTACCTCAGGGTCTTGTTTGCAAATGACGGGACAATGGAACATGAGATTGGAGAACCGGAGCAGCAGGGGCAGTATTGTAGTTGCTTTACTGCACTGTTGTGGTGAAAAGAGAGCTGAGCTGGAGGGCAAAGCTCTCGATCTACTGGTCATGGTTTGGTCCTACTCTCGCCATAGTCATGAGGGCTGGGTCATTATCGAAAGAACTAGATAGCATTATTATGTTGTAAGTAAAATTAAAAGTAAAATGAATTCAGCTCTTATGGGATTTTTGCTCTGTGATACCAAAAATATTCTGCCTTCTGCAGCTTTAAAAGATTGTTTTTTCTATATGCCGTTGGCGAGCGCTCTAAAAATACTGGTGTTGTTGTGGGGAAGTTTGATGAGTATTTGTAGTACATTTTCCTGTGTGCAGAGCCCTCAGAGGATGAAGTGGTCTTGGGAGTCAAATGTGGTGTGATAAATATTTGCTTTATCCCCATACAGTCATTATTGACCTCCACCTGGGAGGAAAAATAGGACTTGGACTTGATCTAGTCATCTTGTGTATGCGTGATTGGCAGCTGCATGGATTATTATAATAAAGGCTTATCTGTCCTATAAGTCCTGCACTACCTCTTTGCAATAAGGTACACAAAAATGTGATTAGTTACTGGGGACCTAATGAGGAGCTAACTGCTAGTGAACCATTAGTTAATGAGTAACTCCCAATCTAATCTTGTGTAGTTGTTATTGATTAGTCAATGATGTGATTAGTTACTGGGGAACGACTGAGGAACTAACTGCTAGTGAACCATTAGTTAATGAGTACTTCCCAATCAAGTTTTATAGAGTAGCTAAAGATTATAAAATGAGTGAGAGAGGAATTGGGAACAACTTGATAACTAATGACTCATTAGAGTACTTCTCTACTAATTCCTAATGGAGGACTATATATTAGATAACAAAGAGTTACTAGGACAGAGGACAGACTAGAGATCATACATTAATGAATCATTAAGTAATGGTTCATTCACGAATTAGTTCATGATTACAATAGCTACTCACATTTTTGTGTACCTTATTATAAAGTGTTACAGAGTGAATGAATGCCATTCGTGAGAACAAAATAGTGAATCAAAGAAATAAAATGTTATTGATAAAGCCCAGAAACACAGCAAACAGCAAAATAAGAAGAAGAAAGAGAAAATACAGGCCGAGGGCAGGGTCTCTGCAGATAGATACCACACACTTCTAGTGGGTCAGAAGGGATAATTGAGAGGGACTATTTTTGTATTAGTCTATACTAGGGCTGTCAAAGTTTATGTGACTAACTCCTTTTAGTGCCACTAATTTCACATTAATGTAATCCATCTTTCGGAGACTGTAGTGGGCTCAGTTTTAAAGCTGGAGAGAAGATACAAGCATCACATGAAACTAGAAAACCTAAGGAACCCAATGGTACCATGCCATACTAGCTTGTCACAAAGGAAGTTAATTAAATAACACTCCAAACTTGCACTAAATTTTGGTGTGGGAAAAACTGGCATAGCCATATTTAAAGGGGTCCCTTGACCTCTGACCTCAAGACATGTGAATGAAAATGGGTTCTGTGGGTACCCACGAGTCCCCCTTTACAGACATGCCCACTTTATGATAATCACATGCAGTTTGGGGCAAGTCATAGTCAAGTCAACACACTGACACACTTTCAGCTGTTCTTGCCTGTTGGGCTGCAGTTTGCCATTTTATGATTTGAGCATATTTATTTTATGCTAGATGCAGCACCTGTAAGGGTTTCTGACAATATTTGATAAGAGTATTAAATACTTGACAAATCTTCCTTTAAGGAGCATTTTGAACAGATAAAAATGTAAATAATTTGCAATGAATTATGGACAGTCATGAGATTGACAGCCCTAGTCTATTGATTGTTATTTTTAGAAAATACATATTATACCTTTAACACAGGTTGGTTGCCATAATGGCTCCTTTGTGAAGTTCTGTTGATCTAAATGACGGCTGAAAACAGATTTATGAAGAGGCTATCAAATTTATCCATTCTGGCAGTTTTACACCACTGAGTAGTATACAGTCGCTTCAAAATTCCTGTTATTGGCATGAGGCAAGCAAAAAACCTGAGGTGCCCTCTAGGAAACCTTTCACCTTAGTCCTCGGTGGAGGTGACCTTTTACTTACATAGCCTGCTGGCCATGCATGAATGGTATCTATAAAGTTAACAACTGATTCAGTCCTATGAGAAATACATATAAAGAAGATACTATTGCTTGAGTAGGCTGAGCAATTTGACGTTTAATAAGTGTAGCCTAGCCTGAATTATGTTTATTCGTCGTTTAGTTTAGATTATTTACGGTTGAAAAGTCAAAGTTTAGTAGATGTCTCGCGTTGTTTCAATGTGTAAATATGAGAAGTAATAAACTGTAAACGCGGTGTGTGCGGTGCAAATTTTAACCAGTTATAGGTTTCACACTTTTTGAAAACACGTATGAATATCAAAGCTGTAGCAGAAAGGTGATTGAAAAGACGCTTGTTGTTCAGACTGTAACGGTCCCGTCAGATCTACATCTACAATCACTGCGCGCTGTTGTTGTTGTCGTCGACGTTGTTGAGCAAAGAAATGAGTGGTCTCCTACTTACCGTGTAGGTCTGCAGCAGCGCGGAGAAACAAAACAAACGATAGAAAGAAAGTGTGTTTTAAACGGAACTTCATGGTGGTTTTCTCTGTGTGGATCCAGAGAGGAGGAAGCGCAAAGATGAACTGACGCCCGGAGAGCAGCTGCAGCCAGATGTGAACAAGCGGTGCTGGATAAGGCGGGACTCCGTCGGTTTTATGACATAACTAGAGGTCACATCAAACTTTATTAATGCAGCACCTTATAGAGGTTAGAGCAGTCCAAAGTACTGACCGACAAGTGGACACTGAAAACAACAGAACAGACAATTTAACAGCAACTTA
Organism: Pterois miles; assembly: GCA_947000775.1. Classification (NCBI taxonomy): domain Eukaryota; kingdom Metazoa; phylum Chordata; class Actinopteri; order Perciformes; family Scorpaenidae; genus Pterois; species Pterois miles. The sequence continues at coordinate 9,364,367 of CAMQGK010000144.1, read as the reverse complement.
AACAGTTTGATAATTGAGACCAACGCACACGGGACAATGACATTAAATGCAATAAAATATAATCAAAAGCTATAATAACAGTAATAGTAGTAAAACAGTGTTAAGTATAAACTAGATTAAAAAATCTAATAATAATTGTACAACTTAGATGCAAGAAAATAAGTGATTAAAGCAGCAGTGGGTAGAACTGAAGCAAAAGTTGTAACGTCCGCTAAACATAGGTGATGGGTTTCCTTTGTCTTTCATGTTTTTTGTGAGCACTTCCTGTTTGATTGTGAAATCCTAACCCTCCCTCTCGTTTCAGTGCACTTCACTTCCTGCCTGCATGCTCCCGCCCCTCTGAATGAATGACTTCACTGACCCACTTTTCATCTCCACTCACCTGCGTCTGATCGTCTTCCCCCGCCCCTGATCGTGTCCACCTGTTGATAGTTAATCACTCCCCTCACGGTATTTAAGCTGTGTTCCCCTGCCCTTCTGTGCCAGTTCGTTTTGATCCTCCGTGACAAACCTACCAGCTTTCTTCCCAGTGAATTTCTACTTCCGTGTACCGAGTATTCTGCTTGTTTTTTCGACCCTGAGTTTTGCCTGCCGGTTTGGATTTTGTCTGCCTGTTTGACTGCCTTCACGTGTACCGACCTTTGCCTGGTAATAAACTGTCAGCGTTGATTGTATCCGCCTGTATTCTGAGTTGTGCTTTTGAGTCCTGTTCTGCCTGCCTTAGCCCGGCGTTACAAAAGTTGTTTTTATAAAATAGTCGCTGGAGCCTGTGGTCTCTGAGCAGCTGTCAATCACTCACAAAATCCGATCAAATCGTCAAACTAGGCAGCGCCGATCAAATATGAATCAATAGGCTGTTACTGTAATGACTTTTTCTCACCGAATGTTTTCAGAAACATCTTGTAGTGAACTGTTAAGCTGTAAAATGAGATAGTTTGTGACCTGGCAGCCATGTTCAGATCAGCTGAGGAAATACCAAGCACCGCCCACCACCCAGAGTGAACTTTCTTATTTTACAGCTAAAATAAGAAAGAAAGTTTGTCTACAGCTGGGGGCGGCAGTAGCTCAGTCTGTAGGGAGTTGGCTTGGGAACCGGAGGGTCACGGGTTCAAGTACCGCCATGGACCAAGAACTGAGTGTGAACTGATAGCTGGAGAGGTGCCAGTTTACCTCTTGGGCACTGCCGAGGTGCCCCTGAGCAAGGCACCAAACCCCCAACTGCTCGGGGCGCTTGTCAGGAGCAGCCCCCTCACTCTGGCATCTCTCCATTGTTGCATGTGTGCATGTACCGTGTATAAGTTAACAACAGAGTGAAAAAATTGAATTTCCCCTTGTGGGACTAATAAAGGACTATCTAATTCTTCTAAACAGTACACTACAAGATATGTACCTGTTCATACACTGTAAGCATTTGAGATATATGCCGTTGCAAGACCATGAAGTGCTTTCGAAACTATAGCAAAAAAAAATGTAAAACCGATGCAGAAACTGACAACCAGTGTAAGGACTTCAGGGCTGCAGAGATTTGAGTCAGCTCTATGTGTTACTAAAGTGAGAGGAATGGTTGCACTTTAGTAATATTTTTAGATGAAAAAAACACACAATTGGTGACACAGCCTACCCCTCATGAGCCTTAAATTCAGATCATAGTCAAAGACCACACCAAGGGACAACACCATGCTCAGTCCTGTCTGAGACTCTTTCCTGAACTGATCAAATGGACCACCAGGGGTGGGATGGCTGGTTAGTTTCACTTCACAGAAAAAAAGGGTGATTTAAGTAGTTATGGTGTGACTTCTCACAGGGTTGGCCTGGGCAACATCAAACACCCTGTTCACACCTGGTATTGACGTGTCGGATCTCAAGATGACAGCTCTGAGTACAGGTGTGAACGCACACAAGACACATTGAGATCTGATCTTTCAGACCATGGCATAGTCATGTATCCATTAGCTGCAATAACCTTTCATACAGTGAAAAATGACATCATTTACTGATTTGGAATACATTTTGAAATTTTCAACAATCTGGGGGAACAAAATGCCAAATAGTGAGTTGGTCTTTTTGAGGAGCTTTTTTAAACAGGGAAGATACATATGTGCATATACATATGTGTGTGACAAGGGAAGTCTGCACATGGTACAATTACTCCTTCCTTCCATACGGATTCAAAGACAGGAGTAAAAATTGCCAAATTTGCACATAAGCAGCCTTTCCTCAGGTTAGTAACATAACATTGATTGCATTTCCTTTGCAATCTTCTGTGGCTTGCAATCTTGTGTGTAGTCCACCCTCTCTCTTTCTCTCTCTCTCTCTCTCTCTCTCTCTCTCACACACACACACACAAGTGCCACATTTTATATTGTGATATTTACTGGAAATAACATATGATACAGCCAACATCAAGTAGGTTATCTAGAAATCTTCTCCAGCCAGCTTCCACCTTACTATGGTGTTTGTAGTGAAATGAGGAGGTATTGTACCGATAACGCCTCAGGTCTACCATGCGTTGTGCTATTGCATCTTGTCCCGGGATGGGCCTGGACCCCCAAGGCCAAACCCTAACGCAGACACCTAGCCCTCAGTCCAGTCTTTGTCTCGGGCTCATTCACATGAATGGAGGACTCCATTCCTGGAGAAGTACTGTCATGTTAAAATCAGGTTTTCCATGAGAGAGAGAGAGAGAGAGAGAGAGAGAGAGAGAGAGAGAGAGAGAGAGAGAGAGGCGAGCACAAAACAAAATATTTGTCTATCAATTAAGACCTTTAATGCCTCCACACATGGTGTCACTCTAAGTGAATGAGTGCCCTGCAGTGACTTATATACAGAACCATAAAACACCTCTCGACCGTGGTGGACTCTGAGGCTATCTGAGGGGCGAGAGGGGAGAGAAAAAAATAAAAAGAGCACCAGCTGCATGCAGTGGGGCGCCAGTGCACAGGAAGTTTTCTAGCATGTCAGGCAGCCTTTGTAGCCCACTGCACTGCATATTCTCAATTTTAGGACCTCCCTGGAGGACACTTAATCATCATCCAATTAAGCCTCCCCTAGAGGGAACTTCATCTTGTTTTGTCTACTGGAAGAGCACCTAGAGAACAGGGGACCTCACAAAAGGAAAATTTAACACATAGGTGAATTCTAACACTGAATCTTTTCACATGCACTGCAGTGTTAGAAATATATTTCAAGTACAACATCTGTTTCTTAAAGATAACAAGCTGCTAAGTTTGACTTCCCACTGTCACATCACACACAGCTTTTTAAGTTCAGCTGTGGAATTTGAAGATACATTTTGAAAGGATCTCCTTTCCACATTTCATACAATACATGACACTCTGGCTACAAATATTACAAAAGTACTTGAAATTGTTAAATTTATTTTCATTCTTCTTCTTCTTCTACAGCTCACTGCGCTCCATCTTCTCTTTGTGTTGTCGGACCTTCTCTGAGAGAGTCTGGGTCAGGAAGACAAACCGGTCCTTCTTCAGGTGCTGACCAGTTACCTGCTTCTTTACATCAATTGACAAGTAGTCTTCTTCTGCTCCATACTTTGGCCAGTGGACAAGGCCGTCCCCATTAGGAGACCTACACACACACACACACACACACACACACACACACAAGACACACGTTATAAGAGTCTTATCTCCATGTGTTTAGTAGCTGGTAATCAGGGTGAATTCCTACCCTGTGCGAGCAAAGTTGGCCCAGTAGTTCATCATGGTTTTGCTCAGCTCTTCCTCCTCTTCAGCACATGCACCTAAAATAATGATAATCTGTTAAAACATTGTGCACTCTAGGAAACCCAGATCTCTGGTGGTCTACTGAAATAGTGATTTTTATATTGCACTTACCAGTTAACTTGACATGGGTAGTTGTGAAGCAGAGTCCTAATACTGTAAAGAGTTCATCTCCATGGTCACTCCCAACAAAGCTTGGCCTTTTTGCCTGCAGGAATTTGGGAGGATGCTGGTACTCATACAGGTATACAGGGGCACCTGCATCTAGTAGTACACAAATGGGTGTGATATATTTTGTTTATGAAAGTGTGCCACAGTAAATATGAAACAATGGTGCTTAAGTAGATCTGCATAATCTTGTGTAAGTTAAATACCTCTGTGGGCATTAGCGACCTTAATGGCTGGAATGGTACACGTCACATCTCCAAGCAGCTCAGTGAACCCATCTCTGTTCTTCACACGATCTTCACCGCTTCCAATATATTCATCAGCCAACAAATCTCTGAACATCACATCTTCAGGCTTGAGAAAATGAGCGACACATCTGTCAGATAAGTTTGAGCATGGTGAAGCAGAGTAATATTGTAATGTCCAGCAGTGTTTGCCTTACATTAGGGTAGAACATGAACATCAAGTTCATGACCGTCTCCTTATCTAATCCCTCTGTCCAGTTTGGAGGAGCAAAGAGCTAAGGGAAGACAATTAACATTTCAGACATGCAGTAACAAAAAACATAATCACAATTTCACAGACTCATCTGGAAATCAGTGATCTCTTCAGTCATACAAATGCGAGTAACATTCCCACTTACATCAACAAGTATCCAGCCCCCTTCATCATTATTAACGCCGGTCATGAATGGTACAGTGAGAAGTTCATGTTTATGGAGCAGCTCATCCACAGGTTTTGTCAGGAAATGTCCATCAACATTTGGAAGAACTCCCAGTTTTTCATCCTTGAGAGAATAAAATGTGTAACAGAAAAGGTTGAGATAAAGACAACACAATATATAAAAATTAAAATTTCATAGACATCTTGCAGAAGACAATACAGACTCATTTTCAGTTAATACCATCAGGTCAGATTATATCAGTTTTGTGTACGATATCTCACCTGCCCAATAGCCACAATAGTGTTAATATCGAGGTTTTTCATGCAGTCAGCCATCTTCTCTGTGCTTTCCAGACTACAGCCAGAAATATTTGCTGCCATCTGAGGAGAGATATGTGGGATTGATCTCAGCAGTTTAGAAGAACAAATATGCTGTGCTGTGATACTCCCAATTTTGTGCACTGAAGAATGTTTAAACACAAAAATAAACACTGTAAATTAACCTGCGCTAGCGGTCGAGGGTCAGTTGCAAAAAGCGAATCCATTGCAGCAGTGCCACTCTCAGCAATGGCACGATGGAACAGGCCGTCAGACAACGGTGAGAGAAGCTGTTGATTCACACAACAGAAAAAAATGAAAGCTTCTGTGGACAGTAGTGACTTTACAGTGACATAACTGTCTAACACTTGTAAAAGAAAAATGAGTTTATTTAAGCACTTTATCAGCAGGTTGAACCTTACCAGGAGGGATACGCTCATTCCGCCTGCAGACTCTCCAAATATGGTAACTAAATCTGGGTTTCCTCCAAAGTTGTGAATGTGCTGCTGGATCCACCTCAGAGCTTGTACCTGGTCCAACAGGCCAAAGTTCCCTGACATGTGCTTGTCTCCAGTGCTGGATAGAGCAGAAAATTATAATCTACACTGTCTGATAAAACTTTTTTCAAGACCCAGTTTTGAATTTTTATAAAAAGTAGAAGGATGTAATCATAGTATATTCATTCTTACTGTGTTTAGTGATTTGAGTTATTTTACCTGAGAAAACCCAGAAGTCCCAAGCGGTACTGGATCAGAACCACAACCATATCCTGGTAAGCAGCCAGAGCGGAGCCATCATACCCTGAAGCTGACCCCATAGTGAACCCTCCACCATGGATCCAGACCATGACCTGGTAAATTAACGAAAGACTGATATTTTACACAAAGCATAAAGCACATTTTGACTCTGAGCACATTTTGACTCTGAGCTCATATTAATCTGACTAAAGCATAACACATATGGTGACAAAAACAGGACAACATCAGCGTCTTTGCAGTCTGGGTCTAAATATGGGCATCATGACTCATTTTGCCATATGAATTCTTCAAAAAGCAATCAAGTCAACTTCTACATAGTTGCAGCAACTTACTGGGAGCTTGGCATTGTGAGCTCTGTTTGCTGGGGTGTAAATGTTGAGGTAAAGGCAGTCCTCTGAGATGTCTGGTAACTCTACCAACATGGCACCAATTTTATCAAACTGTTTATTTTGAACACACCTGAAAAACAGACATGTTTCTGTAGTGAATATGGGACATCATTTCTCCAAGCGTGGTATGTAAGAACTGAAGCACATGAAGGCATTACATAGGTGGCTTCTGGGTGGCGTTTCTCACTCCTTCCCATCCCTCTACAGGCTGGGGTGCAGCCAGTCTCAGAGCAGGGCCTACGGGTGGCTTGGCAAATGGGACACCCAGGTAGGCGTGGACCCCAGTCTCCTTCCCCTTTACACTCACATACTGACCTCTCAGGCTCCCGAGCTCTGTGTGGACTTCAGGTGCTGTCAGGATATTAGGACTGTATCAAAATCATAATGTCACAATTTCCTGGCGAAAATATGAATTACAGCTAAGTAACAAATACAATTCCTTCATATATACTGCATGTGGTTGTTGAATGGTTGTATGACCCCATTTACACCTGGCATTAAAATGTGTCTTGTATCCAGACTGCATCTAGATATGATTTAAGCTGATTACATTTACGTCTGGTATTAATATGTGTCTCCAGTGTCCATATTGAGATCTGATTTCTCTGTCTGAAAGAGCTGAGAGGAAGGCTGTATGTGCACAGACTTGCAGCCAAGCACTGCCTGAGAGGTAGTGTGTAATGCATGGACACATCTGCCCCAAAAGCTGCTATTCAGGAGTAGAGAGAGACGCTGAGCACAGACAGAGCTCCTCCTTGGTCAAGGTGGTACAGTGACCGGATGAGCGCTACAAATGTGCTGCACACCCTGCCGAAGCTCTGAATATTTGCTGATTACTACTGAAGCTAAACGTATTTAGGTAGACAATGAGCTACATTGTCATTTTAATCAAAATGAGCTGTGCTCTGAGCTGGACATGTAACATTGGTCGTTTGATGCAGTCGGCTGTGAAATGAGAGCGCAGGGACCTTCTACAAGGTGCAATTTCATTATTATACAGCGTGGTGATACTGTAGGCTGTATATAAAGGTGGATGACATGACAGCTTCCCAAAAGTGAAGCTAAAACATCTTGTTCACCCCCCTGGTGGATAACTGTAGTACATGTCATAAATCCTACCTCTATGATGTCAACAGATGGGACAGGGTCAAAACTAAAACAAAAACTTGGAGTAGAGCCGCCACTCCTTTGCATTGAAAGGAGCAGGACTAGGTGGAGAGATTATATCTCCACAACGGCCTGGGAACACCTCGGGATCCCCCAGTCAGAGCTGGTTAATGTGCACAGGAAAGGGAAGTTTAGGGTCCTCTGCTGGTTGATAAGATAAGATAAGATAAGATAAGATGAGATGAACCTTTATTAATCCCTGGAGGGAAATTCGGGTGATGATGATGAGTGTAGCAGTCGACCGATTAATCGCTTGGCTGATTACTTGACTTGACTTGGAGAGACCATAGGTGTTGTTTAATAAATGTTTACTGAAGTTGAGAAATTTTGTGTATCATTTGTTATTATCAAGCTGTTATATTTTGTCAGATGGAGAAAAAAAGAAAATCACCCAAACATATCGGCCCTCTAAAAATCGGCATCATATATTGGCCAACAGCTGTCCTGATTCTCCAATAAATCGGCATCGGCCATAAAAAACCCATATCGGTCAACCTCTAGACGATTGAGTGAGTGTGAACTTCATATTGTGCTACCAAAATCACTTCACACATCAAGGGTCTCCTTTTGTTTATACTATGACACAAAGTTTGGAAAAATGTGATTTAAAATTTACTGGAATGTTTGTTGTGAAAAATATCCAATAACTTCTTACCAAAAATATTTTCCCAATAAAAATTGACCAGAATGAATTTGTATTATATCTGGATATTTAGATAGAAACGGGGCCACACATTGAGCCCTGTAGAAACATGCGCTTGGCAAAACACCTTTCTGCACATACCAGCGTTAGAGTGGAAAATCAAGTTAGTCCAGTCATAAGTTTTAACATGTCTTTGGGAAATGATTAGTTGAACAAAATGAGAGAATGCACGACATGCATCTAAAGGAGTGGCCACAGCCAAACATGGGAGTGGCAGCTTTGTTTGGGGTGCATGGTGAGGTATGGCTGGGTGTGTGTATAAGTGTATTTATGGATGTAATAGGTGAGAATATGAGTAGTAAGTAAGTGTATGGATGTATAGGGAGTGTGTTGCAGTATAGATATAGGTGAAGAGATTTATATATTTTCTGTTGCCTTATTCTATATGGAGAGATGTGTTTTAATGACGCATGATGTTTCAGGATACCTCAGTTATCTGTGACTTATAATGTTCCCTTCCTCAGAAGAGGACGACTATGGAAATAAGTTGTGCTTTATTTGATGTCAAATAGCTTAAATCAAACTAAAAATCAAAATAAGCTTCCTCTCCCTCATTTCCTTGTTGTCTCCTGACATTTGGATCTGTATGTTGGGGGGGTGGCATCAGCACCAGAGATGCCACCAAACTGAACAAACCGGTGAGGAGGGCTGGGTCTGTGGCTGGATGTGAGCTTTTTACTTATTGTATTCATCTGTACTGTTGTTGCTGCTGCTATGACACCCGAATTTCCCTCCGGGGATTAATAAAGGTTCATCTCATCTTATCTTGTTTTATCTTATGTCATAAGATAAGCAAAAATTATGATAAGTAGCCTAATTATAACAATCAAGATTACCTCGATGCACAATGATACAAACAAGTCGCATCAAGTCAACAAGAGACATGAGAATTACATTTAAAGAGGATAGGCTATAGTGTAATTTGAGTTGGTCTGCCATGTATTATTCAGACTAACAGTGAAGCAAAGAAATGAGAGGTCTCCTACTTACCATGTAGGTCGGCAGCAATACGGAGAAATAAAAGAAACGATAGAAAGAAACTCTGCTTTCCGCGGAACTTCATGGTGGTTGTCTGTGAGGGTTGCGACACTTTCTAAGAGGAAGAAGCGCAATGACGAAGTGATACCTGGAGAGAAGCTTCGCCCAACTTTGAAGAGGGTGGTGCTGCACGTCTATTAGCTGGAACATAAGGCGTGACTCTGCCGGTTTTATATAATGACTAGGGTGTCACATCAACAAAAAAACAGACTTTCCGCCCCTCAATTCGATCAAGATCAATCAGTTAAGATCAATTAAGAAACAGATGTTGTGCGCACTTAGAATACAGATCATGACAAACGAACACGTTATTTTTTCCATTTGAATCACCTGATCACTGTCCCTAAAGCTTACATTTTCAGAAAGCTGTTCATGTAGAAATGAAAAATAGCTTGTATTAAATACTTGTCTGTTACAGAATGGGTGAATTCTACCACTTGCACTTTTCCCATGCTCTGCAGTGTTATAAATGTATTTCATGGACAGCATGTTTCTTAAAGTTGCTATACGATTGTATTTCATAAAATGACATTTCAAACAGATTACATGCATGTAAGCCTTTAATACCACAATTTCTATCTTGAGTGTTTCACTTAACAGCTTCAAAAGTTTTTTTGTTTTTTTAATTATATATTGGATTAAGGAGATATTAAATACGTGGGCAAAAACTTGTCATGACTGTGGACTTTTAGTATTGGTTAGTTTTGTCGATTAGTTCATTATTCTGGTTCTGTTTGGTTATTTTGAGTTAAATTATATGCATTCTAGTGTATTGTCTTGTCACCCACCCCTGGCGTCATCTTTTGTTTCACTCCCTGTCCTGGTGTCTTGTCTGGGGTTGTTTCCTGTTTTATTTTGAAAATCTTGCGTCTCTGTGTTGTTTCAGCTTTACTTCCTGTCTTTGTCTGTTTCCCTCCTTTTTTGATTGTCTGCTCCGCCCTGATTGTTTCCACCTGTGTGTCATCATCCTCTGTATTTAAACCACCCCTTTCCCCTTTGTTCTTGTCGGTGCATTTGTTTAAGCCTCCCGTGATCTCCCTGTGTTTCTGTGGTAGACTCTTGTTCTTCTCTGTGTTTCTCCCCTGATTCCCCTTAGACTCTCTTCTCTTCGTGCTGCTTGTTTCTCTTTTTCACTTGGTAGGTTTTCTTCTGTTTTAGATGTTTCTCCTCACACTCCTCGTTGTCCTGTGTTTCACTTGTCGGTGTTTGTTCCACTGTGTTCATTCCTTGTCTTTCATTGTACTCTAGGTTTTGGTGTTAATTTTAGTTTATGGGTTTTTTTAGTTCTTTACTGTTAACTTGTGTTTAATTAATTAGTTTTCTGGTTGTTAACTTGTGTTTAGTTAATATCTCTTTTGTGTATCTGTTTAGGTTTTTTTTGTATTTCTAGAAGATATTGTTTTCTTTCAGTCTTTAATTAAAGACTCGCTTTGTGTTAATCTCTCGTCTTAGTGGTTGTCTCTGCGTGTGGGGTCTCTGTCTCTCTATCTCTTTCTGTCTCTCCCTCTCTCTGTCTCTCTCTCTCTCTCTTCTTTTGGGTTATCACCCAGCCACCCTAACAAAACTGTGGTCTCATCTGAGGTATTCACCCAATTTGTAAATTTTGACCCACTTCTGCCACGTCACACACAGCTTTTGAAGTTCAACTGTGGGATTTGAAGATTTTGAAAGGATCTCCTTTCCAAATATCAGCCAATACATGGTGCTCTTTATAGGTTACAAGCATTACAAAAGTACTTCAATTAGTTGCAGTATTTGAAATCTTCTCCATCTTCTCTTTGTGTTGTTGGACCTTCTCTGAGAGAGTCTGGGTCAGGAAGACAAACCGGTCCTTCTTCAGGTGCTGACCAGTTACCTGCTTCTTTACATCAATTGACAAGTAGTGTTCTTCTGCTCCATACTTTGGCCAGTGGACTAGGCCGTCCCCATTAGGAGACCTACACACACACGCGCACACACACACACACACGTTATACAAAAGTCTTATCACCATCACCGGCCCTCCCTGGAAGCTAAGCTGTCATGCTTTATTGAATTTTCCTAACCTGTGCCAGAGAGGGCAGTGCTGCACCGCAGTGAACTGAGGGGGAAACAGATGATAGACAGGACGAGACTAGACGAAGTGGGGAGAGTACGGACAAGCAGGCAGTGCTATTAGAATGCGAGAGTGTAAACTGCTGTGTTATTCCTGATAACCAACACCTCACAAAACAAAACAAGGAATCGTAAAAAGGACAGTACTGAACACCAGAAGTGTGGAAGTTCTGATAGTGTAGAGTAGGCTGCCAGAGGACGCAAGTGAGGGAGGAATGTGTAGAGGGCACGAGTTTAGAGTGAAGGCTGAGGAGTAACTCGGCACATTCTGGAGGGTCTTGCGAGATCTCAACAGTGGGACTCGACAGGAGCTGGAAAGCCTTGAACAAACATGCATATGTGATGGACACCGAAGCCCAGCAGTGATGGTCACGCACACACATAAAATATTAAGATATCTTACTGCAAGACTAAAATATGCATCAATCTCATAAAAGGCTGACACCACCCACTGTGGTGTTAAACCGTGAGAATAAATGTGTGACGTCCGTCAAACATCGGTGATGGGTTTCATTTGTTTTTCATGTTTCATGTGAGCACTACCTGTTTGATTGTGAAATCCTAATCCTCCCTCTCGTTTCAGTGCACTTCACTTCCTGCCCTGCATGCTCCCGCCCTTCTGAATGAATGACTACACTGACCTATTTTTCGTCTCCACTCACCTGCGTCCGATCGTCTCCCCCGCCCCTGATTGTGTCCACCTGTTCATAGTTAGTCACTCCCCTCACGGGTATTTAAGCTGTGTCTCCCTGCCCTTCTGTGCCAGTTCGTTTGTTCTCGTTTGACTAACCTACCAGCGTTCTTCCTAGTGTGTATGACTTCCGTGTTCCAGATCTCTGCTTGTTTTTCGACCCTGAGTATTGCCTGCCAGACTGGATTTGTTAGCCTGTAAGTTTTGCCTTTCCGTGTACCGACCTATTTCTGTAATAAAGACCCAGCGTTGTTCTAATTCCAACTGTTCTCTGAGTTGTGCATTTGAGTCCTGTCCTGCCTGCCCAGCCTGGCGTAACAAAATGCAGACAAGAAAAAAGAGAGTCTTATCTCCATGTGTTTAGTAGCTGGTAATCAGGGTGAATTCCTACCCTGTGCGAGCAAAGTTGGCCCAGTAGCTCATCATTGTTCTGCTCAGCTCTTCCTCCTCTTCATCACATGCAGCTAAAATAATGATAATCTGTTAAAACATTGTGCACTCTAGGAAACCCAGATCTCTGGCGGTCTACTGAAATAGTGATTGCACTTACCAGCTAATTTGATATGGGTAGTTGTGAAGCAGAGTCCTAATACTGTAAAGAGTTCATCTCCATGGTCACTCCCAACAAAGCTTGGCCTTTTTGCCTGCAGGAATTTGGGAGGATGCTGGTACTCATACAGGTATACAGGGGCGCCTGCATCTAGAAGTAGACAAATGGGTGTGATATATTTTGTTTATGAAAGTGTGCCACAGTACATATGAAACAATGGTGCTTAAGTAGATCTGCATAATCTTGTGTAAGTTAAATACCTCTGTGGGCATTAGCGACCTTAATGGCTGGAATGGTAAACATCACATCTCCAAGCAGCTCAGTGAACCCATCTCTGTTCTTCACACGATCTTCACCGCTTCCAATATATTCATCAGCCAACAAATCTCTGAACATCACATCTTCAGGCTTGAGAAAATGAGCGACACATCTGTCAGATAAGTTTGAGCATGGTGAAGCAGAGTAATATTGTAATGTCCAGCAGTGTTTGCCTTACATTAGGGTAGAATATGAACATCAAGTTCATGACCATCTCCTTATCTAATCCCTCTGTCCAGTCTGGAGGAGCAAAGAGCTAAGGGAAGACAATTAACATTTCAGACATGCAGTAACACAAAACATAATCACAATTTCACAGACTCATCTGGAAATCAATAATCTCTTCAGTCACACAAATGCCAGTAACATTCCCACTTACATCAACAAGTATCCAGCCCCCTTCATCATTATTAACGCCGGTCATGAATGGTACAGTGAGAAGTTCATGTTTATGGAGCAGCTCATCCACAGGTTTTGTCAGGAAATGTCCATCAACATTTGGAAGAACTCTCAGTTTTTCATCCTTGAGAGAATAAAATGTGTAACAGAAAAAGTTGAGATAAAGACAACACAATATATAAAAATTAAAATTTCATAGACATCTTGCAGAAGACAATACAGACTCATTTTCAGTTAATACCATCAGGTCAGATTATATCAGTTTTGTGTACGATATCTCACCTGCCCAATGGCCACAATAGTGTTAATATCGAGGTTTCTCATGCAGTTAGCCATCTTCTCTGTGCTTTCCAGACTACAGCCAGAAATATTTGCTACCATCTGAGGAGAGATATGAGGGATTGATCTCAGCAGTTTAGAAGAACAAATATGTTGTGCTGTGATACTCCCAATTTTGTGCACTGAAGAATGTTTAAACACAAAAATAAACACTGTAAATTAACCTGCGCTAGCGGTCGAGGGTCAGTTGCAAGAAGCCAATCCATTGCAGCAGTGCCACTCTCAGCAATGGCACGATGGAACAGGCCGTCAGACAACGGTGAGAGAAGCTGTTGATTCACACAACAGAAAAAATGAAAGCTTCTGTGGACAGTAGTGACTTTACAGTGACATAACTGTCTAACACTTGTAAAAGAAAAGTGAGTTTATTTAAGCACTTTATCAGCAGGTTGAACCTTACCAGGAGGGATACGCTCATTCCGCCTGCAGACTCTCCAAATATGGTAACTAAATCTGGGTTTCCTCCAAAGTTGTGAATGTGCTGCTGGATCCACCTCAGAGCTTGTACCTGGTCCAACAGGCCAAAGTTCCCTGACATGTGCTTGTCTCCAGTGCTGGATAGAGCAGAAAATTATAATCTACACTGTCTGATAAAACTTTTTTCAAGACCCAGTTTTGAATTTTTATAAAAAGTAGAAGGATGTAATCATAGTATATTCATTCTAATTCTGCTTAGTGATTTGAGTTATTTTACCTGAGAAAACCCAGAAGTCCCAAGCGGTACTGGATCAGAACCACAACTATATCCTGGTAAGCAGCCAGAGCGGAGCCATCATACCCTGAAGCTGACCCTATAGCGAACCCTCCACCATGGATCCAGACCATGACCTGGTAAATTAACGAAAGACTGATATTTTACACAAAGCATAAAGCACATTTTGACTTTATTCTTTCTGAGCTCATAAAAACCTCAACCAAACTACATAAAACATCAAATAAAGATATTAATCTGACTAAAGCATAACACATATGGTGACAAAAACAGGACAACATCAGCGTCTTTGAAGTCTGGGTCTAAATATGGGCATCATGACTCATTTTGCCATATGAATTCTTCAAAAAGTAATCAAGTCAACTTCTACATAGTTGCAGCAACTTACTGGGAGCTTGGCATTGTGAGCTCTGTTTGCTGGGGTGTAAATGTTGAGGTACAGGCAGTCCTCTGAGATGTCTGGTAACTCTACCAACATGGCACCAATTTCATCAAACTGTTTATTTTGAACACACCTGAAAAACAGACATGTTTCTGTAGTGAATATGGGACATCATTTCTCCAAGCGTGGTATGTAAGAAGTGAAGCACATGAAGGCCTTACATGGGTGGCTGCTGGGTGGCATCTCTCACTCCTTCCCATCCCTCTACAGACTGGGGTGCAGCCAGTCTCAGAGCAGGGCCTACGGGTGGCTTGGCAAATGGGACACCCAGGTAGGCGTGGACCCCAGTCTCCTTCCCCTTTACACTCACATACTGACCTCTCAGGCTCCCGAGCTCTGTGTGGACTTCAGGTGCTGTCAGGATATTAGGACTGTATCAAAATCATAATGTCACAATTTCCTGGCGAAAATATGAATTACAGCTAAGTAACAAATACAATTCCTTCATATATACTGCATGTGGTTGTTGAATGGTTGTATGACCCCATTTACACCTGGCATTAAAATGTGTCTTGTATCCAGACTGCATCTAGATATGATTTAAGCTGATTACATTTACGTCTGGTATTAATATGTGTCTCCAGTGTCCATATTGAGATCTGATTTCTCTGTCTGAAAGAGCTGAGAGGAAGGCTGTATGCGCACAGACTTGCAGCCAAGCACTGCCTGAGAGGTAGTGTGTAATGCATGGACACATCTGCCCCAAAAGCTGCTATTCAGGAGTAGAGAGAGACGCTGAGCACAGACAGAGCTCCTCCTTGGTCAAGGTGGTACAGTGACCGGATGAGCGCTACGAACGTACTGCACACCCTGCCGGAGCTCTGAATATTTGCTGATTACTACTGAAGCTAAACGTATTTAGGTAGACAATGAGCTACATTGTCATTTTCATCAAAATGAGCTATGCTCTGAGCTGGACATGTAACATTGGTCGTTTGATGCAGTCGGCTGTGAAATGAGAGCGCAGGGACCTTCTACAAGGTGCAATTTCATTATTATACAGTGTGGTGATACTGTAGGCTGTATATAAAGGTGGATGACATGACAGCTTCCCAAAAGTGAAGCTAAAATATCTTGTTCACCCCCCTGGTGGATAACTGTAGTACATGTCATAAATCCTGCCTCTATGATGTTAACAGATGGGACAGGGTCAAAACTAAAAAAAAACTTGGAGTAGAGCCGCCACTCCTTTGCATTGAAAGGAGCAGGACTAGGTGGAGAGATTATATCTCCACATCGGCCTGGGAACACCTCGGGATCCCCCAGTCAGAGCTGGTTAATGTGCACAGGAAAGGGAAGTTTAGGGTCCTCTGCTGGTTGATGATGAGTGTAGAGGTCGACCGATTAATCGCTTGGCTGATTAATCGGGCTGATTATTTGACATTTTTTCAAAATCGGCATCGGCCAATGTCTGAGCCGATTATCAAACAGGTGGATAAATGCTGCTAAGTGCACTAAAACTTTATTTTTTCAACCAAAAGTTTATTTGGCAAAGTTTAGTTCTTTTGATTACCTGTTTCATGTATTCAATATGTAGATTACATATTATTTTTATTTAAAATATATAAGTGCACTGCAGTGCAGACACAAAATGTAGCTTGGAGAGACAGACCATAGGTGTTGTTCAATAAATGTTTACTGAAGTTGAGAAATTTTGTGTATCATTTGTTATTATTAAGCTGTTATATTTTATCAGATGGAAGAAAAAAAAAGAAAATCACCCAAACGTATCGGCCCCCTAAAAATCGGCATAATATATTGGCCAACAGCTGTCCTGATTCTCCAATAAATCGGCATCGGCCATAAAAAACCCATATCGGTCAACCTCTAGACGATTGAGTGAGTGTGAACTTCATATTGTGCTACCAAAATCACTTCACACATCAAGGGTCTCCTTTTGTTTATACTATGACACAAAGTTTGGAATAATGTGATTTAAAATTCACTGGAATGTTGTGAAATATATCCAATAACTTCTTACCAAAAATATTTTCCCAATAAAAATTGACCAGAATGAATTTTTATTATATCTGGATATTTAGATAGAAACGGGGCCACACATTGAGCCCTGTAGAAACATGTTCTTGGCAAAACACCTTTCTGCACATACCAGCGTTAGAGTGGAAAATCACGTTAGTCCAGTCATAAGTTTTAACATGTCTTTGGGAAATGATTAGTTGAACAAAATGAGAGAATGCACGACATGCATCTAAAGAAGTGGCCACAGCCAAACATGGGAGTGGCAGCTTTGTTTGGGGTGCATGGTGGGGTGTGGCTGGGTGTGTGTATAAGTGTATTTATGGATGTAATAGGTGAGAATATGAGTAGTAAGTAAGTGTATGGATGTATAGGGAGTGTGTTGCAGTATAGATATAGGTGAAGAGATTTATATATTTTCTGTTGCCTTATTCTATATGGAGAGATGTGTTTTAATGACGCATGATGTTTCAGGATACCTCAGTTATCTGTGACTTATAATGTTACCTTCCTCAGAAGAGGACGACTATGGAAATAAGTTGTGCTTTATTTGATGTCAAATAGCTTAAACTAAAAATCAAAATAAGCTTCCTCTCCCTCATTGCCTTGTTGTCTCCTGACATTTGGATCTGTTTGTTGGGGGGGGTGGCATCAGCACCAGGGATGCCACCAAACTGAACAAACTGGTGAGGAGGGCTGGGTCTGTGGCTGGATGTGAGCTGGACAGTCTGGAGGTGGTGGCAGAGGGGAGGACCAGGAGGAGAACCCCTCCCACCCCCTCTATGACCAACTGGTCCAGATGAGGAGTACATTCAGCCAGAGACTGATCCCCCCTCGGCACACTACAAACCGTCTGGGTCAGTCCTTTCTTTTGGTGGCCATCAGGCTCCATAACCAAGGTCTGACCCCCATGCGACTCTGATCATCTGCTTCGTATTTATTCCTGAATCAAAATGTATATAATTACATATAATTATAGAATTACATATATATATGCAATGCATATGCAATACCCACCCACCTGCTGCACTTTACTTATTACTGTTTTGCTTATCTTATTTATTTTATTGCCAATTTCCTTCATTGCACCTTCTCTTTTACTTTTTACTTATTGTATTCATCTGTACTGTTGTTGCTGCTGCTATGACACCCGAATTTCCCTCCGGGGATTAATAAAGGTTCATCTTATCTTATCTTGTTTTATCGTATCTCATAAGATAAGCAAAAATTATGATAAGTAGCCTAATTATAACAATCAAGATGACCTCGATGCACAATGATACAAACAAGTCGCATCAAGTCAACAAGAGACATGAGAATTACATTTAAAGAGGATAGGCTATAGTGTAATTTGAGTTGGTCTGCCATGTATTATTCAGACTAACAGTGAAGCAAAGAAATGAGAGGTCTCCTACTTACCATGTAGGTCGGCAGCAACACGGAGAAATAAAAGAAACGATAGAAAGAAACTCTGCTTTACGCGGAACTTCATGGTGGTTGTCTGTGAGGGTTGCGACACTTTCTAAGAGGAAGAAGCGCAATGATGAAGTGACACCTGGAGAGAAGCTTCACCCAACTTTGAACAAGGTGGTGCTGCACTTCTATTAGCTGGAACATAAGGCGTGACTCTGCCGGTTTTATATAATGACTAGGGTGTCACATCAACAAAAAAACAGACTTTCCGCCCCTCAATTCGATCACGATCAATCAGTTAAGATCAATTAAGAAACAGATGTTGTGCGCACTTAGAATACAGAGCATGACAAAAGAACACGTTATTTTTTCCATTTGAATCACCTGATCACTGTCCCTAAAGCTTACATTTTCAGAAAGCTGTTCATGTAGAAATGAAAAATAGCTTGTATTAAATACTTGTCTGTTGCAGAATGGGTGAATTCTACCACTTGCACTTTTCCCATGCTCTGCAGTGTTATAAATGTATTTCATGGACAGCATGTTTCTTAAAGCTGCTATATGATTGTATTTCATAAAATGACATTTCAAACAGATTACATGCATGTAAGCCTTTAATACCACAACTTCTATCTTGAGTGTTTCACTTAACAGCTTCAAAAGTTTTTTTGTTTTTTAATTATATATTAGATTAAGGAGATATTAAATATGTGGGCAAAAACTGTGGGCTCATCTCAGGTATTCACCCAATTTGTAAATTTTGACCCACTTCTGCCACGTCACACGCAGCTTTTTAAGTTCAACTGTGGGATTTGAAGATTTTGAAAGGATCTCCTTTCCAAATATCAGCCAATACATGGTGCTCTTTATAGGTTACAAGCATTACAAAAGTACTTCAATTAGTTGCAGTATTTGAAATCTTCTTCTCCATCTTCTCTTTGTGTTGTTGGACCTTCTCTGAGAGAGTCTGGGTCAGGAAGACAAACCGGTCCTTCTTCAGGTGCTGACCAGTTACCTGCTTCTTTACATCAATTGACAAGTAGTGTTCTTCTGCTCCATACTTTGGCCAGTGGACTAGGCCGTCCCCATTAGGAGACCTACACACACACACACACACACACACACACACACACACACACACACACACACACACACACACACACACACACGTTATACAAAAGTCTTATCACCATCACCGGCCCTCCCTGGAAGCTAAGCTGTCATGCTTTATTGAATTTCCCTAACTTGTGCCAGAGAGGGCAGTGCTGCACCGCAGTGAACTGAGGGGGAAACAGATGATAGACAGGACGAGACTAGACAAAGTGGGGAGAGTATGGACAAGCAGGCAGTGCTATTAGAATGCAAGAGTGTAAACTGCTGTGTTATTCCTGATAACCAACACCTCACAAAACAAAACAAGGGATCGTAAAAAGGACAGTACTGAACACCAGAAGTGTGGAAGTTCTGATAGTGTAGAGTAGGCTGCCAGAGGACGCAAGTGAGGGAGGAATGTGTAGAGGGCACGAGTTTAGAGTGAAGGCTGAGGAGTAACTCGGCACATTCTGGAGGGTCTCGCTAGATCTCAACAGTGGGACTCGACAGGAGCTGGAAAGCCTTGAACAAACATGCATGTGTGATAGACACCGAAGCCCAGCAGTGATGGTCACGCACACGCATAAAATATTAAGATATCTTACTGCAAGACTAAAATATGCATCAGTCTCATTAAAGGCTGACACCACCCACTGTGGTGTTAAACCGTGAGAATAAATGCAGACAAGAAAAAAGAAAGAGTCTTATCTCCATGTGTTTAGTAACTGGTAATCAGGGTGAATTCCTACCCTGTGCGAGCAAAGTTGGCCCAGTAGCTCATCATGGTTCTGCTCAGCTCTTCCTCCTCTTCATCACATGCACCTAAAATAATGATAATCTGTTAAAACATTGTGCACTCTAGGAAACCCAGATCTCTGGCGGTCTACTGAAATAGTGATTGCACTTACCGGCTAATTTGATATGGGTAGTTGTGAAGCAGAGTCCTAATACTGTAAAGAGTTCATCTCCATGGTCACTCCCAACAAAGCTTGGCCTTTTTGCCTGCAGGAATTTGGGAGGATGCTGGTACTCATACAGGTATACAGGGGCGCCTGCATCTAGAAGTAGACAAATGGGTGTGATATATTTTGTTTATGAAAGTGTGCCACAGTAAATATGAAACAATGGTGCTTAAGTAGATCTGCATAATCTTGTGTAAGTTAAATACCTCTGTGGGCATTAGCGACCTTAATGGCTGGAATGGTAAACATCACATCTCCAAGCAGCTCAGTGAACCCATCTCTGTTCTTCACACGATCTTCACTGCTTCCAATATATTCATCAGCCAACAAATCTCTGAACATCACATCTTCAGGCTTGAGAAAATGAGCAACACATCTGTCAGATAAGTTTGAGCATGGTGAAGCAGAGTAATATTGTAATGTCCAGCAGTGTTTGCCTTACATTAGGGTAGAACATGAACATCAAGTTCATGACCATCTCCTTATCTAATCCCTCTGTCCAGTTTGGAGGAGCAAAGAGCTAAGGGAAGACAATTAACATTTCAGACATGCAGTAAAGCAAATCAAAATCATGTTTTCATGGAAATCAATAATCTCTTCAGTCAAAAATTTCAGTAGCATTTTCACTTACATCAACAAGTATCCAGCCCCCTTCATCATTATTAACGCCGGTCATGAATGGTACAGTGAGAAGTTCATGTTTATGGAGCAGCTCATCCACAGGTTTTGTCAGGAAATGTCCATCAACATTTGGAAGAACTCTCAGTTTTTCATCCTTGAGAGAATAAAATGTGTAACAGAAAAAGTTGAGAGTTTAAAGTGAACATTTCATAGACATCTTACAGAACACATTTTAGGCTCATCTCTTCCAACCTCATCAAGTCAGTCTATATCAGTTTTTCATAAAATATCTCACCTGCCCAATAGCCATAGTAGTGTTAGTATCGAGGTTTCTCATGCAATCAGCCATCTTCTCTGTGCTTTCGAGGCTACAGCCAGATATATTTGATACCATCTGAGGAGAGATATGTGGGATTCATCTCAACAGTTTGGAAAAGTTAATATATTATGTTGTGAAACTGATTTTGTGCACTAAAAATGGACCTGCATTGATGGTAAACGATCATATACAAGGAGCATATCCAATGCAGCAGTGCCACTCTCAGCAATGGCTCGGTGGAACAGGCCGTTGGACAACGGTGAGAGAAGCTGTTGATTCAAGCAACAGAATAAATTGAAGGTTTGGTGGACAGTAGTGACTTTGCAGTGACATTAATTGTGCCACACCTGCAAAAAAGTTTACGATAACGATACAGATTTTCAAAATGCATACATACTATTCCTGTGGTCTAAGACAGTTCAAAAATATTAGTAAACGTGAACAACTCTTTCTGAAATCTAAAAACTAGAGTGCTAAATCTCAAATTTGTGATGCCATAAGGTATAACGTGTGGAATTGCTCCATAGACAATGATCAGGATTGGTATAAAAGAAAACAAACATCACAACAACATTTTCTGTAGAGCAGTTACAAAATTTAGACACAGTGTCATCACAAGTTTGAGACTTGGCCCTTTGGTTTCTGATATTGAGAGAGACCAGGTCATATTAACAAATATTGATTGAACTTTCCTAGACTATGGAAATAATATATTGGAATCCTTAATTTTGGTGGTTCCCCCTTAAAGAGCTTAATCAGCAGGTTGAACCTTACCAGGAGGGATACGCTCGTTCCGCCTGCAGACTCCCCAAATATGGTAATTAAATCTGGGTTTCCTGCAAAGTTGTGAATGTGCTGCTGGATCCACCTCAGAGCTTGTACCTGGTCCAACAGGCCAAAGTTCCCTGACATGTGCTTGTCTCCAGTGCTGGATAGAGCAGAAAATTATAATCTGCACCGTCTGATAAAAGTGACCCAGTTTTGAATTGTTGTTCACATGTGGCACCAATCAAATCAAAGGTATGTAATCATAGTATATTCATTCTAACTGTATTTAGTGATTTTGAGTTGTTTTACCTGAGAAAGCCCAGAAGTCCCAAGCGATACTGGATCAGAACCACAACCATATCCTGGTAAACAGCCAGAGCGGAGCCATCATATATTGAAGCTGACCCCATAGTGAACCCTCCACCATGGATCCAGACCATGACCTGGTAAAGTAATGAAAGTCCTTGATATTTTCCACAAAGCATAAAGTACATTTTTACTGTATTCTTTCTGAGCTCATAAAAACCTCAACCAAACTACATAAAACATCAAATTAAGACATTAATCTGACTAAAGCATAACATTGATGGTGAGAAAAACAGGACAACATCAGCGTCTTTGCAGTCTGGGTCTAAATATGGGCATCATGACTCATTTTGCCATATGAATTCTTCAAAAAGCAATCAAGTCAACTTCTACATAGTTGCAGCAACTTACTGGAAGCTTGGCATTGTGAGATCTGTTTGCAGGGGTGTAAATGTTGAGGTAAAGGCAGTCCTCTGAGATGTCTGGTAACTCTACCGACGTGATACCGATTTTCTCAATCAGATCTATAGAAATCTGTTTCTTTTGAACACACCTGAAAAAGAGACATGTTTTTGCAGTGAATATGAAACATTTTTTTCTCCAAGTGTGATATGTAACAAGTGAAGCACATGAAGGCCTTACATGGGTGGCTGCTGGGTGGCGTTTCTCACTCCTTCCCATCCCTCTACAGGCTGGGGTGCAGCCAGTCTCAGAGCAGGGCCTACGGGTGGCTTGGCAAATGGGACACCCAGGTAGGCGTGGACCCCAGTCTCCTTCCCCTTTACACTCACATACTGACCTCTCAGGCTCCCGAGCTCTGTGTGAACTTCAGGTGCTGTCAGGATATTTTTAATTAAAATCATAATGTAACACAATATCTGTTCAATTAATATATCTATGTAAAAAATCTGTTAATAGCCACAAATACAGATGCAACATCTGGTCGTTGCTTGGTTCAGCTAATTTTGAAACTGACAAGTTGACAAGAGTTAAAAAGAATAACAACTTTCGCTATCGCAATGATTGTAACATACATTTTGAGTGTAAATCTTTTATTTTGAAATAACTGGTTTAAATGCAGCGAATTTGATTGTTATCAGACTATTAAACAGGCGTTATCAGTCACTATAAGCCCATAGATGTGGATCAGTAGGGGCCTACATCACTCACTAATGGGATTTATCATCTAATCATACTAGTAGATCAACAAAAGGTATTAACACAAAACAAAACAAACAAACAAAACAAACAAACACAACAGGGACCTCTAGTGACCGTAGCAATTATGACAGGAGCAGAAGCAGAAGTCAGATGCTGCAGTATAGATGGTGTGAAACTCCATGAAGGGTAAATGTTGACTGGGACACAAAACACAGGACCAGGAGACTGGAGGTTGCATCCTGTGTGGAACCAACAATGTGTAATTTTCTTTGTGTTTGAAGTTATTTTAACCCAAAATATAATGTTTTCCCGAAACTTAACTGTGTGTTGTTTGCCTATACCTAAAGAAGTTGTAGTTTTGTTGCTTAAACCTAAAGAGGCCTTTTTGTTTGTGTTCAAAGCGTGGCGTTTCATTCAACTGCACATAAAAATAATAAAAATGAATTTTATTTATGGGCGCCTTTCTGAACACTCAAGGTCACCTTGCAAAAATCAAACAATAAAAACAATCAGTCCATCAAGAAGGCAATAAAACAACATAAGGTAATAATACTACCAATAATACAGTAGGCTTGTTCGAGATGAACAGCACCACGACCGGACAAACACAGTTTCCAGCCCTTTTCCAGCCACCTGCACTGAATTTACAGGAAGTCACAGAAAAAGTTACATCCTGTTACATCCGATTGGTAGGCTACCTGTAGTTTTCAGACCAGGTTGGGATTTATTTATTTATTTATTTTATATTCATTATTATTTATTTATTTGTTTGTAAATATATTTGGAAATGTGCATGTATCTGGTATTGGATTTTGTACTTTATTATTTTTTAAGTCCACCTTGTAAAGCACACTGCAATGAGCACTGGTTTTGATATAATGCCTTAGGTCTTGCAGTCGGTGCAGAGCAACTGTGGCACCTGGCTCTAAAAACTGTGGCGTCTCGATCTTGTGAGGTTTTTGTTTCCCATGCATGCATAAGTGCAAGTCGGGATCAAGTTGCACACCACTCTAACCGGCATGCATTGTGTGGTGTTCGCTGGTGATCAATCCTGCGCAGGCCTGACTCATCTGGAGCAAGCCTATTGTGACCAAGTGACTGAGTGGGGAGGGGAGCTGTTGCAGACTCTAATTAAAATGAGTTGCTGCAGCTTTGCCAGCTGTTCACTGCCATTTGGGGCTGCTGAGGACAGGTAGGTGGGCTGTAAGATGAGGTTCCTGCATTAGGTAAGGCCAGATCAGTTAATGTGGGGACTTGGGAGTGTGACAGTCGCTTTTCAGCTTGTGTTGAGGCTCTACTGCTGCATGTGGAAGCCTCCCAGCGTTTCCCCCACATCTGATTCTGTCAAGGGCCGGACCAGAGCTAAAGCTCAACCCCCAGGGGGAAGTCTTGACTTCCAGGCAAGAAAATGACTTAAATTAAATGCCATTTTTCTTTATTTTTTTTTGTTAATTATACCCCATTTGTTCCAAGACCAGTTTAGCAAACTTTCTCATTTTACAGTTCACCAGTACACTACAAAGTGTTTCTGAAAACATTTGAGAGAAATAGAGAGATTACAGAAACAGAATATTGATTAATATTTTAGCAGCGCTGCCCAGTTTGACTGTTTGATCAGAGTTTGTGAGTGATTGACAGCTGCCTCCATTGACTGAACAGCCAATAGGAAAGCTGTCTCTCTTTAAAATGACCTGTTATGGGCCAAAGTCTCCCATCAAGAACTAGATTTTTTCAAGCCTGAAAACAGAGCCACAAGGAGGTGTAGAAGTCTTCTTTTCTCTCAGAACACTTGAATTACAACATGCTGAAAGGTTATTATGGATTTTTTGCCCAGTGATACCAAAAATATTCTGCCTTCTGCAGCTTTAAAAGATAGTTTTTTCTATATGCCGTTGGCGAGCGCTCTAAAAATACTGGTGTTGTTGTGGGGAAGTTTGATGGGTATTTGCAGTACATTTTCCTGTGTGCAGGGCCCTCAGAGGATGAAGTGGCCTTGGGAGTCAAGTGTGGTGTGATAAATATTGGCTTTATCCCCACACAGTCATTATTGACCTCCACCTGGGAGGAAAAATAGGACTTGGACTTGATCTAGTCATCTTGTGTGTGCGTGATTGGCAGCTGCATGGATTATTATAATAAAGGCTTATCTGTTTTAACAAGTCCTGCACTACCTCTTTTCATTAAGGTACACAAAATGTGATTAGTTACTGGGGACCTAATGAGGAGCTAACTGCTGGAGTGAGGAACAAATCGGGAACAACTTGATAATTGATGAATTGTTAATCAGTACTTCTCTAAAAACTAATGGAGGTCTACATAGATAATGATGAGTTCCAAGAGAACAGACAAGAGATCATATATTAATGAATTATTAAGTAATGATTAGTTTGTGAATGCTTGTCAGACATAATGATCATAATAATCTATATTACCAGTCCTATTGTTTCTTGAGAAACGACAACCCCCCTTTGAATAGCACTCAAAGGTAACCAACGATAGCCCTGCAGTCGACCACCCCAGCCATTTCCTCCTCCACTAAAGAGGGACTCCCCCCCGTGGTTCTTTCTTCGGAATAAACAGTTTCTTGTACAGTTTTTCCAGGTCCTGAAACTTAAGATAAATGTTATGATCATGAAGTATTTCGTTATTAGTGAACCGTAAACTACAGGAGAACTTCACAGGATGCCCCACGTTCCTCATTTTAACACAAGCTGCTCTATTTCCCCTCTAAAACAATAACACGTAAATCTCACGACTCCTTTTCTCGAAATCTCAGATTTTTTTCCCCTCGGTTTGGCCCTAAATCTCCAAATCTCAATTTCCCTCAGGAACATGCTGTTCTTTCGTAGGAATAAACGCGGTTTCTTGCGCAATCTTTTAAAGGTCCTGATACTGATGATAATGTGGTTTTGATGTGCCAAAAGATTAAGTATTTCGTTATTAGTGAAACCTGAAGTATAACTTCACAGGATGCTCCACGTTCTGTTTTACGTTTAAAATATCAATAAAACTTTATTCTCGTAATATTACGACTTTTTTCCTCAATGTGGCCTCAAGCTTAAACCACATATGATGTTTTTTGATCTATTGTCTAAAATCGGACTATACTGCATGTAGCCAATAAATCCTGCGGTCAATAACAGAGCTGAAGCACAGAGGTGATGTTGAAGAGACGCTTGTTGTTCAGACTGTAACGGTCCCGTCAGATCTACATCTACAATCACTGCGCGCTGTTGTTGTTGTCGTCGACGTTGTTGAGCAAAGAAATGAGTGGTCTCCTACTTACCGTGTAGGTCTGCAGCAGCGCGGAGAAACAAAACAAACGATAGAAAGAAAGTGTGTTTTAAACGGAACTTCATGGTGGTTTTCTCCGTGTGGATCCAGAGAGGAGGAAGCGCAAAGATGAACTGACGCCCGGAGAGCAGCTGCAGCCAGATGTGAACAAGCGGTGCTGGATAAGGCGGGACTCCGTCGGTTTTATGACATAACTAGAGGTCACATCAAACTTTATTAATGCAGCACCTTATAGAGGTTAGAGCAGTCCAAAGTACTGACCGACAAGTGGACACTGAAAACAACAGAACAGACAATTTAACAGCAACTTAAACAGTTTGATAATTGAGACCAACGCACACGGGACAATGACATTAAATGCAATAAAATATAATCAAAAGCTATAATAACAGTAATAGTAGTAAAACAGTGTTAAGTATAAACTAGATTAAAAAAATCTAATAATAATTGTACAACTTAGATGCAAGAAAATAAGTGATTAAAGCAGCAGTGGGTAGAATTGGAGCAAAATTTGTTTTTATAAAATAGTCGCTGGAGCCTGTGGTCTCTGAGCAGCTGTCAATCACTCACAAAATCCGATCAAATGGTCAAACTAGGCAGCGCCGATCAAATATGAATCAATAGGCTGTTACTGTAATGACTTTTTCTCACCAGATGTTTTCAGAAACATCTTGTAGTGAACTGTTAAGCTGTAAAATGAGATAGTTTGTGACCTGCCAGCCATGTTTAGATCAGCTGAGGAAATACCAAGCACCGCCCACCAGCCAGAGTGAACTTTCTTATATTACAGCTAAACAGTACACTACAAGATATGTACCTGTTCATACACTGTAAGCATTTGAGATATATGCCGTTGCAAGACCATGAAGTGCTTTAGAAACTATCGCAAGAAATTTAAAACCGATGCAGAAACTGACAACCAGTGTAAGGACTTCAGGGCTGCAGAGATTTGAGTCAGCTCTATGTGTTACTCAAGTGAGAGGAATGGTTGCACTTCAGTAATATTTTTAGATGAAAAAAACACACAATTGGTGACACAGCCTACCCCTCACGAGCCTTAAATTCAGATCATAGTCAAAGACCACACCAAGGGACAACACCATGCTCAGTCCTGTCTGAGAGACTCTTTCCTGAACTGATCAAATGGACCACCAGGGGTGGGATGGCTGGTTAGTTTCACTTCACAGAAAAAAAAGGGTGATTTAAGTAGTTATGGTGTGACTTCTCACAGGGTTGGCCTGGGCAACATCAAACACCCTGTTCACACCTGGTATTGACGTGTCGGATCTCAAGATGACAGCTCTGAGTACAGGTGTGAACGCACACAAGACACATTGAGATCTGATCTTTCAGACCATGGCATAGTCATGTATCCATTAGCTGCAATAACCTTTCATACAGTGAAAAATGACATCATTTACTGATTTGGAATACATTTTGAAATTTTCAACAATCTGGGGGAACAAAATGCCAAATAGTGAGTTGGTCTTTTTGAGGAGCTTTTTTAAACAGGGAAGATACATATGTGCATATACATATGTGTGTGACAAGGGAAGTCTGCACATGGTACAATTACTCCTTCCTTCCATACGGATTCAAAGACAGGAGTAAAAATTGCCAAATTTGCACACCTGGACCCCCAAGGCCAAACCCTAACGCAGACACCTAGCCCTCAGTCCAGTCTTCGTCTCGGGCTCATTCACATGAATGGAGGACTCCATTCCTGGAGAAGTACTGTCATGTTAAAATTAGGTTTTCCATGAGAGAGAGAGAGAGAGAGAGAGAGAGAGAGAGAGAGAGAGAGAGAGAGAGAGAGAGCACAAAACAAAATATTTGTCTATCAATTAAGACCTTTAATGCCTCCACACATGGTGTCACTCTAAGTCAATGAGTGCCCTGCAGTGACTTATATACAGAACCATAAAACACCTCTCGACCGTGGTGGACTCTGAGGCTATCTGAGGGGCGAGAGGGGAGAGAAAAAATAAAAAGAGCACCAGCTGCATGCAGTGGGGCGCCAGTGCACAGGAAGTTTTCAAACATGTCAGGCAGCCTTTGTAGCCCACTGCACTGCATATTCTCAATTTTAGGACCTCCCTGGAGGACACTTAATCATCATCCAATTAAGCCTCCCCTAGAGGGAACTTCATCTTGTTTTGTCTACTGGAAGAGCACCTAGAGAACAGGGGACCTCACAAAAGGAAAATTTAACACATAGGTGAATTCTAACACTGAATCTTTTCACATGCACTGCAGTGTTAGAAATATATTTCAAGTACAACATCTGTTTCTTAAAGATAACAAGCTGCAAAGTTTGACTTCCCACTGTCACATCACACACAGCTTTTTAAGTTCAGCTGTGGAATTTGAAGATACATTTTGAAAGGATCTCCTTTCCACATTTCATACAATACATGACACTCTGGCTACAAATATTACAAAAGTACTTGAAATTGTTAAATTTATTTTCATTCCTCTTCTTCTTCTTCTTCTTCTTCTACAGCTCGCTGCGCTCCATCTTCTCTTTGTGTTGTCGGACCTTCTCTGAGAGAGTCTGGGTCAGGAAGACAAACCGGTCCTTCTTCAGGTGCTGACCAGTTACCTGCTTCTTTACATCAATTGACAAGTAGTCTTCTTCTGCTCCATACTTTGGCCAGTGGACTAGGCCGTCCCCATTAGGAGACCTACACACACACACACACACACACGTACACACACAGACACATGTTATAAGAGTCTTATCTCCATGTGTTTAGTAACTGGTAATCAGGGTGAATTCCTACCCTGTGCGAGCAAAGTTGGCCCAGTAGCTCATCACGGTTCTGCTCAGCTCTTCCTCCTCTTCATCACATGCACCTAAAATAATGATAATCTGTTAAAACATTGTGCACTCTAGGAAACCCAGATCTCTGGTGGTCTACTGAAATAGTGATTTTTATATTGCACTTACCAGTTAACTTGACATGGGTAGTTGTGAAGCAGAATCCTAATACTGTAAAGAGTTCATCTCCATGGTCACTCCCAACAAAGCTTGGCCTTTTTGCCTGCAGGAATTTGGGAGGATGCTGGTACTCATACAGGTATACAGGAGCGCCTGCATCTAGTAGTAGACAAATGGGTGTGATATATTTTGTTTATGAAAGTGTGCCATAGTAAATATGAAACAATGGTGCTTAAGTAGATCTGCATAATCTTGTGTAAGTTAAATACCTCTGTGGGCATTAGCGACCTTAATGGCTGGAATGGCACACGTCACATCTCCAAGCAGCTCAGTGAACCCATCTCTGTTCTTCACACGATCTTCACCGCTTCCAATATATTCATCAGCCAACAAATCTCTGAACATCACATCTTCAGGCTTGAGAAAATGAGCGACACATCTGTCAGATAAGTTTGAGCATGGTGAAGCAGAGTAATATTGTAATGTCCAGCAGTGTTTGCCTTACATTAGGGTAGAACATGAACATCAAGTTCATGACCGTCTCCTTATCTAATCCCTCTGTCCAGTTTGGAGGAGCAAAGAGCTAAGGGAAGACAATTAACATTTCAGACATGCAGTAACACAAAACATAATCACAATTTCACAGACTCATCTGGAAATCAGTGATCTCTTCAGTCATACAAATGCCAGTAACATTCCCACTTACATCAACAAGTATCCAGCCCCCTTCATCATTATTAACGCCGGTCATGAATGGTACAGTGAGAAGTTCATGTTTATGGAGCAGCTCATCCACAGGTTTTGTCAGGAAATGTCCATCAACATTTGGGGGAATTCTAAATTTTTGCTCCTTCAGAGAATAAAATGTGACAACACAATATATAAAAATTAAAATTTCATAGACATCTTGCAGAAGACAATACAGACTCATTTTCAGTTAATACCATCAGGTCAGATTATATCAGTTTTGTGTACGATATCTCACCTGCCCAATGGCCACAATAGTGTTAATATCGAGGTTTTTCATGCAGTCAGCCATCTTCTCTGTGCTTTCCGGACTGCAGCCAGAAATATTTGCTGCCATCTGAGGAGAGATATGTGGGATTGATCTCAGCAGTTTAGAAGAACAAATATGTTGTGCTGTGATACTCCCAATTTTGTGCACTGAAGAATGTTTAAACATAAAAATAAACACTGTAAATTAACCTGCGCTAGCGGTCGAGGGTCAGTTGCAAGAAGCGAATCCATTGCAGCAGTGCCACTCTCAGCAATGGCACGATGGAACAGGCCGTCAGACAACGGTGAGAGAAGCTGTTGATTCACACAACAGAAAAAATGAAAGCTTCTGTGGACAGTAGTAACTTTACAGTGACATAACTGTCTAACACTTGTAAAAGAAAAGTGAGTTTATTTAAGCACTTTATCAGCAGGTTGAACCTTACCAGGAGGGATACGCTTGTTCCGCCTGCAGACTCCCCAAAAATGGTAACTAAATCTGGGTTTCCTCCAAAGTTGTGAATGTGCTGCTGGATCCACCTCAGAGCTTGTACCTGGTCCAACAGGCCAAAGTTTCCTGACATGTGCTTGTCTCCAGTGCTGGATAGAGCAGAAAATTATAATCTACACTGTCTGATAAAACTTTTTTCAAGACCCAGTTTTGAATTTTTATAAAAAGTAGAAGTATGTAATCATAGTATATTCATTCTAACTCTGTTTAGTGATTTGAGTTATTTTACCTGAGAAAACCCAGAAGTCCCAAGCGGTACTGGATCAGAACCACAACCATATCCTGGTAAGCAGCCAGAGCGGAGCCATCATACCCTGAAGCTGACCCCATAGCGAACCCTCCACCATGGATCCAGACCATGACCTGGTAAAGTAACGAAAGACTGATATTTTACACAAAGCATAAAGCACATTTTGACTTTATTCTTTCTGAGCTCATAAAAACCTCAACCAAACTACTACACCAACTAACATCAAATAAAGACATTAATCTGACTAAAGCATAACACGTATGGTGACAAAAACAGGACATCAGCGTCTTTGCAGTCTGGGTCTAAATATGGGCATCATGACTCATTTTGCCATATGAATTCTTCAAAAAGTAATCAAGTCAACTTCTACATAGTTGCAGCAACTTACTGGGAGCTTGGCATTGTGAGCTCTGTTTGCAGGGGTGTAAATGTTGAGGTAAAGGCAGTCCTCTGAGATGTCTGGTAACTCTACCAACATGGCACCAATTTTATCTCTCAGAAATATAGAAAACTGTTTATTTTGAACACACCTGAAAAACAGACATGTTTCTGTAGTGAATATGGGACATCATTTCTCCAAGCGTGGTATGTAAGACGTGAAGCACATGAAGGCCTTACATGGGTGGCTGCTGGGTGGCATCTCTCACTCCTTCCCATCCCTCTACAGGCTGGGGTGCAGCCAGTCTCAGAGCAGGACCTACGGGTGGCTTGGCAAATGGGACACCCAGGTAGGCGTGGACCCCAGTCTCCTTCCCCTTTACACTCACATACTGACCTCTCAGGCTCCCGAGCTCTGTGTGGACTTCAGGTGCTGTCAGGATATTAGGACTGTATCAAAATCATAATATCGCAATTTCCTGGCGAAAATATGTATTACAGCTAAGTAACAAATACAATTCCTTCATATATACTGCATGTGGTTGTTGAATGGTTGTATGACCCCATTTACACCTGGCATTAAAATGTGTCTTGTATCCAGACTGCATCTAGATATGATTTAAGCTGATTACATTTACGTCTGGTATTAATATGTGTCTCCAGTGTCCATATTGAGATCTGATTTCTCTGTCTGAAAGAGCTGAGAGGAAGGCTGTATGCGCACAGACTTGCAGCCAAGCACTGCCTGAGAGGTGGTGTGTAATGCATGGACACATCTGCCCCAAAAGCTGCTATTCAGGAGTAGAGAGAGACGGTGAGCACAGACAGAGCTCCTCCTTGGTCAAGGTGGTACAGTGACCGGATGAGCGCTACGAATGTGCTGCACACCCTGCCGGAGCTCTGAATATTTGCTGATTACTACTGAAGCTAAACGTATTTAGGTAGACAATGAGCTACATTGTCATTTTCATCAAAATGAGCTGTGCTCTGAGCTGGACATGTAACATTGGTCGTTTGATGCAGTCGGCTGTGAAATGAGAGCGCAGGGACCTTCTACAAGGTGCAATTTCATTATTATACAGTGTGGTGATACTGTAGGCTGTATATAAAGGTGGATGACATGACAGCTTCCCAAAAGTGAAGCTAAAATATCTTGTTCACCCCCCTGGTGGATAACTGTAGTACATGTCATAAATCCTGCCTCTTTGATGTTAACAGATGGGACATGGTCAAAACTGAAAAAAACTTGGAGTAGAGCCGCCACTCCTTTGCATTGAAAGGAGCAGGACTAGGTGGAGAGATTATATCTCCACATCGGCCTGGGAACACCTCGGGATCCCCCAGTCAGAGCTGGTTAATGTGCACAGGAAAGGGAAGTTTAGGGTCCTCTGCTGGTTGATAAGATAAGATAAGATAAGATAAGATGAGATGAACCTTTATTAATCCCCGGAGGGAAATTCGGGTGATGATGATGAGTGTAGCAGTCGACCGATTAATCGCTTGGCTGATTACTTGACTTGACTTGGAGAGACCATAGGTGTTGTTTAATAAATGTTTACTGAAGTTGAGAAATTTTGTGTATCATTTGTTATTATCAAGCTGTTATATTTTATCAGATGGAGAAAAAAAGAAAATCACCCAAACATATCGGGCCCCTAAAAATCGGCATCATATATTGGCCAACAGCTGTCCTGATTCTCTAATAAATCGGCATCGGCCATAAAAAACCCATATCGGTCAACCTCTAGACGATTGAGTGAGTGTGAACTTCATATTGTGCTACCAAAATCACTTCACACATCAAGGGTCTCCTTTTGTTTATACTATGACACAAAGTTTGGAATAATGTGATTTAAAATTTACTGGAATGTTTGTCGTGAAAAATCTACAAGGTGCAATTTCATTATTATACAGTGTGGTGATACTGTAGGCTGTATATAAAGGTGGATGACATGACAGCTTCCCAAAAGTGAAGCTAAAATATCTTGTTCACCCCCCTGGTGGATAACTGTAGTACATGTCATAAATCCTGCCTCTATGATGTTAACAGATGGGACAGGGTCAAAACTAAAAAAAAACTTGGAGTAGAGCCGCCACTCCTTTGCATTGAAAGGAGCAGGACTAGGTGGAGAGATTATATCTCCACATCGGCCTGGGAACACCTCGGGATCCCCCAGTCAGAGCTGGTTAATGTGCACAGGAAAGGGAAGTTTAGGGTCCTCTGCTGGTTGATGATGAGTGTAGAGGTCGACCGATTAATCGCTTGGCTGATTAATCGGGCTGATTATTTGACATTTTTTCAAAATCGGCATCGGCCAATGTCTGAGCCGATTATCAAACAGGTGGATAAATGCTGCTAAGTGCACTAAAACTTTATTTTTTCAACCAAAAGTTTATTTGGCAAAGTTTAGTTCTTTTGATTACCTGTTTCATGTATTCAATATGTAGATTACATATTATTTTTATTTAAAATATATAAGTGCACTGCAGTGCAGACACAAAATGTAGCTTGGAGAGACAGACCATAGGTGTTGTTCAATAAATGTTTACTGAAGTTGAGAAATTTTGTGTATCATTTGTTATTATTAAGCTGTTATATTTTATCAGATGGAAGAAAAAAAAAAGAAAATCACCCAAACGTATCGGCCCCCTAAAAATCGGCATAATATATTGGCCAACAGCTGTCCTGATTCTCCAATAAATCGGCATCGGCCATAAAAAACCCATATCGGTCAACCTCTAGACGATTGAGTGAGTGTGAACTTCATATTGTGCTACCAAAATCACTTCACACATCAAGGGTCTCCTTTTGTTTATACTATGACACAAAGTTTGGAATAATGTGATTTAAAATTCACTGGAATGTTGTGAAATATATCCAATAACTTCTTACCAAAAATATTTTCCCAATAAAAATTGACCAGAATGAATTTTTATTATATCTGGATATTTAGATAGAAACGGGGCCACACATTGAGCCCTGTAGAAACATGTTCTTGGCAAAACACCTTTCTGCACATACCAGCGTTAGAGTGGAAAATCACGTTAGTCCAGTCATAAGTTTTAACATGTCTTTGGGAAATGATTAGTTGAACAAAATGAGAGAATGCACGACATGCATCTAAAGAAGTGGCCACAGCCAAACATGGGAGTGGCAGCTTTGTTTGGGGTGCATGGTGGGGTGTGGCTGGGTGTGTGTATAAGTGTATTTATGGATGTAATAGGTGAGAATATGAGTAGTAAGTAAGTGTATGGATGTATAGGGAGTGTGTTGCAGTATAGATATAGGTGAAGAGATTTATATATTTTCTGTTGCCTTATTCTATATGGAGAGATGTGTTTTAATGACGCATGATGTTTCAGGATACCTCAGTTATCTGTGACTTATAATGTTACCTTCCTCAGAAGAGGACGACTATGGAAATAAGTTGTGCTTTATTTGATGTCAAATAGCTTAAACTAAAAATCAAAATAAGCTTCCTCTCCCTCATTGCCTTGTTGTCTCCTGACATTTGGATCTGTTTGTTGGGGGGGTGGCATCAGCACCAGGGATGCCACCAAACTGAACAAACTGGTGAGGAGGGCTGGGTCTGTGGCTGGATGTGAGCTGGACAGTCTGGAGGTGGTGGCAGAGGGGAGGACCAGGAGGAGAACCCCTCCCACCCCCTCTATGACCAACTGGTCCAGATGAGGAGTACATTCAGCCAGAGACTGATCCCCCCTCGGCACACTACAAACCGTCTGGGTCAGTCCTTTCTTTTGGTGGCCATCAGGCTCCATAACCAAGGTCTGACCCCCATGCGACTCTGATCATCTGCTTCGTATTTATTCCTGAATCAAAATGTATATAATTACATATAATTATAGAATTACATATATATATGCAATGCATATGCAATACCCACCCACCTGCTGCACTTTACTTATTACTGTTTTGCTTATCTTATTTATTTTATTGCCAATTTCCTTCATTGCACCTTCTCTTTTACTTTTTACTTATTGTATTCATCTGTACTGTTGTTGCTGCTGCTATGACACCCGAATTTCCCTCCGGGGATTAATAAAGGTTCATCTTATCTTATCTTGTTTTATCGTATCTCATAAGATAAGCAAAAATTATGATAAGTAGCCTAATTATAACAATCAAGATGACCTCGATGCACAATGATACAAACAAGTCGCATCAAGTCAACAAGAGACATGAGAATTACATTTAAAGAGGATAGGCTATAGTGTAATTTGAGTTGGTCTGCCATGTATTATTCAGACTAACAGTGAAGCAAAGAAATGAGAGGTCTCCTACTTACCATGTAGGTCGGCAGCAACACGGAGAAATAAAAGAAACGATAGAAAGAAACTCTGCTTTACGCGGAACTTCATGGTGGTTGTCTGTGAGGGTTGCGACACTTTCTAAGAGGAAGAAGCGCAATGATGAAGTGACACCTGGAGAGAAGCTTCACCCAACTTTGAACAAGTTGGTGCTGCACTTCTATTAGCTGGAACATAAGGCGTGACTCTGCCGGTTTTATATAATGACTAGGGTGTCACATCAACAAAAAAACAGACTTTCCGCCCCTCAATTCGATCACGATCAATCAGTTAAGATCAATTAAGAAACAGATGTTGT
Organism: Pterois miles; assembly: GCA_947000775.1. Taxonomy (NCBI): domain Eukaryota; kingdom Metazoa; phylum Chordata; class Actinopteri; order Perciformes; family Scorpaenidae; genus Pterois; species Pterois miles. The sequence continues at coordinate 9,328,262 of CAMQGK010000144.1, read as the reverse complement.
GCGCACTTAGAATACAGATCATGACAAAAGAACACGTTATTTTTTCCATTTGAATCACCTGATCACTGTCCCTAAAGCTTACATTTTCAGAAAGCTGTTCATGTAGAAATGAAAAATAGCTTGTATTAAATACTTGTCTGTTACAGAATGGGTGAATTCTACCACTTGCACTTTTCCCATGCTCTGCAGTGTTATAAATGTATTTCATGGACAGCATGTTTCTTAAAGCTGCTATATGATTGTATTTCATAAAATGACATTTCAAACAGATTACATGCATGTAAGCCTTTAATACCACAACTTCTATCTTGAGTGTTTCACTTAACAGCTTCAAAAGTTTTTTTGTTTTTTAATTATATATTAGATTAAGGAGATATTAAATATGTGGGCAAAAACTGTGGGCTCATCTCAGGTATTCACCCAATTTGTAAATTTTGACCCACTTCTGCCACGTCACACGCAGCTTTTTAAGTTCAACTGTGGGATTTGAAGATTTTGAAAGGATCTCCTTTCCAAATATCAGCCAATACATGGTGCTCTTTATAGGTTACAAGCATTACAAAAGTACTTCAATTAGTTGCAGTATTTGAAATCTTCTTCTCCATCTTCTCTTTGTGTTGTTGGACCTTCTCTGAGAGAGTCTGGGTCAGGAAGACAAACCGGTCCTTCTTCAGGTGCTGACCAGTTACCTGCTTCTTTACATCAATTGACAAGTAGTGTTCTTCTGCTCCATACTTTGGCCAGTGGACTAGGCCGTCCCCATTAGGAGACCTACACACACACACACACACACACACACACACACACACACACACACACACACACACACACACACACACACACACGTTATACAAAAGTCTTATCACCATCACCGGCCCTCCCTGGAAGCTAAGCTGTCATGCTTTATTGAATTTCCCTAACTTGTGCCAGAGAGGGCAGTGCTGCACCGCAGTGAACTGAGGGGGAAACAGATGATAGACAGGACGAGAGTAGACAAAGTGGGGAGAGTATGGACAAGCAGGCAGTGCTATTAGAATGCAAGAGTGTAAACTGCTGTGTTATTCCTGATAACCAACACCTCACAAAACAAAACAAGGGATCGTAAAAAGGACAGTACTGAACACCAGAAGTGTGGAAGTTCTGATAGTGTAGAGTAGGCTGCCAGAGGACGCAAGTGAGGGAGGAATGTGTAGAGGGCACGAGTTTAGAGTGAAGGCTGAGGAGTAACTCGGCACATTCTGGAGGGTCTCGCTAGATCTCAACAGTGGGACTCGACAGGAGCTGGAAAGCCTTGAACAAACATGCATGTGTGATAGACACCGAAGCCCAGCAGTGATGGTCACGCACACGCATAAAATATTAAGATATCTTACTGCAAGACTAAAATATGCATCAGTCTCATTAAAGGCTGACACCACCCACTGTGGTGTTAAACCGTGAGAATAAATGCAGACAAGAAAAAAGAAAGAGTCTTATCTCCATGTGTTTAGTAACTGGTAATCAGGGTGAATTCCTACCCTGTGCGAGCAAAGTTGGCCCAGTAGCTCATCATGGTTCTGCTCAGCTCTTCCTCCTCTTCATCACATGCACCTAAAATAATGATAATCTGTTAAAACATTGTGCACTCTAGGAAACCCAGATCTCTGGCGGTCTACTGAAATAGTGATTGCACTTACCGGCTAATTTGATATGGGTAGTTGTGAAGCAGAGTCCTAATACTGTAAAGAGTTCATCTCCATGGTCACTCCCAACAAAGCTTGGCCTTTTTGCCTGCAGGAATTTGGGAGGATGCTGGTACTCATACAGGTATACAGGGGCGCCTGCATCTAGAAGTAGACAAATGGGTGTGATATATTTTGTTTATGAAAGTGTGCCACAGTAAATATGAAACAATGGTGCTTAAGTAGATCTGCATAATCTTGTGTAAGTTAAATACCTCTGTGGGCATTAGCGACCTTAATGGCTGGAATGGTAAACATCACATCTCCAAGCAGCTCAGTGAACCCATCTCTGTTCTTCACACGATCTTCACTGCTTCCAATATATTCATCAGCCAACAAATCTCTGAACATCACATCTTCAGGCTTGAGAAAATGAGCAACACATCTGTCAGATAAGTTTGAGCATGGTGAAGCAGAGTAATATTGTAATGTCCAGCAGTGTTTGCCTTACATTAGGGTAGAACATGAACATCAAGTTCATGACCATCTCCTTATCTAATCCCTCTGTCCAGTTTGGAGGAGCAAAGAGCTAAGGGAAGACAATTAACATTTCAGACATGCAGTAAAGCAAATCAAAATCATGTTTTCATGGAAATCAATAATCTCTTCAGTCAAAAATTTCAGTAGCATTTTCACTTACATCAACAAGTATCCAGCCCCCTTCATCATTATTAACGCCGGTCATGAATGGTACAGTGAGAAGTTCATGTTTATGGAGCAGCTCATCCACAGGTTTTGTCAGGAAATGTCCATCAACATTTGGAAGAACTCTCAGTTTTTCATCCTTGAGAGAATAAAATGTGTAACAGAAAAAGTTGAGAGTTTAAAGTGAACATTTCATAGACATCTTACAGAACACATTTTAGGCTCATCTCTTCCAACCTCATCAAGTCAGTCTATATCAGTTTTTCATAAAATATCTCACCTGCCCAATAGCCATAGTAGTGTTAGTATCGAGGTTTCTCATGCAATCAGCCATCTTCTCTGTGCTTTCGAGGCTACAGCCAGATATATTTGATACCATCTGAGGAGAGATATGTGGGATTCATCTCAACAGTTTGGAAAAGTTAATATATTATGTTGTGAAACTGATTTTGTGCACTAAAAATGGACCTGCATTGATGGTAAGGAGCATATCCAATGCAGCAGTGCCACTCTCAGCAATGGCTCGGTGGAACAGGCCGTTGGACAACGGTGAGAGAAGCTGTTGATTCAAGCAACAGAATAAATTGAAGGTTTGGTGGACAGTAGTGACTTTGCAGTGACATTAATTGTGCCACACCTGCAAAAAAGTTTACGATAACGATACAGATTTTCAAAATGCATACATACTATTCCTGTGGTCTAAGACAGTTCAAAAATATTAGTAAACGTGAACAACTCTTTCTGAAATCTAAAAACTAGAGTGCTAAATCTCAAATTTGTGATGCCATAAGGTATAACGTGTGGAATTGCTCCATAGACAATGATCAGGATTGGTATAAAAGAAAACAAACATCACAACAACATTTTCTGTAGAGCAGTTACAAAATTTAGACACAGTGTCATCACAAGTTTGAGACTTGGCCCTTTGGTTTCTGATATTGAGAGAGACCAGGTCATATTAACAAATATTGATTGAACTTTCCTAGACTATGGAAATAATATATTGGAATCCTTAATTTTGGTGGTTCCCCCTTAAAGAGCTTAATCAGCAGGTTGAACCTTACCAGGAGGGATACGCTCGTTCCGCCTGCAGACTCCCCAAATATGGTAATTAAATCTGGGTTTCCTGCAAAGTTGTGAATGTGCTGCTGGATCCACCTCAGAGCTTGTACCTGGTCCAACAGGCCAAAGTTCCCTGACATGTGCTTGTCTCCAGTGCTGGATAGAGCAGAAAATTATAATCTGCACCGTCTGATAAAAGTGACCCAGTTTTGAATTGTTGTTCACATGTGGCACCAATCAAATCAAAGGTATGTAATCATAGTATATTCATTCTAACTGTATTTAGTGATTTTGAGTTGTTTTACCTGAGAAAGCCCAGAAGTCCCAAGCGATACTGGATCAGAACCACAACCATATCCTGGTAAACAGCCAGAGCGGAGCCATCATATATTGAAGCTGACCCCATAGTGAACCCTCCACCATGGATCCAGACCATGACCTGGTAAAGTAATGAAAGTCCTTGATATTTTCCACAAAGCATAAAGTACATTTTTACTGTATTCTTTCTGAGCTCATAAAAACCTCAACCAAACTACATAAAACATCAAATTAAGACATTAATCTGACTAAAGCATAACATTGATGGTGAGAAAAACAGGACAACATCAGCGTCTTTGCAGTCTGGGTCTAAATATGGGCATCATGACTCATTTTGCCATATGAATTCTTCAAAAAGCAATCAAGTCAACTTCTACATAGTTGCAGCAACTTACTGGAAGCTTGGCATTGTGAGATCTGTTTGCAGGGGTGTAAATGTTGAGGTAAAGGCAGTCCTCTGAGATGTCTGGTAACTCTACCGACGTGATACCGATTTTCTCAATCAGATCTATAGAAATCTGTTTCTTTTGAACACACCTGAAAAAGAGACATGTTTTTGCAGTGAATATGAAACATTTTTTTCTCCAAGTGTGATATGTAACAAGTGAAGCACATGAAGGCCTTACATGGGTGGCTGCTGGGTGGCGTTTCTCACTCCTTCCCATCCCTCTACAGGCTGGGGTGCAGAAAGTCTCAGAGCAGGGCCTACGGGTGGCTTGGCAAATGGGACACCCAGGTAGGCGTGGACCCCAGTCTCCTTCCCCTTTACACTCACATACTGACCTCTCAGGCTCCCGAGCTCTGTGTGAACTTCAGGTGCTGTCAGGATATTTTTAATTAAAATCATAATGTAACACAATATCTGTTCAATTAATATATCTATGTAAAAAATCTGTTAATAGCCACAAATACAGATGCAACATCTGGTCGTTGCTTGGTTCAGCTAATTTTGAAACTGACAAGTTGACAAGAGTTAAAAAGAATAACAACTTTCGCTATCGCAATGATTGTAACATACATTTTGAGTGTAAATCTTTTATTTTGAAATAACTGGTTTAAATGCAGCGAATTTGATTGTTATCAGACTATTAAACAGGCGTTATCAGTCACTATAAGCCCATAGATGTGGATCAGTAGGGGCCTACATCACTCACTAATGGGATTTATCATCTAATCATACTAGTAGATCAACAAAAGGTATTAACACAAAACAAAACAAACAAACAAAACAAACAAACACAACAGGGACCTCTAGTGACCGTAGCAATTATGACAGGAGCAGAAGCAGAAGTCAGATGCTGCAGTATAGATGGTGTGAAACTCCATGAAGGGTAAATGTTGACTGGGACACAAAACACAGGACCAGGAGACTGGAGGTTGCATCCTGTGTGGAACCAACAATGTGTAATTTTCTTTGTGTTTGAAGTTATTTTAACCCAAAATATAATGTTTTCCCGAAACTTAACTGTGTGTTGTTTGCCTATACCTAAAGAAGTTGTAGTTTTGTTGCTTAAACCTAAAGAGGCCTTTTTGTTTGTGTTCAAAGCGTGGCGTTTCATTCAACTGCACATAAAAATAATAAAAATGAATTTTATTTATGGGCGCCTTTCTGAACACTCAAGGTCACCTTGCAAAAATCAAACAATAAAAACAATCAGTCCATCAAGAAGGCAATAAAACAACATAAGGTAATAATACTACCAATAATACAGTAGGCTTGTTCGAGATGAACAGCACCACGACCGGACAAACACAGTTTCCAGCCCTTTTCCAGCCACCTGCACTGAATTTACAGGAAGTCACAGAAAAAGTTACATCCTGTTACATCCGATTGGTAGGCTACCTGTAGTTTTCAGACCAGGTTGGGATTTATTTATTTATTTATTTTATATTCATTATTATTTATTTATTTGTTTGTAAATATATTTGGAAATGTGCATGTATCTGGTATTGGATTTTGTACTTTATTATTTTTTAAGTCCACCTTGTAAAGCACACTGCAATGAGCACTGGTTTTGATATAATGCCTTAGGTCTTGCAGTCGGTGCAGAGCAACTGTGGCACCTGGCTCTAAAAACTGTGGCGTCTCGATCTTGTGAGGTTTTTGTTTCCCATGCATGCATAAGTGCAAGTCGGGATCAAGTTGCACACCACTCTAACCGGCATGCATTGTGTGGTGTTCGCTGGTGATCAATTCTGCGCAGGCCTGACTCATCTGGAGCAAGCCTATTGTGACCAAGTGACTGAGTGGGGAGGGGAGCTGTTGCAGACTCTAATTAAAATGAGTTGCTGCAGCTTTGCCAGCTGTTCACTGCCATTTGGGGCTGCTGAGGACAGGTAGGTGGGCTGTAAGATGAGGTTCCTGCATTAGGTAAGGCCAGATCAGTTAATGTGGGGACTTGGGAGTGTGACAGTCGCTTTTCAGCTTGTGTTGAGGCTCTACTGCTGCATGTGGAAGCCTCCCAGCGTTTCCCCCACATCTGATTCTGTCAAGGGCCGGACCAGAGCTAAAGCTCAACCCCCAGGGGGAAGTCTTGACTTCCAGGCAAGAAAATGACTTAAATTAAATGCCATTTTTCTTTATTTTTTTTTGTTAATTATACCCCATTTGTTCCAAGACCAGTTTAGCAAACTTTCTCATTTTACAGTTCACCAGTACACTACAAAGTGTTTCTGAAAACATTTGAGAGAAATAGAGAGATTACAGAAACAGAATATTGATTAATATTTTAGCAGCGCTGCCCAGTTTGACTGTTTGATCAGAGTTTGTGAGTGATTGACAGCTGCCTCCATTGACTGAACAGCCAATAGGAAAGCTGTCTCTCTTTAAAATGACCTGTTATGGGCCAAAGTCTCCCATCAAGAACTAGATTTTTTCAAGCCTGAAAACAGAGCCACAAGGAGGTGTAGAAGTCTTCTTTTCTCTCAGAACACTTGAATTACAACATGCTGAAAGGTTATTATGGATTTTTTGCCCAGTGATACCAAAAATATTCTGCCTTCTGCAGCTTTAAAAGATAGTTTTTTCTATATGCCGTTGGCGAGCGCTCTAAAAATACTGGTGTTGTTGTGGGGAAGTTTGATGGGTATTTGCAGTACATTTTCCTGTGTGCAGGGCCCTCAGAGGATGAAGTGGCCTTGGGAGTCAAGTGTGGTGTGATAAATATTGGCTTTATCCCCACACAGTCATTATTGACCTCCACCTGGGAGGAAAAATAGGACTTGGACTTGATCTAGTCATCTTGTGTGTGCGTGATTGGCAGCTGCATGGATTATTATAATAAAGGCTTATCTGTTTTAACAAGTCCTGCACTACCTCTTTTCATTAAGGTACACAAAATGTGATTAGTTACTGGGGACCTAATGAGGAGCTAACTGCTGGAGTGAGGAACAAATCGGGAACAACTTGATAATTGATGAATTGTTAATCAGTACTTCTCTAAAAACTAATGGAGGTCTACATAGATAATGATGAGTTCCAAGAGAACAGACAAGAGATCATATATTAATGAATTATTAAGTAATGATTAGTTTGTGAATGCTTGTCAGACATAATGATCATAATAATCTATATTACCAGTCCTATTGTTTCTTGAGAAACGACAACCCCCCTTTGAATAGCACTCAAAGGTAACCAACGATAGCCCTGCAGTCGACCACCCCAGCCATTTCCTCCTCCACTAAAGAGGGACTCCCCCCCCCGTGGTTCTTTCTTCGGAATAAACAGTTTCTTGTACAGTTTTTCCAGGTCCTGAAACTTAAGATAAATGTTATGATCATGAAGTATTTCGTTATTAGTGAACCGTAAACTACAGGAGAACTTCACAGGATGCCCCACGTTCCTCATTTTAACACAAGCTGCTCTATTTCCCCTCTAAAACAACAACACGTAAATCTCACGACTCCTTTTCTCGAAATCTCAGATTTTTTTCCCTCGGTTTGGCCCTAAATCTCCAAATCTCAATTTCCCTCAGGAACATGCTGTTCTTTCGTAGGAATAAACGCGGTTTCTTGCGCAATCTTTTAAAGGTCCTGATACTGATGATAATGTGGTTTTGATGTGCCAAAAGATTAAGTATTTCGTTATTAGTGAAACCTGAAGTATAACTTCACAGGATGCTCCACGTTCTGTTTTACGTTTAAAATATCAATAAAACTTTATTCTCGTAATATTACGACTTTTTTTCCCTCAATGTGGCCTCAAGCTTAAACCACATATGATGCTTTTTGATCTATTGTCTAAAATCGGACTATACTGCATGTAGCCAATAAATCCTGCGGTCAATAACAGAGCTGAAGCACAGAGGTGATGTTGAAGAGACGCTTGTTGTTCAGACTGTAACGGTCCCGTCAGATCTACATCTACAATCACTGCGCGCTGTTGTTGTTGTCGTCGACGTTGTTGAGCAAAGAAATGAGTGGTCTCCTACTTACCGTGTAGGTCTGCAGCAGCGCGGAGAAACAAAACAAACGATAGAAAGAAAGTGTGTTTTAAACGGAACTTCATGGTGGTTGTCTCCGTGTGGATCCAGAGAGGAGGAAGCGCAAAGATGAACTGACGCCCGGAGAGCAGCTGCAGCCAGATGTGAACAAGCGGTGCTGGATAAGGCGGGACTCCGTCGGTTTTATGACATAACTAGAGGTCACATCAAACTTTATTAATGCAGCACCTTATAGAGGTTAGAGCAGTCCAAAGTACTGACCGAAAAGTGGACACTGAAAACAACAGAACAGACAATTTAACAGCAACTTAAACAGTTTGATAATTGAGACCAACGCACACGGGACAATGACATTAAATGCAATAAAATATAATCAAAAGCTATAATAACAGTAATAGTAGTAAAACAGTGTTAAGTATAAACTAGATTAAAAAAATCTAATAATAATTGTACAACTTAGATGCAAGAAAATAAGTGATTAAAGCAGCAGTGGGTAGAATTGGAGCAAAATTTGTTTTTATAAAATAGTCGCTGGAGCCTGTGGTCTCTGAGCAGCTGTCAATCACTCACAAAATCCGATCAAATGGTCAAACTAGGCAGCGCCGATCAAATATGAATCAATAGGCTGTTACTGTAATGACTTTTTCTCACCAGATGTTTTCAGAAAAATCTTGTAGTGAACTGTTAAGCTGTAAAATGAGATAGTTTGTGACCTGCCAGCCATGTTTAGATCAGCTGAGGAAATACCAAGCACCGCCCACCAGCCAGAGTGAACTTTCTTATATTACAGCTAAACAGTACACTACAAGATATGTACCTGTTCATACACTGTAAGCATTTGAGATATATGCCGTTGCAAGACCATGAAGTGCTTTAGAAACTATCGCAAGAAATTTAAAACCGATGCAGAAACTGACAACCAGTGTAAGGACTTCAGGGCTGCAGAGATTTGAGTCAGCTCTATGTGTTACTCAAGTGAGAGGAATGGTTGCACTTCAGTAATATTTTTAGATGAAAAAAACACACAATTGGTGACACAGCCTACCCCTCACGAGCCTTAAATTCAGATCATAGTCAAAGACCACACCAAGGGACAACACCATGCTCAGTCCTGTCTGAGAGACTCTTTCCTGAACTGATCAAATGGACCACCAGGGGTGGGATGGCTGGTTACTTTCACTTCACAGAAAAAAGGGTGATTTAAGTAGTTATGGTGTGACTTCTCACAGGGTTGGCCTGGGCAACATCAAACACCCTGTTCACACCTGGTATTGACGTGTCGGATCTCAAGATGACAGCTCTGAGTACAGGTGTGAACGCACACAAGACACATTGAGATCTGATCTTTCAGACCATGGCATAGTCATGTATCCATGAGCTGCAATAACCTTTCATACAGTGAAAAATGACATCATTTACTGATTTGGAATACATTTTGAAATTTTCAACAATCTGGGGGAACAAAATGCCAAATAGTGAGTTGGTCTTTTTGAGGAGCTTTTTTAAACAGGGAAGATACATATGTGCATATACATATGTGTGTGACAAGGGAAGTCTGCACATGGTACAATTACTCCTTCCTTCCATACGGATTCAAAGACAGGAGTAAAAATTGCCAAATTTGCACACCTGGACCCCCAAGGCCAAACCCTAACGCAGACACCTAGCCCTCAGTCCAGTCTTCGTCTCGGGCTCATTCACATGAATGGAGGACTCCATTCCTGGAGAAGTACTGTCATGTTAAAATTAGGTTTTCCATGAGAGAGAGAGAGAGAGAGAGAGAGAGAGAGAGAGAGAGAGAGAGAGAGAGAGAGCACAAAACAAAATATTTGTCTATCAATTAAGACCTTTAATGCCTCCACACATGGTGTCACTCTAAGTGAATGAGTGCCCTGCAGTGACTTATATACAGAACCATAAAACACCTCTCGACCGTGGTGGACTCTGAGGCTATCTGAGGGGCGAGAGGGGAGAGAAAAAAATAAAAAGAGCACCAGCTGCATGCAGTGGGGCGCCAGTGCACAGGCAGCCTTTGTAGCCCACTGCACTGCATATTCTCAATTTTAGGACCTCCCTGGAGGACACTTAATCATCATCCAATTAAGCCCCCCTAGAGGGAACTTCATCTTGTTTTGTCTACTGGAAGAGCACCTAGAGAACAGGGGACCTCACAAAAGGAAAATTTAACACATAGGTGAATTCTAACACTGAATCTTTTCACATGCACTGCAGTGTTAGAAATATATTTCAAGTGCAACATCTGTTTCTTAAAGATAACAAGCTGCTAAGTTTGACTTCCCACTGTCACATCACACACAGCTTTTTAAGTTCAGCTGTGGAATTTGAAGATACATTTTGAAAGGATCTCCTTTCCACATTTCATACAATACATGACACTCTGGCTACAAATATTACAAAAGTACTTGAAATTGTTAAATTTATTTTCATTCTTCTTCTTCTTCTTCTTCTTCTACAGCTCGCTGCGCTCCATCTTCTCTTTGTGTTGTCGGACCTTCTCTGAGAGAGTCTGGGTCAGGAAGACAAACCGGTCCTTCTTCAGGTGCTGACCAGTTACCTGCTTCTTTACATCAATTGACAAGTAGTCTTCTTCTGCTCCATACTTTGGCCAGTGGACTAGGCCGTCCCCATTAGGAGACCTACACACACACACACACACACGCACACACACAGACACATGTTATAAGAGTCTTATCTCCATGTGTTTAGTAGCTGGTAATCAGGGTGAATTCCTACCCTGTGCGAGCAAAGTTGGCCCAGTAGCTCATCACGGTTCTGCTCAGCTCTTCCTCCTCTTCATCACATGCACCTAAAATAATGATAATCTGTTAAAACATTGTGCACTCTAGGAAACCCAGATCTCTGGTGGTCTACTGAAATAGTGATTTTTATATTGCACTTACCAGTTAATTTGACATGGGTAGTTGTGAAGCAGAGTCCTAATACTGTAAAGAGTTCATCTCCATGGTCACTCCCAACAAAGCTTGGCCTTTTTGCCTGCAGGAATTTGGGAGGATGCTGGTACTCATACAGGTATACAGGAGCGCCTGCATCTAGTAGTAGACAAATGGGTGTGATATATTTTGTTTATGAAAGTGTGCCATAGTAAATATGAAACAATGGTGCTTAAGTAGATCTGCATAATCTTGTGTAAGTTAAATACCTCTGTGGGCATTAGCGACCTTAATGGCTGGAATGGCACACGTCACATCTCCAAGCAGCTCAGTGAACCCATCTCTGTTCTTCACACGATCTTCACCGCTTCCAATATATTCATCAGCCAACAAATCTCTGAACATCACATCTTCAGGCTTGAGAAAATGAGCGACACATCTGTCAGATAAGTTTGAGCATGGTGAAGCAGAGTAATATTGTAATGTCCAGCAGTGTTTGCCTTACATTAGGGTAGAACATGAACATCAAGTTCATGACCGTCTCCTTATCTAATCCCTCTGTCCAGTTCGGAGGAGCAAAGAGCTAAGGGAAGACAATTAACATTTCAGACATGCAGTAACACAAAACATAATCACAATTTCACAGACTCATCTGGAAATCAGTGATCTCTTCAGTCATACAAATGCCAGTAACATTCCCACTTACATCAACAAGTATCCAGCCCCCTTCATCATTATTAACGCCGGTCATGAATGGTACAGTGAGAAGTTCATGTTTATGGAGCAGCTCATCCACAGGTTTTGTCAGGAAATGTCCATCAACATTTGGGGGAATTCTAAATTTTTGCTCCGTCAGAGAATAAAATGTGACAACACAATATATAAAAATTAAAATTTCATAGACATCTTGCAGAAGACAATACAGACTCATTTTCAGTTAATACCATCAGGTCAGATTATATCAGTTTTGTGTACGATATCTCACCTGCCCAATGGCCACAATAGTGTTAATATCGAGGTTTTTCATGCAGTCAGCCATCTTCTCTGTGCTTTCCGGACTGCAGCCAGAAATATTTGCTACCATCTGAGGAGAGATATGTGGGATTGATCTCAGCAGTTTATAAGAACAAATATGTTGTGCTGTGATACTCCCAATTTTGTGCACTGAAGAATGTTTAAACATAAAAATAAACACTGTAAATTAACCTGCGCTAGCGGTCGAGGGTCAGTTGCAAGAAGCGAATCCATTGCAGCAGTGCCACTCTCAGCAATGGCACGATGGAACAGGCCATCAGACAACGGTGAGAGAAGCTGTTGATTCACACAACAGAAAAAATGAAAGCTTCTGTGGACAGTAGTGACTTTACAGTGACATAACTGTCTAACACTTGTAAAAGAAAAGTGAGTTTATTTAAGCACTTTATCAGCAGGTTGAACCTTACCAGGAGGGATACGCTTGTTCCGCCTGCAGACTCCCCAAAAATGGTAACTAAATCTGGGTTTCCTCCAAAGTTGTGAATGTGCTGCTGGATCCACCTCAGAGCTTGTACCTGGTCCAACAGGCCAAAGTTCCCTGACATGTGCTTGTCTCCAGTGCTGGATAGAGCAGAAAAGTATAATCTACACTGTCTGATAAAACTTTTTTCAAGACCCAGTTTTGAATTTTTATAAAAAGTAGAAGGATGTAATCATAGTATATTCATTCTAACTCTGCTCAGTGATTTGAGTTATTTTACCTGAGAAAACCCAGAAGTCCCAAGCGGTACTGGATCAGAACCACAACCATATCCTGGTAAGCAGCCAGAGCGGAGCCATCATACCCTGAAGCTGACCCCATAGCGAACCCTCCACCATGGATCCAGACCATGACCTGGTAAAGTAACGAAAGACTGATATTTTACACAAAGCATAAAGCACATTTTGACTTTATTCTTTCTGAGCTCATAAAAACCTCAACCAAACTACTACAACAACTAACATCAAATAAAGACATTAATCTGACTAAAGCATAACACGTATGGTGACAAAAACAGGACATCAGCGTCTTTGCAGTCTGGGTCTAAATATGGGCATCATGACTCATTTTGCCATATGAATTCTTCAAAAAGTAATCAAGTCAACTTCTACATAGTTGCAGCAACTTACTGGGAGCTTGGCATTGTGAGCTCTGTTTGCAGGGGTGTAAATGTTGAGGTAAAGGCAGTCCTCTGAGATGTCTGGTAACTCTACCAACATGGCACCAATTTTATCTCTCAGAAATATAGAAAACTGTTTATTTTGAACACACCTGAAAAAACAGACATGTTTCTGTAGTGAATATGGGACATCATTTCTCCAAGCGTGGTATGTAAGACGTGAAGCACATGAAGGCCTTACATAGGTGGCTTCTGGGTGGCATCTCTCACTCCTTCCCATCCCTCTACAGGCTGGGGTGCAGCCAGTCTCAGAGCAGGACCTACGGGTGGCTTGGCAAATGGGACACCCAGGTAGGCGTGGACCCCAGTCTCCTTCCCCTTTACACTCACATACTGACCTCTCAGGCTCCCGAGCTCTGTGTGGACTTCAGGTGCTGTCAGGATATTAGGACTGTATCAAAATCATAATGTCGCAATTTCCTGGCGAAAATATGTATTATAGCTAAGTAACAAATACAGTTCCTTCATATATACTGCATGTGGTTGTTGAATGGTTGTATGACCCCATTTACACCTGGCATTAAAATGTGTCTTGTATCCAGACTGCATCTAGATATGATTTAAGCTGATTACATTTACGTCTGGTATTAATATGTGTCTCCAGTGTCCATATTGAGATCTGATTTCTCTGTCTGAAAGAGCTGAGAGGAAGGCTGTATGCGCACAGACTTGCAGCCAAGCACTGCCTGAGAGGTGGTGTGTAATGCATGGACACATCTGCCCCAAAAGCTGCTATTCAGGAGTAGAGAGAGACGCTGAGCACAGACAGAGCTCCTCCTTGGTCAAGGTGGTACAGTGACCGGATGAGCGCTACGAATGTGCTGCACACCCTGCTGAAGCTCTGAATATTTGCTGATTACTAATGAAGCTAAACGTATTTAGGTAGACAATGAGCTACATTGTCATTTTCATCAAAATGAGCTATGCTCTGAGCTGGACATGTAACATTGGTCGTTTGATGCAGTCGGCTGTGAAATGAGAGCGCAGGGACCTTCTACAAGGTGCAATTTCATTATTATACAGTGTGGTGATACTGTAGGCTGTATATAAAGGTGGATGACATGACAGCTTCCCAAAAGTGAAGCTAAAATATCTTGTTCACCCCCCTGGTGGATAACTGTAGTACATGTCATAAATCCTGCCTCTTTGATGTTAACAGATGGGACATGGTCAAAACTGAAAAAAACTTGGAGTAGAGCCGCCACTCCTTTGCATTGAAAGGAGCAGGACTAGGTGGAGAGATTATATCTCCACATCGGCCTGGGAACACCTCGGGATCCCCCAGTCAGAGCTGGTTAATGTGCACAGGAAAGGGAAGTTTAGGGTCCTCTGCTGGTTGATAAGATAAGATAAAATAAGATAAGATGAGATGAACCTTTATTAATCCCTGGAGGGAAATTCGAGTGATGATGATGAGTGTAGCAGTCGACCGATTAATCGCTTGGCTGATTACTTGACTTGACTTGGAGAGACCATAGGTGTTGTTTAATAAATGTTTACTGAAGTTGAGAAATTTTGTGTATCATTTGTTATTATCAAGCTGTTATATTTTATCAGATGGAGAAAAAAAAAAAATCACCCAAACATATCGGGCCCCTAAAAATCGGCATCATATATTGGCCAACAGCTGTCCTGATTCTCTAATAAATCGGCATCGGCCATAAAAAACCCATATCGGTCAACCTCTAGACGATTGAGTGAGTGTGAACTTCATATTGTGCTACCAAAATCACTTCACACATCAAGGGTCTCCTTTTGTTTATACTATGACACAAAGTTTGGAATAATGTGATTTAAAATTTACTGGAATGTTGTGAAATATATCCAATAACTTCTTACCAAAAATATTTTCCCAATAAAAATTGACCAGAATGAATTTGTATTATATCTGGATATTTAGATAGAAACGGGGCCACACATTAAGCCCTGTAGAAACATGTTCTTGGCAAAACACCTTTCTGCACATACGAGCGTTAGAGTGGAAAGTCAAGTTAGTCCAGTCATAAGTTTTAACATGTCTTTGGGAAATGATTAGTTGAACAAAATGAGAGAATGCACAACATGCATCTAAAGAAGTGGCCACAGCCAAACATGGGAGTGGCAGCTTTGTTTGGGGTGCATGGTGAGGTATGGCTGGGTGTGTGTATAAGTGTATTTATGGATGTAATAGGTGAGAATATGAGTAGTAAGTAAGTGTATGGATGTATAGGGAGTGTGTTGCAGTATAGATATAGGTGAAGAGATTTATATATTTTCTGTTACCTTATTCTATATGGAGAGATGTGTTTTAATGACGCATGATGTTTCAGGATACCTCAGTTATCTGTGACTTATAATGTTACCTTCCTCAGAAGAGGACGACTATAGAAATAAGTTGTGCTTTATTTGATGTCAAATTGCTTAAATCAAACTAAAAATCAAAATAAGCTTCTGCTCCCACATTGCCTTGTTGTCTCCTGACATTTGGATCTGTATGTTGGGGGGGTGGCATCAGCACCAGGGATGCCACCAAACTGAACAAACTGGTGAGGAGGGCTGGGTCTGTGGCTGGATGTGAGCTGGACAGTCTGGAGGTGGTGGCAGAGGGGAGGACCAGGAGGAGAACCCCTCCCACCCCCTCTATGAGCAACTGGTCCAGATGAGGAGTACATTCAGCCAGAGACTGATCCCCCCTCGGCACACTACAAACCGTCTGGGTCAGTCCTTTCTTTTGGTGGCCATCAGGCTCCATAACCAAGGTCTGACCCCCATGCGACTCTGATCATCTGCTTCGTATTTATTCCTGGATCAAAATGTATACAATTACATATAATTATAGAATTACATATATATATGCAATGCATATGCAATACCCACCCACCTGCTGCACTTCACTTATTACTGTTTTGCTTATCTTATTTATTTTATTGCCAATTTCCTTCATTGCACCTTCTCTTTTACTTTTACTTATTGTATTCATCTGTACTGTTGTTGCTGCTGCTATGACACCCGAATTTCCCTCCGAGGATTAATAAAGGTTCATCTTATCTTATTTTATCTTATCTTATCTCATAAGATAAGCAAAAATTATGATAAGTAGCCCAATTATAACAATCAAGATTACCTTGATGCACAATGATACAAACAAGTCGCATCAAGTCAACAAGAGACATGAGAATTACATTTAAAGAGGATAGGCTATAGCGTAATTTGAGTTGGTCTGCCATGTATTATTCAGACTAACAGTGAAGCAAAGAAATGAGTGATCTCCTACTTACCATGTAGGTCGGCAGCAACATGGAGAAATAAAAGAAACGATAGAAAGAAACTCTGCTTTACGCAGAACTTCATGGTGGTTGTCAGTGAGGGTTGCGACA
The DNA here is from genome assembly GCA_947000775.1 of Pterois miles. NCBI lineage: Eukaryota > Metazoa > Chordata > Actinopteri > Perciformes > Scorpaenidae > Pterois > Pterois miles. Next base: position 9,311,611 of record CAMQGK010000144.1, on the reverse strand, counting down.
CTTTCTAAGAGGAAGAAGCGCAATGATGAAGTGACACCTGGAGAGAAGCTTCACCCAACTTTGAACAGGGTGGTGCTGCACGTCTATTAGCTGGAACATAAGGCGTGACTCTGCCGGTTTTATATAATGACTAGAGGGTCACATCAACAAAAAAACAGACTTTCCGCCCCTCAATGCGATCAAGATCAATCAGTTAAGATCAATTAAGAAACAGATGTTGTGCGCACTTAGAATACAGATCATGACAAACGAACACATTATTTTTTCCATTTGAATCACCTGATCACTGTCCCTAAAACTTACATTTTCAGAAAGCTGTTCATGTAGAAATGAAAAATAGCTTGTATTAAATACTTGTCTGTTACAGAATGGGTGAATTCTACCACTTGCACTTTTCCCATGCTCTGCAGTGTTATAAATGTATTTCATGGACAGCATGTTTCTTAAAGCTGCTATATGATTGTATTTCATAAAATGACATTTCAAACAGATTACATGCATGTAAGCCTTAAATACCACAATTTCTATCTCGAGTGTTTCACTTAACAACAAGGGATCGTAAAAAGGACAGTACTGAACACCAGAAGTGTGGAAGTTCTGATAGTACAGAGTAGGCTGCCAGAGGACGCAAGTTCACTGTGCTCCATCTCCTCTTTGTGTTGTTGGACCTTCTCTGAGAGAGTCTGGGTCAGAAAGACAAACCGGTCCTTCTTCAGGTGCTGACCAGTTACCTGCTTCTTTACATCAATTGACAAGTAGTCTTCTTCTGCTCCATACTTTGGCCAGTGGACTAGGCCGTCCCCATTAGGAGACCTACACACACACACACACACACACACACACACACACACACACACACAAGACACACGTTATAAGAGTCTTATCTCCATGTGTTTAGTAGCTGGTAATCAGGGTGAATTCCTACCCTGTGCGAGCAAAGTTGGCCCAGTAGCTCATCATGGTTCTGCTCAGCTCTTCCTCCTCTTCATCACATGCACCTAAAATAATGATAATCTGTTAAAACATTGTGCACTCTAGGAAACCCAGAACTCTGGTGGTCTACTGAAATAGTGATTTTTATATTGCACTTACCAGTTAACTTGACATGGGTAGTTGTGAAGCAGAGTCCTAATACTGTAAAGAGTTCATCTCCATGGTCACTCCCAACAAAGCTTGGCCTTTTTGCCTGCAGGAATTTGGGAGGATGCTGGTACTCATACAGGTATACAGGGGCGCCTGCATCTAGTAGTAGACAAATGGGTGTGATATATTTTGTTTATGAAAGTGTGCCACAGTCAATATGAAACAATGGTGCTTAAATAGATCTGCATAATCTTGTGTAAGTTAAATACCTCTGTGGGCATTAGCGACCTTAATGGCTGGAATGGTAAACATCACATCTCCAAGCAGCTCAGTGAACCCATCTCTGTTCTTCACACGATCTTCACCGCTTCCAATATATTCATCAGCCAACAAATCTCTGAACATCACATCTTCAGGCTTGAGAAAATGAGCGACACATCTGTCAGATAAGTTTGAGCATGGTGAAGCAGAGTAATATTGTAATGTCCAGCAGTGTTTGCCTTACATTAGGGTAGAACATGAACATCAAGTTCATGACCGTCTCCTTATCTAATCCCTCTGTCCAGTTTGGAGGAGCAAAGTGCTAAGGGAAGACAATTAACATGTCAGACATGCAGTAACACAAAACAAAATCACAATTTCACAGACTCATCTGGAAATGAGTGATCTCTTCAGTCATACAAATGCCAGTAACATTCCCACTTACATCAACAAGTATCCAGCCCCCTTCATCATTATTAACGCCGGTCATGAATGGTACAGTGAGAAGTTCATGTTTATGGAGCAGCTCATCCACAGGTTTTGTCAGGAAATGTCCATCAACATTTGGAAGAACTCCCAGTTTTTCATCCTTGAGAGAATAAAATGTGTAACAGAAAAGGTTGAGATAAAGACAACACAATATATAGAAATTAAAATTTCATAGACATCTTGCAGAAGACAATACAGACTCATTTTCAGTTAATACCATCAGGTCAGATTATATCAGTTTTGTGTACGATATCTCACCTGCCCAATGGCCACAATAGTGTTAATATCGAGGTTTCTCATGCAGTCAGCCATCTTCTCTGTGCTTTCCAGACTACAGCCAGATATATTTGCTACCATCTGAGGAGAGATATGTGTGATTGATCTCAGCAGTTTAGAAGAGCAAATATGTTGTGCTGTGATACTCCCAATTTTGTGCACTGAAGAATGTTTAAACACAAAAATAAACACTGTAAATTAACCTGCGCTAGCGGTCGAGGGTCAGTTGCAAAAAGCGAATCCATTGCAGCAGTGCCACTCTCAGCAATGGCACGATGGAACAGGCCGTCAGACAACGGTGAGAGAAGCTGTTGATTCACACAACAGAAAAAATGAAAGCTTCTGTGGACAGGAGTGACTTTACAGTGACATAACTGTCTAACACTTGTAAAAGAAAAGTGAGTTTATTTAAGCACTTTATCAGCAGGTTGAACCTTACCAGGAGGGATACGCTCATTCCGCCTGCAGACTCCCCAAATATGGTAACTAAATCTGGATTTCCTCCAAAGTTGTGAATGTGCTGCTGGATCCACCTCAGAGCTTGTACCTGGTCCAACAGGCCAAAGTTCCCTGACATGTGCTTGTCTCCAGTGCTGGATAGAGCAGAAAAGTATAATCTACACTGTCTGATAAAACTTTTTTCAAGACCCAGTTTTGAATTTTTATAAAAAGTAGAAGGATGTAATCATAGTATATTCATTCTAACTCTGCTTAGTGATTTGAGTTATTTTACCTGAGAAAACCCAGAAGTCCCAAGCGGTACTGGATCAGAACCACAACTATATCCTGGTAAGCAGCCAGAGCGGAGCCATCATACCCTGAAGCTGACCCCATAGCGAACCCTCCACCATGGATCCAGACCATGACCTGGTAAATTAACGAAAGACTGATATTTTACACAAAGCATAAAGCACATTTTGACTTTATTCTTTCTGAGCTCATAAAAACCTCAACCAAACTACTACAACAACTAACATCAAATAAAGACATTAATCTGACTAAAGCATAACACATATGGTGACAAAAACAGGACAACATCAGCGTCTTTGCAGTCTGGGTCTAAATATGGGCATCATGACTCATTTTGCCATATGAATTCTTCAAAAAGTAATCAAGTCAACTTCTACATAGTTGCAGCAACTTACTGGGAGCTTGGCATTGTGAGCTCTGTTTGCTGGGGTGTAAATGTTGAGGTAAAGGCAGTCCTCTGAGATGTCTGGTAACTCTACCAACATGGCACCAATTTTATCAAACTGTTTATTTTGAACACACCTGAAAAACAGACATGTTTCTGTAGTGAATATGGGACATCATTTCTCCAAGCATGGTATGTAAGACGTGAAGCACATGAAGGCCTTACATAGGTGGCTGCTGGGTGGTGTTTCTCACTTCTTCCCATCTCTCTACAGGCTGGGGTGCAGCCAGTCTCAGAGCAGGGCCTACAGGTGGCTTGGCAAATGGGACACCCAGGTAGGCGTGGACCCCAGTCTCCTTCCCCTTTACACTCACATACTGACCTCTCAGGCTCCCGAGGTCTGTGTGGACTTCAGGTGCTGTCAGGATATTAGGACTGTATCAAAATCATAATGTCACAATTTCCTGGCGAAAATATGAATTACAGCTAAGTAACAAATACAGTTCCTTCATATATACTGCATGTGGTTGTTGAATGGTTGTATGACCCCATTTACACCTGGCATTAAAATGTGTCTTGTATCCAGACTGCATCTAGATATGATTTAAGCTGATTACATTTACGTCTGGTATTAATATGTGTCTCCAGTGTCCATATTGAGATCTGATTTCTCTGTCTGAAAGAGCTGAGAGGAAGGCTGTATGTGCACAGACTTGCAGCCAAGCACTGCCTGAGAGGTAGTGTGTAATGCATGGACACATCTGCCCCAAAAGCTGCTATTCAGGAGTAGAGAGAGACGCTGAGCACAGACAGAGCTCCTCCTTGGTCAAGGTGGTACAGTGACCGGATGAGCGCTACGAACGTACTGCACACCCCGCCGAAGCTCTGAATATTTGCTGATTACTAATGAAGCTAAACGTATTTAGGTAGACAATGAGCTACATTGTCATTTTCATCAAAATGAGCTATGCTCTGAGCTGGACATGTAACATTGGTCGTTTGATGCAGTCGGCTGTGAAATGAGAGCGCAGGGACCTTCTACAAGGTGCAATTTCATTATTATACAGTGTGGTGATACTGTAGGCTGTATATAAAGGTGGATGACATGACAGCTTCCCAAAAGTGAAGCTAAAATATCTTGTTCACCCCCCTGGTGGATAACTGTAGTACATGTCATAAATCCTGCCTCTATGATGTTAACAGATGGGACAGGGTCAAAACTAAAAAAAAACTTGGAGTAGAGCCGCCACTCCTTTGCATTGAAAGGAGCAGGACTAGGTGGAGAGATTATATCTCCACATCGGCCTGAGAACACCTCGGGATCCCCCAGTCAGAGCTGGCTGGCTGTGAGGTATGGCTGGGTGTGTATAAGTGTATTTATGGATGTAATAGGTGAGAATATGAGTAGTAAGTAAGTGTATGGATGTATAGTGAATGTGTTGCAGTATAGATATAGGTGAAGAGATTTATATATTTTCTGTTACCTTATTCTATATGGAGAGATGTGTTTTAATGATGCATGATGTTTCAGGATACCTCAGTTATCTGTGACTAATAATGTTACCTTCCTTTTCCTCAGAAGAGGACGACTATGGAAATAAATTGTGCTTTATTTGATGTCAAATAGCTTAAATCAAAGTAAAAATCAAAATAAGCTTCCTCTCCCACATTGCCTTGTTGTCTCCTGACATTTGGATCTGTATGTTGGGGGGGTGGCATCAGCACCAGGGATGCCACCAAACTGAACAAACTGGTGAGGAGGGCTGGGTCTGTGGCTGGATGTGAGCTGGACAGTCTGGAGGTGGTGGCAGAGGGGAGGACCAGGAGGAGAACCCCTCCCACCCCCTCTATGACCAACTGGTCCAGATGAGGAGTACATTCAGCCAGAGACTGATCCCCCCTCGGCACACTACAAACCGTCTGGGTCAGTCCTTTCTTTTGGTGGCCATCAGGCTCCATAACCAAGGTCTGACCCCCATGCGACTCTGATCATCTGCTTCGTATTTATTCCTGGATCAAAATGTATACAATTACATATAATTATAGAATTACATATACATATGCAATGCATATGCAATACCCACCCACCTGCTGCTCTTTACTTATTACTGTTTTGCTTATTTATTTTATTGCTAATTTCCTTCATTGCACCTTCTCTTTTACTTTTTACTTATTGTATTCATCTGTACTGTTGTTGCTGCTGCTATGACAACCGAATTTCCCTCCGGGGATTAATAAAGGTTCATCTTATCTTATTTTATCTTATCTTATCTCATAAGATAAGCAAAAATTATGATAAGTAGCCCAATTATAACAATCCAGATTACCTCGATGCACAATGATACAAACAAGTCGCATCAAGTCAACAAGAGACATGAGAATTACATTTAAAGAGGATAGGCTATAGTGTAATTTGAGTTGGTCTTCCATGTATTATTCAGACTAACAGTGAAGCAAAGAAATGAGTGATCTCCTACTTACCATGTAGGTCGGCAGCAATACGGAGAAATAAAAGAAACGACAGAAAGAAACTCTGCTTTACGCGGAACTTCATGGTGGTTGTCTGTGAGGGTTGCGACACTTTCTAAGAGGAAGAAGCGCAATGATGAAGTGACACCTGGAGAGAAGCTTCACCCAACTTTGAAGAGGGTGGTGCTGCACTTCTATTAGCTGGAACATAAGGCGTGACTCTGCCGGTTTTATATAATGACTAGGGTGTCACATCAACAAAAAAAACAGACTTTCCGCCCCTCAATGCGATCAAGATCAATCAGTTAAGATCAATTAAGAAACAGATGTTGTGCGCACTTCGAATACAGATCATGACAAACGAACACGTTATTTTTTCCATTTGAATCACCTGATCACTGTCCCTAAAACTTACATTTTCAGAAAGCTGTTCATGTAGAAATGAAAAATAGCTTGTATTAAATACTTGTCTGTTACAGAATGGGTGAATTCTACCACTTGCACTTTTCCCATGCTCTGCAGTGTTATAAATGTATTTCATGGACAGCATGTTTCTTAAAGCTGCTATATGATTGTATTTCATAAAATGACATTTCAAACAGATTACATGCATGTAAGCCTTTAATACCACAACTTCTATCTTGACTGTTTCACTTAACAGCTTCAAAAGTTTTTGTGTTTTTTAATTATATATTAGATTAAGGAGATATTAAATATGTGGGCAAAAACTGTGGGCTCATCTCAGGTATTCACCCAATTTGTAAATTTTGACCCACTTCTGCCACGTCACACGCAGCTTTTTAAGTTCAACTGTGGGATTTGAAGATTTTGAAAGGATCTCCTTTCCAAATATCAGCCAATACATGGTGCTCTTTATAGGTTACAAGCATTACAAAAGTACTTCAATTAGTTGCAGTATTTGAAATCTTCTTCTCCATCTTCTCTTTGTGTTGTTGGACCTTCTCTGAGAGAGTCTGGGTCAGGAAGACAAACCGGTCCTTCTTCAGGTGCTGACCAGTTACCTGCTTCTTTACATCAATTGACAAGTAGTGTTCTTCTGCTCCATACTTTGGCCAGTGGACTAGGCCGTCCCCATTAGGAGACCTACACACACACACACACACACACACACACACACACACACACACACACACACACACACGTTATACAAAAGTCTTATCACCATCACCGGCCCTCCCTGGAAGCTAAGCTGTCATGCTTTATTGAATTTCCCTAACTTGTGCCAGAGAGGGCAGTGCTGCACCGCAGTGAACTGAGGGGGAAACAGATGATAGACAGGACGAGACTAGACAAAGTGGGGAGAGTATGGACAAGCAGGCAGTGCTATTAGAATGCAAGAGTGTAAACTGCTGTGTTATTCCTGATAACCAACACCTCACAAAACAAAACAAGGGATCGTAAAAAGGACAGTACTGAACACCAGAAGTGTGGAAGTTCTGATAGTGTAGAGTAGGCTGCCAGAGGACGCAAGTGAGGGAGGAATGTGTAGAGGGCACGAGTTTAGAGTGAAGGCTGAGGAGTAACTCGGCACATTCTGGAGGGTCTCGCTAGATCTCAACAGTGGGACTCGACAGGAGCTGGAAAGCCTTGAACAAACATGCATGTGTGATGGACACCGAAGCCCAGCAGTGATGGTCACGCACACGCATAAAATATTAAGATATCTTACTGCAAGACTAAAATATGCATCAATCTCATTAAAGGCTGACACCACCCACTGTGGTGTTAAACCGTGAGAATAAATGCAGACAAGAAAAAAAAAGAAAGAGTCTTATCTCCATATGTATAGTAGCTGGTAATCAGGGTGAATTCCTACCCTGTGCGAGCAAAGTTGGCCCAGTAGCTCATCATGGTTCTGCTCAGCTCTTCCTCCTCTTCATCACATGCACCTAAAATAATGATAATCTGTTAAAACATTGTGCACTCTAGGAAACCCAGATCTCTGGCGGTCTACTGAAATAGTGATTGCACTTACCAGCTAATTTGATATGGGTAGTTGTGAAGCAAAATCCTAATACTGTAAAGAGTTCATCTCCATGGTCACTCCCAACAAAGCTTGGCCTTTTTGCCTGCAGGAATTTGGGAGGATGCTGGTACTCATACAGGTATACAGGGGCGCCTGCATCTAGTAGTAGACAAATGGGAGTAATATATTTTGTTTATGAAAGTGTGCCACAGTACATATGAATCAAAGGTGCTTAAGTAGATCTGCATAATGTTGTGTAAGTTAAATACCTCTGTGGGCATTAGCGACCTTAATGGCTGGAATGGTAAACATCACATCTCCAAGCAGCTCAGTGAACCCATCTCTGTTCTTCACACGATCTTCACCGCTTCCAATATATTCATCAGCCAACAAATCTCTGAACATCACATCTTCAGGCTTGAGAAAATGAGCGACACATCTGTCAGATAAGTTTGAGCATGGTGAAGCAGAGTAATATTGTAATGTCCAGCAGTGTTTGCCTTACATTAGGGTAGAACATGAACATCAAGTTCATGACCATCTCCTTATCTAATCCCTCTGTCCAGTTTGGAGGAGCAAAGAGCTAAGGGAAGACAATTAACATTTCAGACATGCAGTAACACAAAACATAATCACAATTTCACAGACTCATCTGGAAATCAATAATCTCTTCAGTCATACAAATGCCAGTAACATTCCCACTTACATCAACAAGTATCCAGCCCCCTTCATCATTATTAACGCCGGTCATGAATGGTACAGTGAGAAGTTCATGTTTATGGAGCAGCTCATCCACAGGTTTTGTCAGGAAATGTCCATCAACATTTGGAAGAACTCTCAGTTTTTCATCCTTGACAGAATAAAATGTGTAACAGAAAAAGTTGAGAGTTTAAAGTGAACATTTCATAGACATCTTGCAGAACACATTTTAGGCTCATCTCTTCCAACCTCATCAAGTCAGTCTATATCAGTTTTTCATAAAATATCTCACCTGCCCAATAGCCATAGTAGTGTTAGTATCGAGGTTTGTCATACAGTCAGCCATCTTCTCTGTGCTTTCGAGGCTACAGCCAGATATATTTGATACCATCTGAGGAGAGATATGTGGGATTCATCTCAACAGTTTGGAAAAGTTAATATATTATGTTGTGAAACTGATTTTGTGCACTGAAAATGGACCTGCATTGATGGTAGAGGATCATATACAAGGAGCATATCCAATGCAGCAGTGCCACTCTCAGCAATGGCTCGGTGGAACAGGCCGTTGGACAACGGTGAGAGAAGCTGTTGGTTCAAGCAACAGAATAAATTGAAGGTTTGGTGGATAGTAGTGACTTTGCAGTGACATTAATTGTGCCACACCTGCAAAAAAGTTTACGATAACGATACAGATTTTCAAAATGCATACATACTATTCCTGTGGTCTACGACAGTTCAAAAATATTAGTAAACGTGAACAACTCTTTCTGAAATCTAAAAACTAGAGTGCTAAATCTCAAATTTGTGATGCCATAAGGTATAACGTGTGGAATTGCTCCATAGACAATGATCAGGAGAGATGTTATAGGTGACACTGAGAGCACCCAGGGGTGATCTGCATTAATGGGTGCATTTTCTGTTTTAAAACTGAGATCACTTCAACAGAATAAAGCTCATTTTGGTATAAAAGAAAACAAACATCACAACAACATTTTCTGTAGAGCAGTTACAAAATTTAGACACAGTGTCATCACAAGTTTGAGACTTGGCCCTTTGGTTTCTGATATTGAGAGAGACCAGGTCATATTAACAAATATTGATTGAACTTTCCTAGACTATGGAAATAATATATTGGAATCCTTAATTTTGGTGGTTCCCCCTTAAAGAGCTTAATCAGCAGGTTGAACCTTACCAGGAGGGATACGCTCGTTCCGCCTGCAGACTCCCCAAATATGGTAATTAAATCTGGGTTTCCTGCAAAGTTGTGAATGTGCTGCTGGATCCACCTCAGAGCTTGTACCTGGTCCAACAGGCCAAAGTTCCCTGACATGTGCTTGTCTCCAGTGCTGGATAGAGCAGAAAATTATAATCTGCACCGTCTGATAAAAGTGACCCAGTTTTGAATTGTTGTTCACATGTGGCACCAATCAAATCAAAGGTATGTAATCATAGTATTCATTCTAACTGTGTTTAGTGATTTTGAGTTGTTTTACCTGAGAAAGCCCAGAAGTCCCAAGCGGTACTGGATCAGAACCACAACCATATCCTGGTAAGCAGCCAGAGCGGAGCCATCATATATTGAAGCTGACCCCATAGTGAACCCTCCACCATGGATCCAGACCATGACCTGGTAAAGTAATGAAAGTCCTTGATATTTTCCACAAAGCATAAAGTACATTTTCACTGTATTCTTTCTGAGCTCATAAAAACCTCAACCAAACTACATAAAACATCAAATTAAGACATTAATCTGACTAAAGAATAACATTGATGGTGACAAAAACAGGACAACATCAGCGTCTTTGCAGCCTGGGTCTAAATATGGGCATCATGACTCATTTTGCCATATGAATTCTTCAAAAAGCAATCAAGTCAACTTCTACATATTTGCAGCAACTTACTGGGAGCTTGGCATTGTGAGATCTGTTTGCAGGGGTGTAAATGTTGAGGTAAAGGCAGTCCTCTGAGATGTCTGGTAACTCTACCGACGTGATACCGATTTTCTCAATCAGATCTATAGAAATCTGTTTCTTTTGAACACACCTGAAAAAGAGACATGTTTTTGCAGTGAATATGAAACATTTTTTTCTCCAAGTGTGATATGTAACAACTGAAGCACATGAAGGCCTTACATGGGTGGCTGCTGGGTAGCGTTTCTCACTCCTTCCCATCCCTCTACAGGCTGGGGTGCAGCCAGTCTCAGAGCAGGGCCTACGGGTGGCTTGGCAAATGGGACACCCAGGTAGGCGTGGACCCCAGTCTCCTTCCCCTTTACACTCACATACTGACCTCTCAGGCTCCCGAGCTCTGTGTGGACTTCAGGTGCTGTCAGGATATTTTTAATTAAAATCATAATGTAACACAATATCTGTTCAATTAATATATCTATGTAAAAAATCTGTTAATAGCCACAAATACAGATAGCTCAGTCTGTAGGGAGTTGCCTTGGGAACCGGAGGGTCACCGGTTCAAGTCCCGACATGGACCAAGAACTGAGTAGCTGGAGAGGTGCCAGTTTACCTCTTGGGCACTGCCGAGGTGTCCCTGAGCAAGGCACCAAACCCCCAACTGCTCGGGGCGCTTGTCAGGAGAAGCCCCATCACTCTGACATCTCTCCATTGATGCATGTGCATGTGTGTGTTTCAAGTCTGCACGTACCGTGTATAAGTTAACAAACAGAGTGTAAAAGTTGAATTTCCCCTTGCGGGACTAATAAAGGTTGATCTTCTTCTTCTTCTTCTTCTTAACATCTGGTCGTTGCTTGGTTCAGCTAATTTTGAAACTGACAAGTTGACAAGAGTTAAAAAGAATAACAAGTTTCGCTATCGCAATGATTGTAACATACATTTTGAGTGTAAATCTTTTATTTTGAAATAACTGGTTTCAATGCAGCGAATTCGATTGTTATCAGACTATTAAACAGGCGTTATCAGTCACTATAAGCCCATAGATGTGGATCAGTAGGGGCCTACATCACTCACTAATGGGATTTATCATCTAATCATACTAGTAGATCAACAAAAGGTATTAACACAAAACAAAACAAACAAACAAAACAAACAAACACAACAGGGACCTCTAGTGACCGTAGCAATTATGACAGGAGCAGAAGCAGAAGTCAGATGCTGCAGTATAGATGGTGTGAAACTCCATGAAGGGTAAATGTTGACTGGGACACAAAACACAGGACCAGGAGACTGGAGGTTGCATCCTGTGTGGAACCAACAATGTGTAATTTTCTTTGTGTTTGAAGTTATTTTAACCCAAAATATAATGTTTTCCTGAAACTTAACTGTGTGTTGTTTGCCTATACCTAAAGAAGTTGTAGTTTTGTTGCTTAAACCTAAAGAGGCCTTTTTGTTTGTGTTCAAAGCGTGGCGTTTCATTCAACTGCACATAAAAATAATGGGCGCCTTTCTGAACACTCAAGGTCACCTTGCAAAAATCAAACAATAAAAACAATCAGTCCATCAAGCAGGCAATAAAACAACATAAGGTAATAATACTACCAATAATACAGTAGGCTTGTTCGAGATGAACAGCACCACGACCGGAAAAACACAGTTTCCAGCCCCTTTCCAGCCACCTGCACCGAATTTACAGGAAGTCACAGAAAAAGTTACATCCTGTTACATCCGATTGGTAGGCTACCTGTAGTTTTCAGACCAGGTTGGGATTTATTTATTTATTTATTTTATATTCATTATTATTTATTTATTTGTTTGTAAATATATTTGGAAATGTGCATGTATCTGGTATTGGATTTTGTACTTTATTATTTTTAAGTCCACCTTGTAAAGCACACTGCAATGAGCACTGGTTTTGATATAATGCCTTAGGTCTTGCAGTCGGTGCAGAGCAACTGTGGCACCTGGCTCTAAAAACTGTGGCGTCTCGATCTTGTGAGGTTTTTGTTTCCCATGCATGCATAAGTGCAAGTCGGGATCAAGTTGCACACCACTCTAACCGGCATGCATTGTGTGGTGTTCGCTGGTGATCAATTCTGCGCAGGCCTGACTCATCTGGAGCAAGCCTATTGTGACCAAGTGACTGAGTGGGGAGGGGAGCTGTTGCAGACTCTAATTAAAATGAGTTGCTGCAGCTGTGCCAGCTGTTCGCTGCCATTTGGGGCTGCTGAGGACAGGTAGGTGGGCTGTAAGATGAGGTTCCAGCATTAGGTAAGGCCAGATCAGTTAATGTGGGGACTTGGGAGTGTGACAGTCGCTTTTCAGCTTGTGTTGAGGCTCTACTGCTGCATGTGGAAGCCTCCCAGCGTTTCCCCCACATCTGATTCTGTCAAGGGCCGGACCAGAGCTAAAGCTCAACCCCCAGGGGGAAGTCTTGACTTCCAGGCAAGAAAATGACTCAAATTAAATGACAATTTTCCTTATTTTGTTTGTGTTAATTATACCCCATTTGTTCCAAGACCAGTTTAGCAAACTTTCTCATTTTACAGTTCACCAGTACACTACAAAGTGTTTCTGAAAACATTTGAGAGAAATAGAGAGATTACAGTAACAGAATATTGATTCATATTTGAGCAGCGCTGCCCAGTTTGACTGTTTGATCAGAGTTTGTGAGTGATTGACAGCTGCCTCCATTGACTGAACAGCCAATAGGAAAGCTGTCTCTCTTTAAAATGACCTGTTATGGGCCAAAGTCTCCCATCATGGACTAGGTTTTTTCAAGCCTGAAAACAGAGCCACAAGGAGGTGTAGAAGTCTTCTTTTCTCTCAGAACACTTGAATTACAACATGCTGAAAGGTTATTATGGATTTTTTGCCCAGTGATACCAAAAATATTCTGCCTTCTGCAGCTTTAAAAGATAGTTTTTTCTATATGCCGTTGGCGAGCGCTCTAAAAATACTGGTGTTGTTGTGGGGAAGTTTGATGGGTATTTGCAGTACATTTTCCTGTGTGCAGGGCCCTCAGAGGATGAAGTGGCCTTGGGAGTCAAGTGTGGTGTGATAAATATTGGCTTTATCCCCACACAGTCATTATTGACCTCCACCTGGGAGGAAAAATAGGACTTGGACTTGATCTAGTCATCTTGTGTGTGCGTGATTGGCAGCTGCATGGATTATTATAATAAAGGCTTATCTGTTTTAACAAGTCCTGCACTACCTCTTTTCATTAAGGTACACAAAATGTGATTAGTTACTGGGGACCTAATGAGGAGCTAACTGCTGGAGTAAGGAACAAATCGGGAACAACTTGATAATTGATGAATTGTTAATCAGTACTTCTCTAAAAACTAATGGAGGTCTACATAGATAATGATGAGTTCCAAGAGAACAGACAAGAGATCATATATTAATGAATTATTAAGTAATGATTAGTTTGTGAATTAGTTCATGATCCCAATAGCTACTCACGTTTTTGTGTACCTTATTGTAAAGTGTTGAGTGAATGAATGCCATTAGTGAGAACAAAATAGTAAATCAACGAAATAAAATGTTACTGCTGAAGCCCAGAAATTATGACAGCGTATGAGGGCCACATTGAATGAAGTCATAATTTTAGGAGAAAAAAAAAGCTGTAATAAGTTGAAAACATATTACGGGCGACAGGACATAGCAGCCAGAGCCTGCTTCTGGACGGATAGCAACTGTTGTGTCGGTGTCTTGCCACACACATCAGTTAAAAGGTAACGTTAACTTTAACTTTAATCATCTTACTATTATTTTTCCTCTCCTGTCCCTGTTTCTAGCTGTTTCTAGTGGTGGGTGGCAGTAGGTAGCCTTCCTTGAGCTACACCGCAGCTTTTAAAAAGTGCCAGAAGACCTGCAAATGAAAAGGCATGCATTAGGGGAGGTATAGCCTGCTTGTCAGACATAATGATCATAATAATCTATATTACCAGTCCTATTGTTTCTTGAGAAACGACAACCCCCCTTTGAATAGCACTCAAAGGTAACCAACGATAGCCCTGCAGTCGACCACCCCAGCCATTTCCTCCTCCACTAAAGAGGGACTCCCCCCCGTGGTTCTTTCTTCGGAATAAACAGTTTCTTGTACAGTTTTTCCAGGTCCTGAAACTTAAGATAAATGTTATGATCATGAAGTATTTCGTTATTAGTGAACCGTAAACTACAGGAGAACTTCACAGGATGCCCCACGTTCCTCATTTTAACACAAGCTGCTCTATTTCCCCTCTAAAACAATAACACGTAAATCTCACGACTCCTTTTCTCGAAATCTCAGATTTTTTTCCCCTCGGTTTGGCCCTAAATCTCCAAATCTCAATTTCCCTCAGGAACATGCTGTTCTTTCGTAGGAATAAACGCGGTTTCTTGCGCAATCTTTTAAAGGTCCTGATACTGATGATAATGTGGTTTTGATGTGCCAAAAGATTAAGTATTTCGTTATTAGTGAAACCTGAAGTATAACTTCACAGGATGCTCCACGTTCTGTTTTACGTTTAAAATATCAATAAAACTTTATTCTCGTAATATTACGACTTTTTTCCTCAATGTGGCCTCAAGCTTAAACCACATATGATGTTTTTTGATCTATTGTCTAAAATCGGACTATACTGCATGTAGCCAATAAATCCTGCGGTCAATAACAGAGCTGAAGCACAGAGGTGATGTTGAAGAGACGCTTGTTGTTCAGACTGTAACGGTCCCGTCAGATCTACATCTGCAATCACTGCGCGCTGTTGTTGTTGTCGTCGACGTTGTTGAGCAAAGAAATGAGTGGTCTCCTACTTACCGTGTAGGTCTGCAGCAGCGCGGAGAAACAAAACAAACGATAGAAAGAAAGTGTGTTTTAAACGGAACTTCATGGTGGTTTTCTCCGTGTGGATCCAGAGAGGAGGAAGCGCAAAGACGAACTGACGCCCGGAGAGCAGCTGCAGCCAGATGTGAACAAGCGGTGCTGGATAAGGCGGGACTCCGTCGGTTTTATGACATAACTAGAGGTCACATCAAACTTTATTAATGCAGCACCTTATAGAGGTTAGAGCAGTCCAAAGTACTGACCGACAAGTGGACACTGAAAACAACAGAACAGACAATTTAACAGCAACTTAAACAGTTTGATAATTGAGACCAACGCACACGGGACAATGACATTAAATGCAATAAAATATAATCAAAAGCTATAATAACAGTAATAGTAGTAAAACAGTGTTAAGTATAAACTAGATTAAAAAAATCTAATAATAATTGTACAACTTAGATGCAAGAAAATAAGTGATTAAAGCAGCAGTGGGTAGAATTGGAGCAAAATTTGTTTTTATAAAATAGTCGCTGGAGCCTGTGGTCTCTGAGCAGCTGTCAATCACTCACAAAATCCGATCAAATGGTCAAACTAGGCAGCGCCGATCAAATATGAATCAATAGGCTGTTACTGTAATGACTTTTTCTCACCAGATGTTTTCAGAAACATCTTGTAGTGAACTGTTAAGCTGTAAAATGAGATAGTTTGTGACCTGCCAGCCATGTTCAGATCAGCTGAGGAAATACCAAGCACCGCCCACCAGCCAGAGTGAACTTTCTTATATTACAGCTAAACAGTACACTACAAGATATGTACCTGTCCTTACACTGTAAGCATTTGAGATATATGCCGTTGCAAGACCATGAAGTGCTTTCGAAACTATCGCAAGAAATTTAAAACCGATGCAGAAACTGACAACCAGTGTAAGGACTTCAGGGCTGCAGAGATTTGAGTCAGCTCTATGTGTTACTAAAGTGAGAGGAATGGTTGCACTTTAGTAATATTTTTAGATGAAAAAAACACACAATTGGTGACACAGCCTACCCCTCACGAGCCTTAAATTCAGATCATAGTCAAAGACCACACCAAGGGACAACACCATGCTCAGTCCTGTCTGAGAGACTCTTTCCTGAACTGATCAAATGGACCACCAGGGGTGGGATGGCTGGTTAGTTTCACTTCACAGAAAAAAAGGGTGATTTAAGTAGTTATGGTGTGACTTCTCACAGGGTTGGCCTGGGCAACATCAAACACCCTGTTCACACCTGGTATTGACGTGTCCGATCTCAGCTCTGAGTACAGGTGTGAACGCACAAAAGACACATTGAGATCTGATCTTTCAGACCATGGCATAGTCATGTATCCATTAGCTGCAATAACCTTTCATACAGTGAAAAATGACATCATTTACTGATTTGGAATACATTTTGAAATTTTCAACAATCTGGGGGAACAGAATGCCAAATAGTGAGTTGGTCTTTTTGAGGAGCTTTTTTAAACAGGGAAGATACATATGTACATATACATATGTGTGTGACAAGGGAAGTCTGCACATGGTACCATTACTCCTTCCTTCCATACGGATTCAAAGACAGGAGTAAAAATTGCCAAATTTGCACATAAGCAGCCTTTCCTCAGGTTAGTAACATAACATTGATTGCATTTCCTTTGCAATCTTCTGTGGCTTGCAATCTTGTGTGTAGTCCACCCTCTCTCTTTCTCTCTCTCTCTCTCTCTCTCTCTCTCTCTCTCTCACACACACACACACACACACACACACACACACACACACACACAAAGTGCCACATTTTATATTGTGATATTTACTGGAAATAACATATGATACAGCCAACATCAAGTAGGTTATCTAGAAATCTTCTCCAGCCAGCTTCCACCTTACTATGGTGTTTGTAGTGAAATGAGGAGGTATTGTACCGATAACGCCTCAGGTCTACCATGCGTTGTGCTATTGCATCTTGTCCCGGGATGGGCCTGGACCCCCAAGGCCAAACCCTAACGCAGACACCTAGCCCTCAGTCCAGTCTTTGTCTCGGGCTCATTCACATGAATGGAGGACTCCATTCCTGGAGAAGTACTGTCATGTTAAAATTAGGTTTTCCATGAGAGAGAGAGAGAGAGAGAGAGAGAGAGAGAGCAAAACAAAATATTTGTCTATCAATTAAGACCTTTAATGCCTCCACACATGGTGTCACTCTAAGTGAATGAGTGCCCTGCAGTGACTTATATACAGAACCATAAAACACCTCTCGACCGTGGTGGACTCTGAGGCTATCTGAGGGGCGAGAGGGGAGAGAAAAAATAAAAAGAGCACCAGCTGCATGCAGTGGGGCGCCAGTGCACAGGAAGTTTTCTAGCATGTCAGGCAGCCTTTGTAGCCCACTGCACTGCATATTCTCAATTTTAGGACCTCCCTGGAGGACACTTAATCATCATCCAATTAAGCCCCCCTAGAGGGAACTTCATCTTGTTTTGTCTACTGGAAGAGCACCTAGAGAACAGGGGACCTCACAAAAGGAAAATTTAACACATAGGTGAATTCTAACACTGAATCTTTTCACATGCACTGCAGTGTTAGAAATATATTTCAAGTACAACATCTGTTTCTTAAAGATAACAAGCTGCTAAGTTTGACTTCCCACTGTCACATCACACACAGCTTTTTAAGTTCAGCTGTGGAATTTGAAGATACATTTTGAAAGGATCTCCTTTCCACATTTCATACAATACATGACACTCTGGCTACAAATATTACAAAAGTACTTGAAATTGTTAAATTTATTTTCATTCTTCTTCTTCTTCTTCTTCTTCTACAGCTCACTGTGCTCCATCTCCTCTTTGTGTTGTCGGACCTTCTCTGAGAGAGTCTGGGTCAGGAAGACAAACCGGTCCTTCTTCAGGTGCTGACCAGTTACCTGCTTCTTTACATCAATTGACAAGTAGTCTTCTTCTGCTCCATACTTTGGCCAGTGGACTAGGCCGTCCCCATTAGGAGACCTACACACACACACACACACACACACACACACACACACACACACACACACACACACACACACACACACACACACACACACACAGACACACGTTATAAGAGTCTTATCTCCATGTGTTTAGTAGCTGGTAATCAGGGTGAATTCCTACCCTGTGCGAGCAAAGTTGGCCCAGTAGCTCATCATGGTTCTGCTCAGCTCTTCCTCCTCTTCATCACATGCACCTAAAATAATGATAATCTGTTAAAACATTGTGCACTCTAGGAAACCCAGATCTCTGGTGGTCTACTGAAATAGTGATTTTTATATTGCACTTACCAGTTAACTTGACATGGGTAGTTGTGAAGCAGAGTCCTAATACTGTAAAGAGTTCATCTCCATGGTCACTCCCAACAAAGCTTGGCCTTTTTGCCTGCAGGAATTTGGGAGGATGCTGGTACTCATACAGGTATACAGGGGCACCTGCATCTAGTCGTACACAAATGGGTGTGATATATTTTGTTTATGAAAGTGTGCCACAGTAAATAAGAAACAATGGTGCTTAAGTAGATCTGCATAATCTTGTGTACGTTAAATACCTCTGTGGGCATTAGCGGTCTTAATGGCTGGAATGGTAAACATCACATCTCCAAGCAGCTCAGTGAACCCATCTCTGTTCTTCACACGATCTTCACCACTTCCAATATATTCATCAGCCAACAAATCTCTGAACATCACATCTTCAGGCTTGAGAAAATGAGCGACACATCTGTCAGATAAGTTTGAGCATGGTGAAGCAGAGTAATATTGTAATGTCCAGCAGTGTTTGCCTTACATTAGGGTAGAACATGAACATCAAGTTCATGACCGTCTCCTTATCTAATCCCTCTGTCCAGTCTGGAGGAGCAAAGAGCTAAGGGAAGACAATTAACATTTCAGACATGCAGTAACACAAAACATAATCACAATTTTCAGACTCATCTGGAAATCAGTGATCACTTCAGTCACACAAATGCCAGTAACATTCCCACTTACATCAACAAGTATCCAGCCCCCTTCATCATTATTAACGCCGGTCATGAATGGTACAGTGAGAAGTTCATGTTTATGGAGCAGCTCATCCACAGGTTTTGTCAGGAAATATCCATCAACATTTGGGGGAATTCTAAATTTTTGCTCCTTAAGAGAATAAAATGTGTAACAGAAAAAGTTGAGATAAAGACAACACAATATATAAAAATTAAAATTTCATAGACATCTTGCAGAAGACAATACAGACTCATTTTCAGTTAATACCATCAGGTCAGATTATATCAGTTTTGTGTACGATATCTCACCTGCCCAATGGCCACAATAGTGTTAATATCGAGGTTTCTCATGCAGTTAGCAATCTTCTCTGTGCTTTCCAGACTACAGCCAGATATATTTGCTACCATCTGAGGAGAGATATGTGGGATTGATCTCAGCAGTTTAGAAGAACAAATATGTTGTGCTGTGATACTCCCAATTTTGTGCACTGAAGAATGTTTAAACACAAAAATAAACACTGTAAATTAACCTGCGCTAGCGGTCGAGGGTCAGTTGCAAGAAGCGAATCCATTGCAGCAGTGCCACTCTCAGCAATGGCACGATGGAACAGGCCGTCAGACAACGGTGAGAGAAGCTGTTGATTCACACAACAGAAAAAATGAAAGCTTCTGTGGACAGTAGTGACTTTACAGTGACATAACTGTCTAACACTTGTAAAAGAAAAATGAGTTTATTTAAGCACTTTATCAGCAGGTTGAACCTTACCAGGAGGGATACGCTTGTTCCGCCTGCAGACTCTCCAAATATGGTAACTAAATCTGTGTTTCCTCCAAAGTTGTGAATGTGCTGCTGGATCCACCTCAGAGCTTGTACCTGGTCCAACAGGCCAAAGTTCCCTGACATGTCCCTGTCTCCAGTGCTGGATAGAGCAGAAAAGTATAATCTACACCGTCTGATAAAACTTTTTTCAAGACCCAGTTTTGAATTTTTATAAAAAGTAGAAGGATGTAATCATAGTATATTCATTCTAACTCTGCTCAGTGATTTGAGTTATTTTACCTGAGAAAACCCAGAAGTCCCAAGCGGTACTGGATCAGAACCACAACTATATCCTGGTAAGCAGCCAGAGCGGAGCCATCATACCCTGAAGCTGACCCCATAGTGAACCCTCCACCATGGATCCAGACCATGACCTGGTAAAGTAACGAAAGACTGATATTTTACACAAAGCATAAAGCACATTTTGACTTTATTCTTTCTGAGCTCATAAAAACCTCAACCAAACTACTACAACAACAAACATCAAATAAAGACATTAATCTGACTAAAGCATAACACGTATGGTGACAAAAACAGGACATCAGCGTCTTTGCAGTCTGGGTCTAAATATGGGCATCATGACTCATATTGCCATATGAATTCTTCAAAAAGCAATCAAGTCAACTTCTACATAGTTGCAGCAACTTACTGGGAGCTTGGCATTGTGAGCTCTGTTTGCAGGGGTGTAAATGTTGAGGTAAAGGCAGTCCTCTGAGATGTCTGGTAACTCTACCAACATGGCACCAATTTTATCTCTCAGAAATATAGAAAACTGTTTATTTTGAACACACCTGAAAAACAGACATGTTTCTGTAGTGAATATGGGACATCATTTCTCCAAGCGTGGTATGTAAGAAGTCAAGCACATGAAGGCATTACATGGGTGGCTGCTGGGTGGCATCTCTCATTCCTTCCCATCCCTCTACAGGCTGGGGTGCAGCCAGTCTCAGAGCAGGGCCTACGGGTGGCTTGGCAAATGGGACACCCAGGTAGGCGTGGACCCCAGGCTCCTTCCCCTTTACACTCACATACTGACCTCTCAGGCTCCCGAGCTCTGTGTGGACTTCAGGTGCTGTCAGGATATTAGGACTGTATCAAAATCATAATGTCACAATTTCCTGGCGAAAATATGTATTACAGCTAAGTAACAAATACAATTCCTTCATATATACTGCATGTGGTTGTTGAATGGTTGTATGACCCCATTTACACCTGGCATTAAAATGTGTCTTGTATCCAGACTGCATCTAGATATGATTTAAGCTGATTACATTTACGTCTGGTATTAATATGTGTCTCCAGTGTCCATATTGAGATCTGATTTCTCTGTCTGAAAGAGCTGAGAGGAAGGCTGTATGCGCACAGACTTGCAGCCAAGCACTGCCTGAGAGGTAGTGTGTAATGCATGGACACATCTGCCCCAAAAGCTGCTATTCAGGAGTAGAGAGAGAGACGCTGAGCACAGACAGAGCTCCTCCTTGGTCAAGGTGGTACAGTGACCGGATGAGCGCTACGAACGTACTGCAAACCCTGCCGAAGCTCTGAATATTTGCTGATTACTAATGAAGCTAAACGTATTTAAGTAGACAATGAGCTACATTGTCATTTTCATCAAAATGAGCTATGCTCTGAGTTGGACATGTAACATTGGTCGTTTGATGCAGTCGGCTGTGAAATGAGAGCGCAGGGACCTTCTACAAGGTGCAATTTCATTATTATACAGTGTGGTGATACTGTAGGCTGTATATAAATGTGGATGACATGACAGCTTCCCAAAAGTGAAGCTAAAATATCTTGTTCACCCCCCTGGTGGATAACTGCAGTACATGTCATAAATCCTGCCTCTATGATGTTAACAGATGGGACATGGTCAAAACTGAAAAAAACTTGGAGTAGAGCCGCCACTCCTTTGCATTGAAAGGAGCAGGACTAGGTGGAGAGATTATATCTCCACATCGGCCTGGGAACACCTCGGGATCCCCCAGTCAGAGCTGGTTAATGTGCACAGGAAAGGGAAGTTTAGGGTCCTCTGCTGGTTGATAAGATAAGATAAGATAAGATAAGATAAGATGAGATGAACCTTTATTAATCCCCGGAGGGAAATTCGGGTGATGATGATGAGTGTAGCAGTCGACTGATTAATCGCTTGGCTGATTACTTGACTTGACTTAAAAATAGCTTGTATTAAATACTTGTCTGTTACAGAATGGGTGAATTCTACCACTTGCACTTTTCCCATGCTCTGCAGTGTTATAAATGTATTTCATGGACAGCATGTTTCTTAAAGCTGCTATATGATTGTATTTCATAAAATGACATTTCAAACAGATTACATGCATGTAAGCCTTTAATACCAGAATTTCTATCTTGAGTGTTTCACTTAACAACAAGGGATCGTAAAAAGGACAGTACTGAACACCAGAAGTGTGGAAGTTCTGATAGTACAGAGTAGGCTGCCAGAGGACGCAAGTTCACTGCGCTCCATCTCCTCTTTGTGTTGTCGGACCTTCTCTGAGAGAGTCTGGGTCAGGAAGACAAACCGGTCCTTCTTCAGGTGCTGACCAGTTACCTGCTTCTTTACATCAATTGACAAGTAGTCTTCTTCTGCTCCATACTTTGGCCAGCGGACTAGGCCGTCCCCATTAGGAGACCTAAATACACACACACACACACACACACACACACACACACACACACACACACACACACGTTATAAGAGTCTTATCTCCATGTGTTTAGTAGCTGGTAATCAGGGTGAATTCCTACCCTGTGCGAGCAAAGTTGGCCCAATAGCTCATCATGGTTCTGCTCAGCTCTTCCTCCTCTTCATCACATGCACCTAAAATAATGATAATCTGTTAAAACATTGTGCACTCTAGGAAACCCAGATCTCTGGTGGTCTACTGAAATAGTGATTTTTATATTGCACTTACCAGTTAACTTGACATGGGTAGTTGTGAAGCAGAGTCCTAATACTGTAAAGAGTTCATCTCCATGGTCACTCCCAACAAAGCTTGGCCTTTTTGCCTGCAGGAATTTGGGAGGATGCTGGTACTCATACAGGTATACAGGGGCACCTGCATCTAGTAGTACACAAATGGGTGTGATATATTTTGTTTATGAAAGTGTGCCACAGTAAAAATGAAACAATGGTGCTTAAGTAGATCTGCATAATGTTGTGTAAGTTAAATACCTCTGTGGGCATTAGCGACCTTAATGGCTGGAATGGTAAACGTCACATCTCCAAGCAGCTCAGTGAACCCATCTCTGTTCTTCACACGATCTTCACCGCTTCCAATATATTCATCAGCCAACAAATCTCTGAACATCACATCTTCAGGCTTGAGAAAATGAGCGACACATCTGTCAGATAAGTTTGAGCATGGTGAAGCAGAGTAATATTGTAATGTCCAGCAGTGTTTGCCTTACATTAGGGTAGAACATGAACATCAAGTTCATGACCGTCTCCTTATCTAATCCCTCTGTCCAGTTTGGAGGAGCAAAGAGCTAAGGGAAGACAATTAACATTTCAGACATGCAGTAACACAAAACATAATCACAATTTCACAGACTCATCTGGAAATCAGTGATCTCTTCAGTCATACAAATGCCAGTAACATTCCCACTTACATCAACAAGTATCCAGCCCCCTTCATCATTATTAACGCCGGTCATGAATGGTACAGTGAGAAGTTCATGTTTATGGAGCAGCTCATCCACAGGTTTTGTCAGGAAATGTCCATCAACATTTGGAAGAACTCCCAGTTTTTCATCCTTGAGAGAATAAAATGTGTAACAGAAAAGGTTGAGATAAAGACAACACAATATATAAAAATTAAAATTTCATAGACATCTTGCAGAAGACAATACAGACTCATTTTCAGTTAATACCATCAGGTCAGATTATATCAGTTTTGTGTACGATATCTCACCTGCCCAATGGCCACAATAGTGTTAATATCGAGGTTTTTCATGCAGTCAGCCATCTTCTCTGTGCTTTCCAGACTACAGCCAGAAATATTTGCTGCCATCTGAGGAGATATATGTGGGATTGATCTCAGCAGTTTAGAAGAACAAATATGTTGTGCTGTGATACTCCCAATTTTGTGCACTGAAGAATGTTTAAACACAAAAATAAACACTGTAAATTAACCTGCGCTAGCGGTCGAGGGTCAGTTGCAAGAAGCGAATCCATTGCAGCAGTGCCACTCTCAGCAATGGCACGATGGAACAGGCCGTCAGACAACGGTGAGAGAAGCTGTTGATTCACACAACAGAAAAAATGAAAGCTTCTGTGGACAGTAGTGACTTTACAGTGACATAACTGTCTAACACTTGTAAAAGAAAAGTGAGTTTATTTAAGCACTTTATCAGCAGGTTGAACCTTACCAGGAGGGATACGCTCATTCCGCCTGCAGACTCCCCAAATATGGTAACTAAATCTGGGTTTCCTCCAAAGTTGTGAATGTGCTGCTGGATCCATCTCAGAGCTTGTACCTGGTCCAACAGGCCAAAGTTCCCTGACATGTGCTTGTCTCCAGTGCTGGATAGAGCAGAAAAGTATAATCTACACTGTCTGATAAATCTTTTTTCAAGACCCAGTTTTGAATTTTTATAAAAAGTAGAAGGATGTAATCATAGTATATTCATTCTAACTCTGCTCAGTGATTTGAGTTATTTTACCTGAGAAAACCCAGAAGTCCCAAGCGGTACTGGATCAGAACCACAACTATATCCTGGTAAGCAGCCAGAGCGGAGCCATCATACCCTGAAGCTGACCCCATAGTGAACCCTCCACCATGGATCCAGACCATGACCTGGTAAAGTAACGAAAGACTGATATTTTACACAAAGCATAAAGCACATTTTGACTTTATTCTTTCTGAGCTCATAAAAACCTCAACCAAACTACATAAAACATCAAATAAAGATATTAATCTGACTAAAGCATAACACATATGGTGACAAAAACAGGACAACATCAGCGTCTTTGCAGTCTGGGTCTAAATATGGGCATCATGACTCATTTTGCCATATGAATTCTTCAAAAAGTAATCAAGTCAACTTCTACATAGTTGCAGCAACTTACTGGGAGCTTGGCATTGTGAGCTCTGTTTGCTGGGGTGTAAATGTTGAGGTAAAGGCAGTCCTCTGAGATGTCTGGTAACTCTACCAACATGGCACCAATTTTATCAAACTGTTTATTTTGAACACACCTGAAAAACAGACATGTTTCTGTAGTGAATATGGGACATCATTTCTCCAAGCGTGGTATGTAAGAACTGAAGCACATGAAGGCATTACATAGGTGGCTTCTGGGTGGCGTTTCTCACTCCTTCCCATCCCTCTACAGGCTGGGGTGCAGCCAGTCTCAGAGCAGGGCCTACGGGTGGCTTGGCAAATGGGACACCCAGGTAGGCGTGGACCCCAGTCTCCTTCCCCTTTACACTCACATACTGACCTCTCAGGCTCCCGAGCTCTGTGTGGACTTCAGGTGCTGTCAGGATATTAGGACTGTATCAAAATCATAATGTCACAATTTCCTGGCGAAAATATGAATTACAGCTAAGTAACAAATACAATTCCTTCATATATACTGCATGTGGTTGTTGAATGGTTGTATGACCCCATTTACACCTGGCATTAAAATGTGTCTTGTATCCAGACTGCATCTAGATATGATTTAAGCTGATTACATTTACGTCTGGTATTAATATGTGTCTCCAGTGTCCATATTGAGATCTGATTTCTCTGTCTGAAAGAGCTGAGAGGAAGGCTGTATGTGCACAGACTTGCAGCCAAGCACTGCCTGAGAGGTAGTGTGTAATGCATGGACACATCTGCCCCAAAAGCTGCTATTCAGGAGTAGAGAGAGACGCTGAGCACAGACAGAGCTCCTCCTTGGTCAAGGTGGTACAGTGACCGGATGAGCGCTACGAACGTACTGCACACCCTGCCGAAGCTCTGAATATTTGCTGATTACTAATGAAGCTAAACGTATTTAGGTAGACAATGAGCTACATTGTCATTTTCATCAAAATGAGCTATGCTCTGAGTTGGACATGTAACATTGGTCGTTTGATGCAGTCGGCTGTGAAATGAGAGCGCAGGGACCTTCTACAAGGTGCAATTTCATTATTATACAGTGTGGTGATACTGTAGGCTGTATATAAAGGTGGATGACATGACAGCTTCCCAAAAGTGAAGCTAAAATATCTTGTTCACCCCCCTGGTGGATAACTGTAGTACATGTCATAAATCCTGCCTCTATGATGTTAACAGATGGGACAGGGTCAAAACTGAAAAAAACTTGGAGTAGAGCCGCCACTCCTTTGCATTGAAAGGAGCAGGACTAGGTGGAGAGATTATATCTCCACATCGGCCTGGGAACACCTCGGGATCCCCCAGTCAGAGCTGGTTAATGTGCACAGGAAAGGGAAGTTTAGGGTCCTCTGCTGGTTGATAAGATAAGATAAGATAAGATAAGATAAGATAAGATGAGATGAACCTTTATTAATCCCCGGAGGGAAATTCGGGTGATGATGATGAGTGTAGCAGTCGACCGATTAATCGCTTGGCTGATTACTTGACTTGACTTGGAGAGACCATAGGTGTTGTTTAATAAATGTTTACTGAAGTTGAGAAATTTTGTGTATCATTTGTTATTATCAAGCTGTTATATTTTATCAGATGGAGAAAAAAAGAAAATCACCCAAACATATCGGGCCCCTAAAAATCGGCATCATATATTGGCCAACAGCTGTCCTGATTCTCTAATAAATCGGCATCGGCCATAAAAAACCCATATCGGTCAACCTCTAGACGATTGAGTGAGTGTGAACTTCATATTGTGCTACCAAAATCACTTCACACATCAAGGGTCTCCTTTTGTTTATACTATGACACAAAGTTTGGAAAAATGTGATTTAAAATTTACTGGAATGTTTGTCGTGAAAAATCTCCAATAACTTCTTACCAAAAATATTTTCCCAATAAAAATTGACCAGAATGAATTTGTATTATATCTGGATATTTAGATAGAAACGGGGCCACATATTGAGCCCTGTAGAAACATGTTCCTGGCAAAACGCCTTTCTGCACATACGAGCGTTAGAGTGGAAAGTCAAGTTAGTCCAGTCATAAGTTTTAACATGTCTTTGGGAAATGATTAGTTGAACAAAATGAGAGAATGCACGACATGCATCTAAAGAAGTGGCCACAGCCAAACATGGGAGTGGCAGCTTTGTTTGGGGTGCATGGTGAGGTATGGCTGGGTGTGTGTATAAGTGTAGGGAGTGTGTTGCAGTATAGATATAGGTGAAGAGATTTATATATTTTCTGTTACCTTATTCTATATGGAGAGATGTGTTTTAATGACGCATGATGTTTCAGGATACCTCAGTTATCTGTGACTTATAATGTTACCTTCCTCAGAAGAGGACGACTATAGAAATAAGTTGTGCTTTATTTGATGTCAAATAGCTTAAATCAAACTAAAAATCAAAATAAGCTTCCGCTCCCACATTGCCTTGTTGTCTCCTGACATTTGGATCTGTATGTTGGGGGGGGTGGCATCAGCACCAGGGATGCCACCAAACTGAACAAACTGGTGAGGAGGGCTGGGTCTGTGGCTGGATGTGAGCTGGACAGTCTGGAGGTGGTGGCAGAGGGGAGGACCAGGAGGAGAACCCCTCCCACCCCCTCTATGACCAACTGGTCCAGATGAGGAGTACATTCAGCCAGAGACTGATCCCCCCTCGGCACACTACAAACCGTCTGGGTCAGTCCTTTCTTTTGGTGGCCATCAGGCTCCATAACCAAGGTCTGACCCCCATGCGACTCTGATCATCTGCTTCGTATTTATTCCTGGATCAAAATGTATACAATTACATATAATTATAGAATTACATATATATATGCAATGCATATGCAATACCCACCCACCTGCTGCACTTTACTTATTACTGTTTTGCTTATCTTATTTATTTTATTGCCAATTTCCTTCATTGCACCTTCTCTTTTACTTTTACTTATTGTATTCATCTGTACTGTTGTTGCTGCTGCTATGACACCCGAATTTCCCTCCGGGGATTAATAAAGGTTCATCTTATCTTATCTTGTTTTATCTTATCTCATAAGATAAGCAAAAATTATGATAAGTAGCCTAATTATAACAATCAAGATTACCTCGATGCACAATGATACAAACAAGTCGCATCAAGTCAACAAGAGACATGAGAATTACATTTAAAGAGGATAGGCTATAGTGTAATTTGAGTTGGTCTGCCATGTATTATTCAGACTAACAGTGAAGCAAAGAAATGAGTGGTCTCCTACTTACCATGTAGGTCGGCAGCAATACGGAGAAATAAAAGAAACGATAGAAAGAAACTCTGCTTTACGCAGAACTTCATGGTGGTTGTCTGTGAGGGTTGCGAGACTTTCTAAGAGGAAGAAGCGCAATGACGAAGTGACGCCTGGAGAGAAGCTTCACCCAACTTTGAACAAGTTGGTGCTGCACTTCTATTAGCTGGAACATAAGGCGTGACTCTGCCGGTTTTATATAATGACTAGGGTGTCACATCAACAAAAAAACAGACTTTCCGCCCCGCAATGCGATCAAGATCAATCAGTTAAGATCAATTAAGAAACAGATGTTGTGTGCACTTAGAATACAGAGCATGACAAACGAACACGTTATTTTTTCCATTTGAATCACCTGCAGTGTTATAAATGTATTTCATGGACAGCATGTTTCTTAAAGTTGCTATATGATTGTATTTCATAAAATGATATTTCAAACAGATTACATGCATGTAAGCCTTAAATACCACAATTTCTATCTTGAGTGTTTCACTCAACATCTTCAAAAGTTGTTGTATTATATATTGGATTAAGGCGATATTAAATATGTGGGCAAAAACTGTGGTCTCATCTGAGGTATTCACCCAATTTGTAAATTTTGACCCACTTCTGCCACGTCACACATAGCTTTTTAAGTTCAACTGTGGGATTTGAAGATTTTGAAAGGATCTCCTTTCCAAATATCAGCCAATACATGGTGCTCTTTATAGGTTACAAGCATTACAAAAGTACTTCAATTAGTTGCAGTATTTGAAATCTTCTCCATCTTCTCTTTGTGTTGTTGGACCTTCTCTGAGAGAGTCTGGGTCAGGAAGACAAACCGGTCCTTCTTCAGGTGCTGACCAGTTACCTGCTTCTTTACATCAATTGACAAGTAGTGTTCTTCTGCTCCATACTTTGGCCAGTGGACAAGGCCGTCCCCATTAGGAGACCTACACACAAACACACACACACACACACACACACACACACACACACACACACACACACACACACACACACACGTTATACAAAAATCTTATCACCATCACCGGCCCTCCCTGGAAGCTAAGCTGTCATTCTTTATTGAATTTTCCTAACCTGTGCCAGAGAGGGCAGTGCTGCACCGCAGTGAACTGAGGGGGAAACAGATGATAGACAGGACGAGACTAGACGAAGTGGGGAGAGTACGGACAAGCAGGCAGTGCTATTAGAATGCAAGAGTGTAAACTGCTGTGTTATTCCTGATAACCAACACCTCACAAAACAAAACAAGGGATCGTAAAAAGGACAGTACTGAACACCAGAAGTGTGGAAGTTCTGATAGTGTAGAGTAGGCTGCCAGAGGACGCAAGTGAGGGAGGAATGTGTAGAGGGCACGAGTTTAGAGTGAAGGCTGAGGAGTAACTCGGCACATTCTGGAGGGTCTCGCTAGATCTCAACAGTGGGACTCGACAGGAGCTGGAAAGCCTTGAACAAACATGCATGTGTGATGGACACCGAAGCCCAGCAGTGATGGTCACGCACACGCATAAAATATTAAGATATCTTACTGCAAGACTAAAATATGCATCAATCTCATTAAAGGCTGACACCACCTACTGTGGTGTTAAACCGTGAGAATAAATGCAGACAAGAAAAAAAAAGAAAGAGTCTTATCTCGATGTGTTTAGTAGCTGGTAATCAGGGTGAATTCCTACCCTGTGCGAGCAAAGTTGGCCCAGTAGCTCATCATTGTTCTGCTCAGCTCTTCCTCCTCTTCATCACATGCAGCTAAAATAATGATAATCTGTTAAAACATTGCGCACTCTAGGAAACCCAGATCTCTGGTGGTTTACTGAAATAATGATTGCTCTTACCAGCTAATTTGATATGGGTAGTTGTGAAGCAGAGTCCTAATACTGTAAAGAGTTCATCTCCATGGTCACTCCCAACAAAGCTTGGCCTTTTTGCCTGCAGGAATTTGGGAGGATGCTGGTACTCATACAGGTATACAGGAGCGCCTGCATCTAGAAGTAGACAAATGGGTGTGATATATTTTGTTTATGAAAGTGTGCCACAGTACATATGAATCAAAGGTGCTTAAGTAGATCTGCATAATGTTGTGTAAGTTAAATACCTCTGTGGGCATTAGCGACCTTAATGGCTGGAATGGTAAACATCACATCTCCAAGCAGCTCAGTGAACCCATCTCTGTTCTTCACACGATCTTCACCGCTTCCAATATATTCATCAGCCAACAAATCTCTGAACATCACATCTTCAGGCTTGAGAAAATGAGCGACACATCTGTCAGATAAGTTTGAGCATGGTGAAGCAGAGTAATATTGTAATGTCCAGCAGTGTTTGCCTTACATTAGGGTAGAACATGAACATCAAGTTCATGACTGTCTCCTTATCTAATCCCTCTGTCCAGTTTGGAGGAGCAAAGAGCTAAGGGAAGACAATTAACATTTCAGACATGCAGTAACACAAAACATAATCACATTTTAATGGAAATCAATAATCTCTTCAGTCACAAATTTCAGTAGCATTTACACTTACATCAGCCATCAACCAGCCCCCTTCATCATTATTAACGCCGGTCATGAATGGTACAGTGAGAAGTTCATGTTTATGGAGCAGCTCATCCACAGATTTTGTCAGGAAATGTCCATCAACATTTGGAAGAACTCCCAGTTTTTCATCCTTGAGAGAATAAAATGTATAAAGTTTAAAGTGAACATTTCATAGACATCTTGCAGAACACATTTTAGGCTCATCTCTTCTAACCTCATCAAGTCAGTCTATATCAGTTTTTCATAAAATATCTCACCTGCCCAATAGCCATAGTAGTGTTAGTATCGAGGTTTCTCATGCAATCAGCCATCTTCTCTGTGCTTTTGAGGCTACAACCAGATATATTTGATACCATCTGAGGAGAGATATGTGGGATTCATCTCAACAGTTTGGAAAAGTTAGTATATACTGTTGTGAAACTGACTTTGTGCACTGAAAATGGACCTGCATTGATGGTAGACGATCATATACAAGGAGCATATCCAATGCAGCAGTGCCACTCTCAGCAATGGCTCGGTGGAACAGGCCGTTGGACAACGGTGAGAGAAGCTGTTGATTCAAGCAACAGAATAAATTGAAGGTTTGGTGGACAGTAGTGACTTTGCAGTGACATTAATTGTGCCACACCTGCAAAAAAGTTTACGATAACGATACAGATTTTCAAAATGCATACATACTATTCCTGTGGTCTATGACAGTTCAAAAATATTAGTAAACATGAACAACTCCTTCTGAAATCTAAAAACTAGAGTGCTAAATCTCAAATTTGTGATGCCATAAGGTATAACGTGTGGAATTGCTCCATAGACAATGATCAGGAGAGATGTTATAGGTGACACTGAGAGCACCCAGGGGTGATCTGCATTAATGGGTGCATTTTCTGTTTTAAAACTGAGATCACTTCAACAGAATAAAGCTCATTTGGGTATAAAAGAAAACAAACATCACAACAACATTGTCTGTAGAGCAGTTACAAAATTTAGACACAGTGACATCACAAGTTTGGGACTCAGCTCTTTGGTTTCTGATATTGAGAGAGACCAGGTCATATTAACAAATATTGATTGAACTTTCCTAGACTATGGAAATAATATATTGGAATCCTTAATCTTGGTGGTTCCCCCTTAAAGAGCTTAATCAGCAGGTTGAACCTTACCAGGAGGGATACGCTCGTTCCGCCTGCAGACTCCCCAAATATGGTAACTAAATCTGGGTTTCCTCCAAAGTTGTGAATGTGCTGCTGGATCCACCTCAGAGCTTGTACCTGGTCCAACAGGCCAAAGTTCCCTGACATGTGCTTGTCTCCAGTGCTGGATAGAGCAGAAAATTATAATCTGCACCGTCTGATAAAAGTGACCCAGTTTTGAATTGTTGTTCACATGTGGCACCAATCAAATCAAAGGTATGTAATCATAGTATTCATTCTAACTGTGTTTAGTGATTTTGAGTTGTTTTACCTGAGAAAGGCCAGAAGTCCCAAGCGGTACTGGATCAGAACCACAACCATATCCTGGTAAGCAGCCAGAGCGGAGCCATCATATATTGAAGCTGACCCCATAGTGAACCCTCCACCATGGATCCAGACCATGACCTGGTAAAGTAATGAAAGTCCTTGATATTTTCCACAAAGCATAAAGTACATTTTGACTTTATTCTTTCTGAGCTCATAAAAACCTCAACCAAACTTCATAAAACATCAAATAAAGACATTAATCTGACTAAAGCATAACACGTATGGTGACAAAAACAGGACAACATCAGCGTCTTTGCAGCCTGGGTCTAAATATGGGCATCATGACTCATATTGCCGTATGAATTCTTCAAAAAGCAATCAAGTCAACTTCTACATAGTTGCAGCAACTTACTGGGAGCTTGGCATTGTGAGATCTGTTTGCAGGGGTGTAAATGTTGAGGTAAAGGCAGTCCTCTGAGATGTCTGGTAACTCTACCGGCGTGATACCGATTTTCTCAATCAGATCTATAGAAATCTGTTTCTTTTGAACACACCTGAAAAAGAGACATGTTTCTGTAGTGAATATGGGACATCATTTCTCCAAGCGTGGTATGTAAGAAGTCAAGCACATGAAGGCCTTACATGGGTGGCTGCTGGGTGGCATCTCTCATTCCTTCCCATCCCTCTACAGGCTGGGGTGCAGCCAGTCTCAGAGCAGGGCCTACGGGTGGCTTGGCAAATGGGACACCCAGGTAGGCGTGGACCCCAGTCTCCTTCCCCTTTACACTCACATACTGACCTCTCAGGCTCCCGAGCTCTGTGTGGACTTCAGGTGCTGTCAGGATATTAGGACTGTATCAAAATCATAATGTCACAATTTCCTGGCGAAAATATGTATTACAGCTAAGTAACAAATACAATTCCTTCATATATACTGCATGTGGTTGTTGAATGGTTGTATGACCCCATTTACACCTGGCATTAAAATGTGTCTTGTATCCAGACTGCATCTAGATATGATTTAAGCTGATTACATTTACGTCTGGTATTAATATGTGTCTCCAGTGTCCATATTGAGATCTGATTTCTCTGTCTGAAAGAGCTGAGAGGAAGGCTGTATGCGCACAGACTTGCAGCCAAGCACTGCCTGAGAGGTAGTGTGTAATGCATGGACACATCTGCCCCAAAAGCTGCTATTCAGGAGTAGAGAGAGAGACGCTGAGCACAGACAGAGCTCCTCCTTGGTCAAGGTGGTACAGTGACCGGATGAGCGCTACGAACGTACTGCACACCCTGCCGAAGCTCTGAATATTTGCTGATTACTAATGAAGCTAAACGTATTTAAGTAGACAATGAGCTACATTGTCATTTTCATCAAAATGAGCTATGCTCTGAGTTGGACATGTAACATTGGTCGTTTGATGCAGTCGGCTGTGAAATGAGAGCGCAGGGACCTTCTACAAGGTGCAATTTCATTATTATACAGTGTGGTGATACTGTAGGCTGTATATAAATGTGGATGACATGACAGCTTCCCAAAAGTGAAGCTAAAATATCTTGTTCACCCCCCTGGTGGATAACTGTAGTACATGTCATAAATCCTGCCTTTATGATGTTAACAGATGGGACAGGGTCAAAACTGAAAAAAACTTGGAGTAGAGCCGCCACTCCTTTGCATTGAAAGGAGCAGGACTAGGTGGAGAGATTATATCTCCACATCGGCCTGGGAACACCTCGGGTTCCCCCAGTCAGAGCTGGTTAATGTGCACAGGAAAGGGAAGTTTAGGGTCCTCTGCTGGTTGATAAGATAAGATAAGATAAGATAAGATAAGATAAGATAAGATGAGATGAACCTTTATTAATCCCCGGAGGGAAATTCGGGTGATGATGATGAGTGTAGCAGTCGACTGATTAATCGCTTGGCTGATTACTTGACTTGACTTAAAAATAGCTTGTATTAAATACTTGTCTGTTACTTAATGGGTGAATTCTACCACTTGCACTTTTCCCATGCTCTGCAGTGTTATAAATGTATTTCATGGACAGCATGTTTCTTAAAGCTGCTATATGATTGTATTTCATAAAATGACATTTCAAACAGATTACATGCATGTAAGCCTTTAATACCAGAATTTCAATCTTGAGTGTTTCACTTAACAACAAGGGATCGTAAAAAGGACAGTACTGAACACCAGAAGTGTGGAAGTTCTGATAGTACAGAGTAGGCTGCCAGAGGACGCAAGTTCACTGCGCTCCATCTCCTCTTTGTGTTGTTGGACCTTCTCTGAGAGAGTCTGGGTCAGGAAGACAAACCGGTCCTTCTTCAGGTGCTGACCAGTTACCTGCTTCTTTACATCAATTGACAAGTAGTCTTCTTCTGCTCCATACTTTGGCCAGCGGACTAGGCCGTCCCCATTAGGAGACCTAAATACACACACACACACACACACACACACACACACACACACACACACACACACAGACACACGTTATAAGAGTCTTATCTCCATGTGTTTAGTAGCTGGTAATCAGGGTGAATTCCTACCCTGTGCGAGCAAAGTTGGCCCAATAGCTCATCATGGTTCTGCTCAGCTCTTCCTCCTCTTCATCACATGCACCTAAAATAATGATAATCTGTTAAAACATTGTGCACTCTAGGAAACCCAGATCTCTGGTGGTCTACTGAAATAGTGATTTTTATATTGCACTTACCAGTTAACTTGACATGGGTAGTTGTGAAGCAGAGTCCTAATACTGTAAAGAGTTCATCTCCATGGTCACTCCCAACAAAGCTTGGCCTTTTTGCCTGCAGGAATTTGGGAGGATGCTGGTACTCATACAGGTATACAGGGGCACCTGCATCTAGTAGTACACAAATGGGTGTGATATATTTTGTTTATGAAAGTGTGCCACAGTAAAAATGAAACAATGGTGCTTAAGTAGATCTGCATAATGTTGTGTAAGTTAAATACCTCTGTGGGCATTAGCGACCTTAATGGCTGGAATGGTAAACGTCACATCTCCAAGCAGCTCAGTGAACCCATCTCTGTTCTTCACACGATCTTCACCGCTTCCAATATATTCATCAGCCAACAAATCTCTGAACATCACATCTTCAGGCTTGAGAAAATGAGCGACACATCTGTCAGATAAGTTTGAGCATGGTGAAGCAGAGTAATATTGTAATGTCCAGCAGTGTTTGCCTTACATTAGGGTAGAACATGAACATCAAGTTCATGACCGTCTCCTTATCTAATCCCTCTGTCCAGTTTGGAGGAGCAAAGAGCTAAGGGAAGACAATTAACATTTCAGACATGCAGTAACACAAAACATAATCACAATTTCACAGACTCATCTGGAAATCAGTGATCTCTTCAGTCATACAAATGCCAGTAACATTCCCACTTACATCAACAAGTATCCAGCCCCCTTCATCATTATTAACGCCGGTCATGAATGGTACAGTGAGAAGTTCATGTTTATGGAGCAGCTCATCCACAGGTTTTGTCAGGAAATGTCCATCAACATTTGGAAGAACTCCCAGTTTTTCATCCTTGAGAGAATAAAATGTGTAACAGAAAAGGTTGAGATAAAGACAACACAATATATAAAAATTAAAATTTCATAGACATCTTGCAGAAGACAATACAGACTCATTTTCAGTTAATACCATCAGGTCAGATTATATCAGTTTTGTGTACGATATCTCACCTGCCCAATGGCCACAATAGTGTTAATATCGAGGTTTTTCATGCAGTCAGCCATCTTCTCTGTGCTTTCCAGACTACAGCCAGAAATATTTGCTGCCATCTGAGGAGATATATGTGGGATTGATCTCAGCAGTTTAGAAGAACAAATATGTTGTGCTGTGATACTCCCAATTTTGTGCACTGAAGAATGTTCAAACACAAAAATAAACACTGTAAATTAACCTGCGCTAGCGGTCGAGGGTCAGTTGCAAGAAGCGAATCCATTGCAGCAGTGCCACTCTCAGCAATGGCACGATGGAACAGGCCGTCAGACAACGGTGAGAGAAGCTGTTGATTCACACAACAGAAAAAATGAAAGCTTCTGTGGACAGTAGTGACTTTACAGTGACATAACTGTCTAACACTTGTAAAAGAAAAGTGAGTTTATTTAAGCACTTTATCAGCAGGTTGAACCTTACCAGGAGGGATACGCTCATTCCGCCTGCAGACTCCCCAAATATGGTAACTAAATCTGGGTTTCCTCCAAAGTTGTGAATGTGCTGCTGGATCCACCTCAGAGCTTGTACCTGGTCCAACAGGCCAAAGTTCCCTGACATGTGCTTGTCTCCAGTGCTGGATAGAGCAGAAAATTATAATCTACACTGTCTGATAAATCTTTTTTCAAGACCCAGTTTTGAATTTTTATAAAAAGTAGAAGGATGTAATCATAGTATATTCATTCTAACTCTGCTCAGTGATTTGAGTTATTTTACCTGAGAAAACCCAGAAGTCCCAAGCGGTACTGGATCAGAACCACAACTATATCCTGGTAAGCAGCCAGAGCGGAGCCATCATACCCTGAAGCTGACCCCATAGTGAACCCTCCACCATGGATCCAGACCATGACCTGGTAAAGTAACGAAAGACTGATATTTTACACAAAGCATAAAGCACATTTTGACTTTATTCTTTCTGAGCTCATAAAAACCTCAACCAAACTACATAAAACATCAAATAAAGATATTAATCTGACTAAAGCATAACACATATGGTGACAAAAACAGGACAACATCAGCGTCTTTGCAGTCTGGGTCTAAATATGGGCATCATGACTCATTTTGCCATATGAATTCTTCAAAAAGTAATCAAGTCAACTTCTACATAGTTGCAGCAACTTACTGGGAGCTTGGCATTGTGAGCTCTGTTTGCTGGGGTGTAAATGTTGAGGTAAAGGCAGTCCTCTGAGATGTCTGGTAACTCTACCAACATGGCACCAATTTTATCAAACTGTTTATTTTGAACACACCTGAAAAACAGACATGTTTCTGTAGTGAATATGGGACATCATTTCTCCAAGCGTGGTATGTAAGAACTGAAGCACATGAAGGCATTACATAGGTGGCTTCTGGGTGGCGTTTCTCACTCCTTCCCATCCCTCTACAGGCTGGGGTGCAGCCAGTCTCAGAGCAGGGCCTACGGGTGGCTTGGCAAATGGGACACCCAGGTAGGCGTGGACCCCAGGCTCCTTCCCCTTTACACTCACATACTGACCTCTCAGGCTCCCGAGCTCTGTGTGGACTTCAGGTGCTGTCAGGATATTAGGACTGTATCAAAATCATAATGTCACAATTTCCTGGCGAAAATATGAATTACAGCTAAGTAACAAATACAATTCCTTCATATATACTGCATGTGGTTGTTGAATGGTTGTATGACCCCATTTACACCTAGCATTAAAATGTGTCTTGTATCCAGACTGCATCTAGATATGATTTAAGCTGATTACATTTACGTCTGGTATTAATATGTGTCTCCAGTGTCCATATTGAGATCTGATTTCTCTGTCTGAAAGAGCTGAGAGGAAGGCTGTATGTGCACAGACTTGCAGCCAAGCACTGCCTGAGAGGTAGTGTGTAATGCATGGACACATCTGCCCCAAAAGCTGCTATTCAGGAGTAGAGAGAGACGCTGAGCACAGACAGAGCTCCTCCTTGGTCAAGGTGGTACAGTGACCGGATGAGCGCTACGAACGTACTGCACACCCTGCCGAAGCTCTGAATATTTGCTGATTACTACTGAAGCTAAACGTATTTAGGTAGACAATGAGCTACATTGTCATTTTCATCAAAATGAGCTATGCTCTGAGTTGGACATGTAACATTGGTCGTTTGATGCAGTCGGCTGTGAAATGAGAGCGCAGGGACCTTCTACAAGGTGCAATTTCATTATTATACAGTGTGGTGATACTGTAGGCTGTATATAAAGGTGGATGACATGACAGCTTCCCAAAAGTGAAGCTAAAATATCTTGTTCACCCCCCTGGTGGATAACTGTAGTACATGTCATAAATCCTGCCTCTATGATGTTAACAGATGGGACAGGGTCAAAACTGAAAAAAACTTGGAGTAGAGCCGCCACTCCTTTGCATTGAAAGGAGCAGGACTAGGTGGAGAGATTATATCTCCACATCGGCCTGGGAACACCTCGGGATCCCCCAGTCAGAGCTGGTTAATGTGCACAGGAAAGGGAAGTTTAGGGTCCTCTGCTGGTTGATAAGATAAGATAAGATAAGATAAGATAAGATGAGATGAACCTTTATTAATCCCCGGAGGGAAATTCGGGTGATGATGATGAGTGTAGCAGTCGACCGATTAATCGCTTGGCTGATTACTTGACTTGACTTGGAGAGACCATAGGTGTTGTTTAATAAATGTTTACTGAAGTTGAGAAATTTTGTGTATCATTTGTTATTATCAAGCTGTTATATTTTATCAGATGGAGAAAAAAAGAAAATCACCCAAACATATCGGGCCCCTAAAAATCGGCATCATATATTGGCCAACAGCTGTCCTGATTCTCTAATAAATCGGCATCGGCCATAAAAAACCCATATCGGTCAACCTCTAGACGATTGAGTGAGTGTGAACTTCATATTGTGCTACCAAAATCACTTCACACATCAAGGGTCTCCTTTTGTTTATACTATGACACAAAGTTTGGAAAAATGTGATTTAAAATTTACTGGAATGTTTGTCGTGAAAAATCTCCAATAACTTCTTACCAAAAATATTTTCCCAATAAAAATTGACCAGAATGAATTTGTATTATATCTGGATATTTAGATAGAAACGGGGCCACATATTGAGCCCTGTAGAAACATGTTCCTGGCAAAACGCCTTTCTGCACATACGAGCGTTAGAGTGGAAAGTCAAGTTAGTCCAGTCATAAGTTTTAACATGTCTTTGGGAAATGATTAGTTGAACAAAATGAGAGAATGCACGACATGCATCTAAAGAAGTGGCCACAGCCAAACATGGGAGTGGCAGCTTTGTTTGGGGTGCATGGTGAGGTATGGCTGGGTGTGTGTATAAGTGTAGGGAGTGTGTTGCAGTATAGATATAGGTGAAGAGATTTATATATTTTCTGTTGCCTTATTCTATATGGAGAGATGTGTTTTAATGACGCATGATGTTTCAGGATACCTCAGTTATCTGTGACTTATAATGTTACCTTCCTCAGAAGAGGACGACTATAGAAATAAGTTGTGCTTTATTTGATGTCAAATAGCTTAAATCAAACTAAAAATCAAAATAAGCTTCCGCTCCCACATTGCCTTGTTGTCTCCTGACATTTGGATCTGTATGTTGGGGGGGTGGCATCAGCACCAGGGATGCCACCAAACTGAACAAACTGGTGAGGAGGGCTGGGTCTGTGGCTGGATGTGAGCTGGACAGTCTGGAGGTGGTGGCAGAGGGGAGGACCAGGAGGAGAACCCCTCCCACCCCCTCTATGACCAACTGGTCCAGATGAGGAGTACATTCAGCCAGAGACTGATCCCCCCTCGGCACACTACAAACCGTCTGGGTCAGTCCTTTCTTTTGGTGGCCATCAGGCTCCATAACCAAGGTCTGACCCCCATGCGACTCTGATCATCTGCTTCGTATTTATTCCTGGATCAAAATGTATACAATTACATATAATTATAGAATTACATATATATATGCAATGCATATGCAATACCCACCCACCTGCTGCACTTTACTTATTACTGTTTTGCTTATCTTATTTATTTTATTGCCAATTTCCTTCATTGCACCTTCTCTTTTACTTTTACTTATTGTATTCATCTGTACTGGTGTTGCTGCTGCTATGACACCCGAATTTCCCTCCGGGGATTAATAAAGGTTCATCTTATCTTATCTTGTTTTATCTTATCTCATAAGATAAGCAAAAATTATGATAAGTAGCCTAATTATAACAATCAAGATGACCTCGATGCACAATGATACAAACAAGTCGCATCAAGTCAACAAGAGACATGAGAATTACATTTAAAGAGGATAGGCTATAGTGTAATTTGAGTTGGTCTGCCATGTATTATTCAGACTAACAGTGAAGCAAAGAAATGAGTGATCTCCTACTTACCATGTAGGTCGGCAGCAACATGGAGAAATAAAAGAAACGATAGAAAGAAACTCTGCTTTACGCAGAACTTCATGGTGGTTGTCTGTGAGGGTTGCGAGACTTTCTAAGAGGAAGAAGCGCAATGACGAAGTGACGCCTGGAGAGAAGCTTCACCCAACTTTGAACAAGTTGGTGCTGCACTTCTATTAGCTGGAACATAAGGCGTGACTCTGCCGGTTTTATATAATGACTAGGGTGTCACATCAACAAAAAAACAGACTTTCCGCCCCGCAATGCGATCAAGATCAATCAGTTAAGATCAATTAAGAAACAGATGTTGTGTGCACTTAGAATACAGAGCATGACAAACGAACACGTTATTTTTTCCATTTGAATCACCTGCAGTGTTATAAATGTATTTCATGGACAGCATGTTTCTTAAAGTTGCTATATGATTGTATTTCATAAAATGACATTTCAAACAGATTACATGCATGTAAGCCTTTAATACCACAATTTCTATCTTGAGTGTTTCACTCAACATCTTCAAAAGTTGTTGTATTATATATTGGATTAAGGCGATATTAAATATGTGGGCAAAAACTGTGGTCTCATCTGAGGTATTCACCCAATTTGTAAATTTTGACCCACTTCTGCCACGTCACACATAGCTTTTTAAGTTCAACTGTGGGATTTGAAGATTTTGAAAGGATCTCCTTTCCAAATATCAGCCAATACATGGTGCTCTTTATAGGTTACAAGCATTACAAAAGTACTTCAATTAGTTGCAGTATTTGAAATCTTCTCCATCTTCTCTTTGTGCTGTTGGACCTTCTCTGAGAGAGTCTGGGTCAGGAAGACAAACCGGTCCTTCTTCAGGTGCTGACCAGTTACCTGCTTCTTTACATCAATTGACAAGTAGTGTTCTTCTGCTCCATACTTTGGCCAGTGGACAAGGCCGTCCCCATTAGGAGACCTACACACAAACACACACACACACACACACACACACACACACACACACACACACACACACACACACCGTTATACAAAAATCTTATCACCATCACCGGCCCTCCCTGGAAGCTAAGCTGTCATTCTTTATTGAATTTTCCTAACCTGTGCCAGAGAGGGCAGTGCTGCACCGCAGTGAACTGAGGGGGAAACAGACGATAGACAGGACGAGACTAGACGAAGTGGGGAGAGTACGGACAAGCAGGCAGTGCTATTAGAATGCAAGAGTGTAAACTGCTGTGTTATTCCTGATAACCAACACCTCACAAAACAAAACAAGGGATCGTAAAAAGGACAGTACTGAACACCAGAAGTGTGGAAGTTCTGATAGTGTAGAGTAGGCTGCCAGAGGACGCAAGTGAGGGAGGAATGTGTAGAGGGCACGAGTTTAGAGTGAAGGCTGAGGAGTAACTCGGCACATTCTGGAGGGTCTCGCGAGATCTCAACAGTGGGACTCGACAGGAGCTGGAAAGCCTTGAACAAACATGCATGTGTGATGGACACCGAAGCCCAGCAGTGATGGTCACGCACACACATAAAATATTAAGATATCTTACTGCAAGACTAAAATATGCATCAATCTCATTAAAGGCTGACACCACCCACTGTGGTGTTAAACCGTGAGAATAAATGCAGACAAGAAAAAAGAAAGAGTCTTATCTCCATGTGTTTAGTAGCTGGTAATCAGGGTGAATTCCTACCCTGTGCGAGCAAAGTTGGCCCAGTAGCTCATCATTGTTCTGCTCAGCTCTTCCTCCTCTTCATCACATGCAGCTAAAATAATGATAATCTGTTAAAACATTGTGCACTCTAGGAAACCCAGATCTCTGGTGGTTTACTGAAATAATGATTGCTCTTACCAGCTAATTTGATATGGGTAGTTGTGAAGCAGAGTCCTAATACTGTAAAGAGTTCATCTCCATGGTCACTCCCAACAAAGCTTGGCCTTTTTGCCTGCAGGAATTTGGGAGGATGCTGGTACTCATACAGGTATACAGGAGCGCCTGCATCTAGAAGTAGACAAATGGGTGTGATATATTTTGTTTATGAAAGTGTGCCACAGTACATATGAATCAAAGGTGCTTAAGTAGATCTGCATAATGTTGTGTAAGTTAAATACCTCTGTGGGCATTAGCGACCTTAATGGCTGGAATGGTAAACATCACATCTCCAAGCAGCTCAGTGAACCCATCTCTGTTCTTCACACGATCTTCACCGCTTCCAATATATTCATCAGCCAACAAATCTCTGAACATCACATCTTCAGGCTTGAGAAAATGAGCGACACATCTGTCAGATAAGTTTGAGCATGGTGAAGCAGAGTAATATTGTAATGTCCAGCAGTGTTTGCCTTACATTAGGGTAGAACATGAACATCAAGTTCATGACCGTCTCCTTATCTAATCCCTCTGTCCAGTTTGGAGGAGCAAAGAGCTAAGGGAAGACAATTAACATTTCAGACATGCAGTAACACAAAACTTAATCACATTTTAATGGAAATCAATAATCTCTTCAGTCACAAATTTCAGTAGCATTTACACTTACATCAGCCATCAACCAGCCCCCTTCATCATTATTAACGC
Source organism: Pterois miles (assembly GCA_947000775.1). Taxonomy (NCBI): domain Eukaryota; kingdom Metazoa; phylum Chordata; class Actinopteri; order Perciformes; family Scorpaenidae; genus Pterois; species Pterois miles. The sequence goes on along the minus strand of CAMQGK010000144.1, from coordinate 9,268,606 downwards.
CGGTCATGAATGGTACAGTGAGAAGTTCATGTTTATGGAGCAGCTCATCCACAGATTTTGTCAGGAAATGTCCATCAACATTTGGAAGAACTCTCAGTTTTTCATCCTTGAGAGAATAAAATGTTTAAAGTTTAAAGTGAACATTTCATAGACATCTTGCAGAACACATTTTAGGCTCATCTCTTCCAACCTCATCAAGTCAGTCTATATCAGTTTTTCATAAAATATCTCACCTGCCCAATAGCCATAGTAGTGTTAGTATCGAGGTTTCTCATGCAATCAGCCATCTTCTCTGTGCTTTTGAGGCTACAACCAGATATATTTGATACCATCTGAGGAGAGATATGTGGGATTCATCTCAACAGTTTGGAAAAGTTAGTATATACTGTTGTGAAACTGATTTTGTGCACTGAAAATGGACCTGCATTGATGGTAGACGATCATATACAAGGAGCATATCCAATGCAGCAGTGCCACTCTCAGCAATGGCTCGGTGGAACAGGCCATTGGACAACGGTGAGAGAAGCTGTTGATTCAAGCAACAGAATAAATTGAAGGTTTGGTGGACAGTAGTGACTTTGCAGTGACATTAATTGTGCCACACCTGCAAAAAAGTTTACGATAACGATACAGATTTTCAAAATGCATACATACTATTCCTGTGGTCTATGACAGTTCAAAAATATTAGTAAACATGAACAACTCCTTCTGAAATCTAAAAACTAGAGTGCTAAATCTCAAATTTGTGATGCCATAAGGTATAACGTGTGGAATTGCTCCATAGACAATGATCAGGAGAGATGTTATAGGTGACACTGAGAGCACCCAGGGGTGATCTGCATTAATGGGTGCATTTTCTGTTTTAAAACTGAGATCACTTCAACAGAATAAAGCTCATTTGGGTATAAAAGAAAACAAACATCACAACAACATTGTCTGTAGAGCAGTTACAAAATTTAGACACAGTGACATCACAAGTTTGGGACTCAGCTCTTTGGTTTCTGATATTGAGAGAGACCAGGTCATATTAACAAATATTGATTGAACTTTCCTAGACTATGGAAATAATATATTGGAATCCTTAATCTTGGTGGTTCCCCCTTAAAGAGCTTAATCAGCAGGTTGAACCTTACCAGGAGGGATACGCTCGTTCCGCCTGCAGACTCCCCAAATATGGTAACTAAATCTGGGTTTCCTCCAAAGTTGTGAATGTGCTGCTGGATCCACCTCAGAGCTTGTACCTGGTCCAACAGGCCAAAGTTCCCTGACATGTGCTTGTCTCCAGTGCTGGATAGAGCAGAAAATTATAATCTGCACCGTCTGATAAAAGTGACCCAGTTTTGAATTGTTGTTCACATGTGGCACCAATCAAATCAAAGGTATGTAATCATAGTATTCATTCTAACTGTGTTTAGTGATTTTGAGTTGTTTTACCTGAGAAAGGCCAGAAGTCCCAAGCGGTACTGGATCAGAACCACAACCATATCCTGGTAAGCAGCCAGAGCGGAGCCATCATATATTGAAGCTGACCCCATAGTGAACCCTCCACCATGGATCCAGACCATGACCTGGTAAAGTAATGAAAGTCCTTGATATTTTCCACAAAGCATAAAGTACATTTTGACTTTATTCTTTCTGAGCTCATAAAAACCTCAACCAAACTTCATAAAACATCAAATAAAGACATTAATCTGACTAAAGCATAACACGTATGGTGACAAAAACAGGACAACATCAGCGTCTTTGCAGCCTGGGTCTAAATATGGGCATCATGACTCATATTGCCGTATGAATTCTTCAAAAAGCAATCAAGTCAACTTCTACATAGTTGCAGCAACTTACTGGGAGCTTGGCATTGTGAGATCTGTTTGCAGGGGTGTAAATGTTGAGGTAAAGGCAGTCCTCTGAGATGTCTGGTAACTCTACCGGCGTGATACCGATTTTCTCAATCAGATCTATAGAAATCTGTTTCTTTTGAACACACCTGAAAAAGAGACATGTTTCTGTAGTGAATATGGGGCATTCTGCTATTTCTCCAAGTGTGATATGTAACAAGTGAAGCACATGAAGGCCTTACATGGGTGGCTGCTGGGTGGCGTTTCTCACTCCTTCCCATCCCTCTACAGGCTGGGGTGCGGCCAGTCTCAGAGCAGGGCCTACGGGTGGCTTGGCAAATGGGACACCCAGGTAGGCGTGGACCCCAGTCTCCTTCCCCTTTACACTCACATACTGACCTCTCAGGCTCCCGAGCTCTGTGTGAACTTCAGGTGCTGTCAGGATATTTAGAATTAAAATCATAATGTAACACAGTATCTGTTCAATTAATATATCTATGTAAAAAATCTTTTTAATAGCCACAAATACAGATGCAACATCTGGTCGTTGCTTGGTTCAGCTAATTTTGAAACTGACAAGTTGACAAGAGTTAAAAAGAATAACAAGTTTCGCTATCGCAATGATTGTAACATACATTTTGAGTGTAAATCTTTTATTTTGAAATAACTGGTTTCAATGCAGCAAATTTGATTGTTATCAGACTATTAAACAGGCGTTATCAGTCACTATAAGCCCATAGATGTGGATCAGTAGGGGCCTACATCACTCACTAATGGGATTTATCATCTAATCATACTAGTAGATCAACAAAAGGTCCATCCATCCATCCATCGTCAACCGCTTATCCCGTTAGGGGTCGCGGGGGGGATGCCAGCTGGCATTGGGCGAAGGCAGGGTTCACCCTGGACAGGTCGCCAGTCCATCGCAGGGCACATAGAGACAGACAATCATTCACGCTCACATTCACACCTACGACACACCAATTTAGAGTAATCAATTAACCTAAACAGCATGTCTTTGGATGGTGGGAGGAAGCCGGAGTACCCGGAGAAAACCCACGCTTACACGGGGAGAACTCCACACAGAAGAGCCGCAAGCTGGAATCGAACCTGCAACCCTCTTGCTGTGAGGCGACAGCGCTAACCACTACACCACCGTGCAGCCCTTCAACAAAAGGTATTAAAACAAAACAAAACAAACAAACAAAACAAACAAACACAACAGGGACCTCTAGTGACCGTAGCAATTATGACAGGAGCAGAAGCAGAAGTCAGATGCTGCAGTATAGATGGTGTGAAACTCCATGAAGGGTAAATGTTGACTGGGACACAAAACACAGGACCAGGAGACTGGAGGTTGCATTCTGTGTGGAACCAACAATGTGTAATTTTCTTTGTGTTTGAAGTTATTTTAACCCAAAATATAATGTTTTCCCGAAACTTAACTGTGTGTTGTTTGCCTATACCTAAAGAAGTTGTAGTTTTGTTGCTTAAACCTAAAGAGGCCTTTTTGTTTGTGTTCAAAGCGTGGCGTTTCATTCAACTGCACATAAAAATAATAAAAATTACTTTTATTTATGGCCGCCTTTCTGAACACTCAAGGTCACCTTGCAAAAATCAAACAATAAAAACAATCAGTCCATCAAGCAGGCAATAAAACAACATAAGGTAATAATACTACCAATAATACAGTAGGCTTGTTCGAGATGAACAGCACCACGACCGGACAAACACAGTTTCCAGCCCTTTTCCAGCCACCTGCAGTGAATTTACAGGAAGTCACAGAAAAAGAATCAAGAATCATCAACCATACAAGATGTGTTTGTTAACAGATTAAACCTTCGCTATCATCAACATGTGACTAATAACTTACAATCAAGCGTTAAATATTACAATCACAAAGAAAGTTCAGACTAAGAACCAATCACCTATTTGATCAGGCGTGAGCCAGGAGTTTCCCATAATGCCTTAGGTCTTGCAGTCGGTGCAGAGCAACTGTGGCACCTGGCTCTAAAAACGGTGGCGTCTCGATCTTGTGAGGTTTTTGTTTCCCATGCATGCATAAGTGCAAGTCAGTGCAAGTCGGGATCAAGTTGCACACCACTCTAACCGGCATGCATTGTGTGGTGTTCGCTGGTGATCAATTCTGCGCAGGCCTGACTCATCTTGAGCAAGCCTATTGTGACCAAGTGACTGAGTGGGGAGGGGAGCTGTTGCAGACTCTAATTAAAATGAGTTGCTGCAGCTGTGCCAGCTGTTCGCTGCCATTTGGGGCTGCTGAGGACAGGTAGGTGGGCTGTAAGATGAGGTTCCTGCATTAGGTAAGGCCAGATCAGTTAATGTGGGGACTTGGGAGTGTGACAGTCGCTTTTCAGCTTGTGTTGAGGCTCTACTGCTGCATGTGGAAGCCTCCCAGCGTTTCCCCCACATCTGATTCTGTCAAGGGCCGGACCAGAGCTAAAGCTCAACCCCCAGGGGGAAGTTTTGACTTCCAGGCAAGAAAATGACTTAAATTAAATGACAATTTTCCTTATTTTGTTTGTGTTAATTATACCCCATTTGTTCCAAGACCAGTTTAGCAAACTTTCTCATTTTACAGTTCACCAGTACACTACAAAGTGTTTCTGAAAACATTTGAGAGAAATAGAGAGATTACAGTAACAGAATATTGATTCATATTTGAGCAGCGCTGCCCACTTTGACTGTTTGATCAGAGTTTGTGAGTGATTGACAGCTGCCTCCATTGACTGAACAACCAATAGGGAAGCTGTCTCTCTTTAAAATGACCTGTTATGGGCCAAAGTCTCCCATCATGGACTAGATTTTTTCAAGCCTGAAAACAGAGCCACAAGGAGGTGTAGAAGTCTTCTTTTCTCTCAGAACACTTGAATTACAACATGCTGAAAGGTTATTATGGATTTTTTGCCCAGTGAAATCAACGAAAGTAAAATGTTACTGCTGAAGCCCAGAAATTATGACAGCGTATGAGGGCCACATTGAATGAAGTCATAACTTTAGGAGAAAAAAAAAAGCTGTAATAAGTTGAAAACATTACGTGCGACAGGACATAGCAGCCAGAGCCTGCTTCTGGACGGATAGCAACTGTTGTGTCGGTGTCTTGCCACACACATCAGTTAAAAGGTAATGTTAACTTTAACTTTAATCATCATACTATTATTTTTCCTCTCCTGTCCCTGTTTCTAGCTGTTTCTAGTGGTGGGTGGCAGTAGGTAGCCTTCCTTGAGCTTCACGGCAGCTTTTAAAAAGTGCCAGAAGACCTGCAAATGAAAAGGCATGCATTAGGGGAGGTATAGCCTGCTTGTCAGACATAATGATCATAATAATCTATATTACCAGTCCTATTGTTTCTTGAGAAACGACAACCCCCCTTTGAATAGCACTCAAAGATAACGAGTCGACCACCCCAGCCATTTCCTCCTCCACTAAAGAGGTACTCCCCTCGTAATACTGCGGATTTGTTCTCGAAATCTCAGATTTTTTTCCCTCGGTTTGGCCCTAAATCTCCAAATCTCAATTTCCCTCAGGTACATGCTGTTCTTTCGTAGGAATAAACGCGGTTTCGTGCGCAATCTTTTAAAGGTCCTGATACTGATGATAATGTGGTTTTGATGTGCCAAAAGATTAAGTATTTCGTTATTAGTGAAACCTGAGGTATAACTTCACAGGATGCTCCACATTCTGTTTTACGTTTAAAATATCAATAAAACTTTATTCTCGTAATATTACGACTTTTTTCCTCAATGTGGCCTCAAGACTACGTCGTAATTTTTAAACCACATATGATATTTTTTGATCTATTGTCTAAAATCGGACTATACTGCATGTAGCCAATAAATCCTGCGGTCAATAACAGAGCTGAAGCACAGAGGTGATGTTGAAGAGACGCTTGTTGTTCAGACTGTAACGGTCCCGTCAGATCTACATCTACAATCACTGCGCGCTGTTGTTGTTGTCGTCGACGTTGTTGAGCAAAGAAATGAGTGGTCTCCTACTTACCGTGTAGGTCTGCAGCAGCGCGGAGAAACAAAACAAACGATAGAAAGAAAGTGTGTTTTAAACGGAACTTCATGGTGGTTTTCTCTGTGTGGATCCAGAGAGGAGGAAGCGCAAAGATGAACTGACGCCCGGAGAGCAGCTGCAGCCAGATGTGAACAAGCGGTGCTGGATAAGGCGGGACTCCGTCGGTTTTATGACATAACTAGAAAAGCACTCAGAGAACGCAGACCTCCGCCAAGCACCATAGTTTCCCCCCTGGCGGTTTCTAGAAAACTCTACCTCTAATATTAAATGCACAGTAGGCCAAAATGTAAGAGTACCCCCATTTTTTATAGAAATTGCTATAAAATCCGCCATCTGGATCAGATCTGGATCAGCCTTTGGGATTTGATAGAAGTACACATTGTAAGATAAGATAAGATTAGATATTCCTTTAGTAGTCTCACAGTGGAGAAATTCACATGTTACAGCAGCAAGTGGATAGTGCAATAAACAAGAAGCATAGATTAAAAAAAAAAAGTATTAATACAAATACAATAATATATACATAGTAGCAAATAAAACTAAAATATGTCCAGCATATTAAGAAATAATTGCACAGTTACTATAACTGAGCAGATGATATAATTGCACATATGAGTTGTTATTGCTCTTGTGTCCAGTCAGTTTGTTTTAAGTGTTTATGTGGTCTACTGGGAGCAGTGCTGGTTGTGGAGTCTAACAGCTGCAGACAGGAAGGACCTTCTGTAACGCTCCTTCGTACACTTTGGGTGTAGCAGCCTGTCACTGAAGGAGCTCTCCAGAGCTCTGATGGTGTCTCTCATGGGGTGGGAGTCCTTCTCCATCATGGATGACAGCTTAGCCATCATCCTCCTCTCTCCCACCACCTGAACTGTGTCCAGAGAGCATCCCAGGACAGAGCTGGACCTTTTGATGATCTTATCCAGCCTCTTCCTGTCTGCAGCTGTGATGCTGCTGCCCATAAAATATGGCTGATGCCACCACGGTGTCATAAAATGTTTTCAGAAGTGTCCCCTGCACTCCAAAAGACCTCAGTCTCCTGAGCAGATACAGTCTGCCTTGCCCTTTTTTATGGAGTGCAGAGGAATTTGTAGTCCACTCCAGTTTATTGTTCAAGTGAACACCCAGGTATTTATACGATGTCACCATCTCAATGTCTGATCCCTGGATGTTCAACGGGGTTGGAGGGGGATGAGTTTGCCTGCGGAAATCCACCACCAGCTCTTTAGTTTTCCCCGCGGTTATCTGGAGGTGGTTCCGCAGGCACCAGTCCACGAAGTCCTGGGAAAGTTCTCTGTGCTCCCCATCGTCCCCATCAGTGATGAGGCCGACGATAGCAGAGAAGTGGAGTCGTCAGAGAACTTCTGCAGGTGACAGGTTGGTGAGTTGTAATAGAAGTCTGCAGTGTCGAGTGTGAAGAGGAACGGAGCCAGAACCGTTCCCTGCGGGGCCCCCACACTGCACACCACCGTGTCGGAGGTGAAGTCCCGTGTCCTCACATTCTGTGGCTGGTTTGTGAGGTAATCCAGTATCCAGGATGTTGGATGATTATCTACCCCTGCAATCTCCAGTTTGTCCCCCAAAAGTGTCGGCTGGATGGTGTTGAAAGCACTGGAGAAATCAAAGAACATGATCCTCACAGTGCTCCCAGGTTTCTCCAGGTGAGACAGAGCTCGGTGTAACAGGAATATGATGGTATCGTCCACCCCAATGCCAGGTTGATAGGCAAACTGTAGTGGGTCCATGGATGGACTCACCACAGGGCGGAGATGTTGGAGGACCAGGCGCTCCAGGGCCTTCATCAGGTGGGATGTTAATGCCACCGGCCTGAAGCTGCTGGGGTCCTTTGGTTGTGGGGTCTTGGGCACAGGTACCACGCAGAATGTCTTCCATAGCTGTGGTACCTTCCTCAGCCTCAGGCTCAGGTTGAATAGGTGTCCAAAAGTCCCACACAGCTGGTCTGCGCAGGACTTCAGGAGCCTGGAGTTGATGCCATCTGGACCCGTAGCCTTCCTCACATTCATCCTCTTAAAGGATGAATGGGGGGGCAGAGCTGAGTAGTGGAGCAGAGGGGGGTTGACTGTGGGATGGGTCTGCTGAGGGTAGAGCTGGAGCCGTAGGTGGAGCTGTAGGTGTCGATGATGGTGGAGCTTTAGATGGAGGTGTTGGTGTCGGGGGGGGGCTGAAGTTCAATCAGGAGAGACTGAATGAGTGAATGGCTGTTTATTAAAGAACAAGACAGCATTATGATAAGAAACATCTCTTGGCGCACTAGACCCGCCGTAGCTTAGTGGGGAATGATCATGCCATAGCAGAATGTTCTTTAATTCCCCCCCGTGGGTCTAGATGCTGGTGATGGTGGTAGTGAAGTGGTTTGGTGAAGACAGGTGAATCAAATCGGTTTGAACATCAGGAAGTAATCTCTATGAGCTTTACGGTATGAACGTGGATGACGTCCCTCTGTCCTTACTTTACAACTCTTGCACTGAATGAGGAAAATTCCCCGCACAAAACCTTAATCAGAAAAAAGAAAAGGGGAGAAACCTTGGGAAGAGCAACAGAAGAGGAATCCATCTATGTGCGATATATGTCCCATGTTTAAAACATGCACATCAACGAATTGAGGCTGGAGAAATCCGAGCTGAGGCGATGACTGCTGGAAGCATGGGAGGTGCTGGTGCTGGAGGCGATGAAGGCTGGAGGCGATAGAGACTGTAGGCGATGGATGCTTGCGGCTGGAGTAACTGAAGGCTGAAAGCGATGGAGGCTGGTGGTGATGGCGATGGCCGGTTGGAGTAACTGAGGGTGATGAATGTTGGAGGCGATGGGGTGAAGGAGGTCTGCGTCGGTTATGCTGGAATGACAGCTGAAAGCGGGGGAGAGGAGAGCAGTTTTAAAACCTTGACGCACTGTGTGATTGGTTTAGAGAGAAGGTGGTGGCAAGGTATGATTGGTAAAGCAGAGTGGAACCCTATAATCAGCTGATAGAGTGAGGGCCTATGAGAAGGGACTCAGATGGATGAATGAGTGAGAGTAGAAGGTCTTCCTGAATAAACTTGCGCATTAGCTTCATGTCGTGAAGGAGGAGGAGGGGCACTGTCTTGAAGTGGCAGATGAAGGGGGCTGCAGTAGGGTGGACTGGGCCGGGGGAGGGGCAGGTGACTCATCAAACCTGTTAAAGTAGTGGTTCAAATCATTCACCCGCTTTAGGTCTCATACTGGGGGCGGCAGTAGCTCAGTCCGTAAAGACTTGGGTTAGGTGCGGAGGACCCGGGTTCAAGTCCCCCATGGACCAAGACCAACTGGTGGCTGGTGCCAGTTACCTCCTGGGCACTGCTGAGGTGCCCCTGAGCAAGGCACCAAACCCCCAACTGCTCTGGGCGCTTGTCAGGAGCTGCCCCCTCACTCTGACATCTCTCCATTGACGCATGTATTACTGTGTGAACAACAGAGTGTAAAAACTGAATTTCCCCACTGTGGGACTAATAAAGGACTATCTTTCTTTCTTTCTTTCTACTAAGGGCCACCAGCCACCAGCTCGATGTCCCTGCTGCAGTGTTGGTCTTTAACAGTGATGTGACCAGGGTACACTATCTATCATTCACAAACACTGCCAGTCCTCCTCCTTTCCTCTTACCACTGTAATCCCTGGATTGTAAATCCCTGAGTCAAATTTCATGAGCTTTGGGCAACAATTACCAGAGATATTGAGAAACAATTTTTTGGGTCCCATTTACCCCAATGTTAATGGAAATTTCAAAGTGATCCAGAATCCAGGATTCACCCCCAAAATTAAATCAGTTCTTCCTTTTCACATTTTCAATACACCCTGAAAATTTCATCAAAATCCGTCCATAAGTTATCTTGAACACAGACAAACAAACAGACAAACAAACAGACAGATAAACGCCGGCAAAAACATAACGTCCTTCGTGGAGTTAATAATTGTACAACTTAGATGCAAGTAGGCAGTAGCAAGTAGGCAGTAGCTCAGTCCGTAGGGACTTGGTTTAGGAGGCGGAGGTCACCGGTTCAGGTCCCCCATGGACCAAGACCAACTGGTTGCTGGAGAGGTGCCAGTTTACCTCTTGGGCACTGCCGAGGTGCCAGCAGGGCAGCAGGGCCTGCCCCTGAGCAAGGCACCGAACCTTAAGATGGAGGTGAAAAGTTATTTTTATAAAATAGTCACTATATCCTGGCAGGGGTTCATGAGACAGGTAATATGAAAAAAGGTCATGTCTCTCTGGTGTCCTCTGGTGCTCATAACAACATCTGCAGGTTTTCACAGACGGAGGAAAACAACCAATCAGATCCAAGCTAGAGCCTGTGGTCTCTGAGCAGCTGTCAATCACTCACAAAATCTAATCAAATGGTCAAACTAGGCAGCGCTGATCAAATATGAATCAATATGCTGTTACTGTAATGACATTTTCTCACCAAATGTTTTCAGAAGCATCTTGTAGTGAACTGTTAAGCTGTAAAATGAGATAGTTTGTGGCAGCCATGTTTAGATCAGCTGAGGAAATACCAAGCACCGCCCACCAAGCCAGAGTGAACTTTCTTATTTTACAGCTAAATAGTACACTACAAGATATGTACCTGTTCATACACTGTAAGCATTTGAGATATAGGCCGTTGCAAGACCATGAAGTGCTTTATAAACTATAGCAAAAAATTTAAAACCGATGCAGAAACTGACAACCAGTGTAAGGACTTCAGGGCTGCAGAGATTTGAGTCAGCTCTATGTGTTACTAAAGTGAGAGGAATGGTTGCACTTTAGTAATATTTTTAGTGTATGTAACAACTGAAGCACATGAAGGCTTTACATAGGTGGCTGCTGGGTGGCGTCTCTCATTCCTTCCCATCCCTCTACAGCAGGCATGTCCAAAGTCCGGCCCGCGGGCCAATTGCGGCCCGTGTTCAAATTTCCACCGGCCCGCAGCCTTTGTCATAAATTCAACAATATGCGGCCCGCCACAATGTCGGTGCGAAATTGAGGAGGTATGCAGCAGACACCTCATCTCTGGCTGAGGAGTTTTAATGCCGCTTTCGTGATTTTTCAGCTGTTGAAAAGGAGATCAGGCTGTTTAACTCTCCTTTCTCCGTGGACTCCTTTCTCCGATGACGCTCCAGACCTCCTCCAGCTGGACCGCATTGAGCTGCAGTGTGATGCGGAGAGTCGCGGTCGGCACCAACGGCTCCTTTTGTCAACTTTTACCGTCAGCTGGATGAAGGCAGGTTCCCAGAGATTCAAACAGTTGCTAAGAAAATGCTGAGCTCGTTTGGCTCGACATACATGCGAGAAGACGTCCAAGAACCGCCTGAGGACCAGATTAAGAGACTCTCACCTGCGTGACATCTGCGCATCAGAACCACTGCTTTAGAGCCAGACCTGGTCTACTGACTGTAGTCCAGATCTCAGAGCCACCCTTCAAATTAGTGCGAACAAGTTATATGTTTAGTCTTCTGAGGTGAATCACTTCTATTATTTTCTTTTTTAATGAATATGCTCTGAGTCTTTTCAATCCATGGATCATTTGTTCTTGTTTTTCAACTGACAATCAAACTGTCTCTTGTATGACAAACTAAACTGTCTTCATAGTTATTGATAACAAACATTAGGGTCTTAAGAAACAAATATACAAATACTCAACAATAAATATTAAAATCTAATTTGGTCCAGCACTCATTTTTCCATTTCATATTTTTGTTTTTTTTGATTTTTGATGTTCAGTTGAAATGAAAGAAGGGCTGATACACAGGTTGATATGGCCTCCAATAAGATACCTGTTATTCTGTTATGTTAATGGTTCAAAGAGTGTCAGGCTGAATGGTCGGCCCCCACACATTTTAACCTCACCAAATATGGCCCTCTTTGCCAAAAGTTTGGACACCCCTGCTCTACAGGCTGGGGTGCAGCCAGTCTCAGAGCAGAGCCTACGGGTGGCTTGGCAAATTGGACACCCAGGCAGGCGTGGACCCCAGTCTCCTTCCCCTTTACACTCACATACTGACCTCTCAGGCTCCCGAGTTCAGTGTGGACTTCAGGTGCTGTCAGGATATTAAGACTGAATCAAAATCATAATGTAATGTAATGTATCAGTTCAATTTCCAGACAAAAATATGTATTATAGCAAAGTAACAAATACAATTCTTTCATGTATGCAGCATCCAGCTGTTGTCTGGTTCTAAGACTCCAAGATGTGCTGAGAGGTGGTGTGTAATGCATGGACACATCAGCCTCAAAAGCTGCTATTTAGGGCAGAGGGCCCACAGAACGTAACTTTCACATACACTTGCGCACAGAAAGAAAGAGGGGGAGAATAGAGAGGGACACTGAGCACAGATAGAGTGGAGGTGGTGAGCTCCTCCCTGGATTTGCTGATTACTTCCGAAGCTCTGTAGCCTAAAAATGAAACTTGGGACAGCCGTATTTCACACCACGTAGTTGTTGTATTTGGATTGGAAATGTAAGTGTATTTTTCAATGTATGTATATGTACTTGTATTCAGTCACAATGTGGTCACACAGCAGCTCCCCAAAAGTGAAGCTACAAGATCTTGATCGTCCCCTCTGGGCTGACTGCAGAATAGGTCATAAATCCTGCCTCCTCCATGTTAACAGATGGGACACAGGCTAAAGTAAAATGTCAAATTACATGTCAAATACATTTTTCCAGAGATGGTTTTGTTCATATTAGGTAGTTCTAATCATGCTGATGTATGCTTATGTTCATTTCTCTGATAAGTTTGATTTTAATTAGTTATTTGATGCTATAAAGAGGGGATGAGACGTTTGGTTTGGCCGTGTGACCTCGATACCTCTTAATACATACTACTGCAGTCCTGGGTGTAACCGTAGCCTCTAGCAGTACAGTGCTTTGCATTGTGGGATACAGTAGGCGAAGTAGACTGGTCTGATGTGTGCAGAAATTTTCTCCAAATCAGTACAACACCCAGGTATTTTTGGCATACTGCAGATTTTGCTTTTGTTTGCATACTGCATACTGTTTGTAACCCAACACAGTATAGAGAATGGCCAATGCGATGCTGCTACAGAAACCCACAGGCAGTATGCCTCAATCACTTGGGTGTTGACATAAATACATTCACAAATTCAAGAGTGGGAGACATGCATTCAGTCCAACACTACCAAATTCATCAAATAAAAGGAAAAATGATGGAAATAGAAAATGTAAAACAAGGAGAGGGCAATTATAAAAACAATGTTTATTCAACAATAAATAGTTAAAACAGCTTATCCATACAAAGTCCAACTGACCCCCCCATGTCTCCCACTGCCTGGAAGAAAAGAAACAAAAATACAATATAATGTGAATCAGTTGGTTCATGTAAAAACATTTAAGTCCATGTGAAAAGTATCAGCAGTCTGCTGACCAGGCTGCTGTGTTAGATACTGATAAGCAAAGCAACAGGCTATTCCAGTCTTACTCCTCAGGGCCTTACTTCACTGCAGCAATGGTGATCACTAGCTCTGCCGTCGCTCAACTGGGGGGAAAGGCAATCTTTTCAGTATGAAATTATAAATAATGTGGTTTCAAAAATAGCATCTGGCTCAAAATGACATCAAAATCTCAAGATGGCAGCTCCCGTATTCGAGATATTTTGGCTTCACTTCTGTACGGTGGGAGGGAATGGAGATGCGACATCCATCTTTCCACACAGTCAGTGAGTGATACCAAAATCAATACTTTCTTTTCCTGGTTATTCTACAATGCTTATTTTGGAAAAAATGTGCTTTTGCATCATTTTGTTAAATTAGTACTCAACAATTTCACTGTTATTGGTATGGTTAGGGCACAAATGGGAGATCCAAAAGTAGACCACGTAGTCTGGAATTAGTTCAAAAGTTAAAGTAGTTTATTTACAATAAAAAGGTTAAATTGAATGAGCAAGCGGCGGTTTGCGGAAGATCAGGGTTGGGGAATGTTGGAGGAGACACTAGCTGATGAAGCAGAGTGAGGTTCACCGAATCCTCAGTGAGGTTTCACCGTGTGGTATGATGACTGGAGATGAAGGCAGGCAGGCGAGTGGCAGGGAAGGGACTGGGAATGGCAGGCAGACGGCAAGACACAGCTGGTGACTGAACGATCTGGCGATGAAGGAAGGTGAGACCAGGTATATACAGTAAACTGCAGAGTTGAATCATGGAGATTGGTGTCAGGAGGAGACAGGGAACCACACCCACCTGCACAAGACAGGACCAAACAAGTAATTACTGTTAAACAGTATCGTGTTACCAAAATCACTTTACACATTAAAGGTATCCTACTGTTTACACTAAAACAAACATGTTTGGAAAAATTTGATTATGTAAAATTGACTGGAATGTTTGCAAAAAAAACATCCAATAACTGTTTTCCAAATAAAATTTTACAAAAATGAATTTGTACTATATTTAGATATTAGCTTTTTTTTAAGCAAGACATCCAGTGAAAAATCAAGTTAGTCCTGCCATATGTATGTGAGAAATGATTAGCTGAACAAAACAAGAGATTGACTTAGAGATGTATGTAGGTGAACTGTGTCATGAATGCACAGTATATTCATGTAGGTGTGTGCACAGAGGACCCTTTGTTAGGTGCATCTAGAGAAGTGGCCACAATCAAAGATGGGAGATGGATTGTTTTTAATGCAGCATGATGGTTTAGGATACTTTAGTAATCTGTGATTTATATTGCTATCTTTCTCTTCCTGGAAAGAGGACCACATAGGAAATTATACTTTAACTTTATACAACTTATATATTTGATGTCAAAATTGCTTAAATCAAACCAAAAATCAAAATAAGCCTTGCTCTCCCTCATTGCCTTATTGACTACCTCGATGCACAATAATATAAACAGGTCGCATCAAGTCAACAAGAGACATGAGAATTACATTTAAAGAGGATAGGCTATAGTGTACTTCGAGTTGGTCTACAATATGTTATTCAGACTAACAGTGCTATCAGTAAAGAAATAAGTCACCCCCTACTTACCATGTAGATCTGACAATAACATGAAAACAAAAGATAGAAAGAAAATCTGTTTTACACAGAACTTCATAGTGGTGCACTGCACAAGTACATCAAGGTTTGAAAAATGAAAGGATTTGACTTAATAATGCAGAGAAGTTGTCCTTTTACTCGTTATAAAAAGCTGTATTGTAATTACAAGCAGAACCACATTACCTGAATTTATTTAGACTGCAACGCATGCATGAACTTCTCATTCAGTGTTGTTCCACAAACAAATGTGATAGCGAGCAGTAAACACCCAAAGGGCACAAGCCAAGCAGACACCTCTCTCACACTCATACTGTATGCCTCGTGTGGACTGAGGTCAGAAATGTGCAAATCCCTCCCAACACAGCGTCTCATAAACAATGTTGGGGTCATTATTAGAAAACACAGGCATGCAAACTTGTCATGTTTTGGGAAAAGTTGCTTATGACAACAGCAAATGCCAACCTCACTGAAAATGACTGAAGCTGACTTAAAATTACTTTGTTTTTCTGTCACAAGATCATTTTGCATATTTGTCACCTTTTTCAACCTGATGAGTTAGAGCAGTAATCCAAAATGTACCTTACCCTAGTTTTTCAGTGCAGGCAATGGGACTGCAAGGAATCTGAATTCCCCATACAAGGTGGCTGCTGCCAGGATCTGTCTGTATGGTCGACCAACTGATTGCACATTTGTGTTTCTTTTCAGCAGCTCCTCGGCGCTGAGGAAAGTCAGGAAGAACAAGGCAGTGGCTCAGAGGCTTGGTCCTTCTGCCATCACAGAGACAGAGCCACT
Organism: Pterois miles; assembly: GCA_947000775.1. Taxonomy (NCBI): domain Eukaryota; kingdom Metazoa; phylum Chordata; class Actinopteri; order Perciformes; family Scorpaenidae; genus Pterois; species Pterois miles. The sequence continues at coordinate 9,252,931 of CAMQGK010000144.1, read as the reverse complement.
GATCATCTGACTGACCCATGAGGAAGATCCCCAGTCCAGGCTTGGTGCTAAGACCAAGATGCAGAACTGTTCCACGACTGGTTCTTTGGAGAAGAAAAGTGGTACAAACTCCTCCCATACTCCTCCATCTGGATCTGTCCACCTGGGCAACAGCTTTGAGGTGTTGATGAAGCTGAAGCAACATCACTATACCGATTACTGGGAACCTTCAGCCAGTCTAGCACAGCTGCCTACAAGAACAGGTGGAGCCTCTCAGCCTGCATCTTCTGGACCTTGTAAACTGCAGCGGCACTCCTCCCCCAGGGTAACCACACATGTCAGCGTCCACGTCAACTCACGAATTTAGCTGTAGGTGACTCCATCATCAGGACTGTCAGGACAAGTTCACCAATAAATTTGTTACTTCCTGGATGCTACTGTCCGAGACATAGCAAATAAAGCTAGTCATTGTCTACATTGGCACATGCACTGGTCACTCTGCATTTACTTGGAAGCCAATCACTGTGGCAGATCTTGAATACTTCTATTATGCACTATAATAGCATTATTAGCAGGGAGTTTCCATGCAGGTGCTGGTCTGACCATTAAGCCCAAGGACACTTTGACTTCCTGAGCAAATAGTTGATTTTGGTTGGTTTTGATTGAAAATTGCACTTATTTAATATGGATAACATGAATGGAAAGCAAACTGTGCTGATGTGCCATGTCCCTGTGGTTCTGTGTCAGACTGTATTAATAAATGCTCTGATTGGTCATTCATGTTTTCATTAACTTTGCTCAGTGGTTCTTGCTGAGCCAGATAGAGAGTAGTTTGTTCCTAAAAGTACAAACAACTGTGTTGCTATTTGATTTCGTTGTTGCTTTGAATGTTTTCAGTGGGCTTACTGGGAAGTTTCTTGTTACTGTCAAAGGCAAACTATTAAATCATTTTCAGCTGTGGGTTAATTCACCTACTTCTCATTTACTGCCACAAGGGTGTGCTATTGTATTACATATATCTCAGCGGCTCTGTACCGGTATAGTATTTGTCATCCTGTGACGATAGGATGTACATACTGTCCCAGATCTCAGTGTTATTAACAGGCTACAGGTTTGCAGAAAGAGAGCTGTGTTAACTGTCTGAATAACTGTTCCTTCTCCTTTTCCCTCTAGATGACTACCCAGTTTGGGAGACAAGAACAACCCAGAGATGCAAGTTCGTTGCCCAGCTGTGTCTCCAGTTGACATGCTCCATATCACCACAAACTGCCACACAGCGGAGAAAATGGCACACATGCTGTTAGACCACCTATTTCACTGGGAGGTCCAGGCCATGACAAACCTCTCTGGCCAAGGCAAACATGGCAAGAAGCAGCTGGACCCACTCATGAACTATGGTATTTGGTGGGAGTCCTTCTGCTTTGACATCATAAACAGTACAAATCAATTAACAAGTGTATCAGTTTTATGCCACTTGCCTCACTTTGTGATAGATTTTTGACAAAGTGGTTGTACTTGGTGGTAAATGTTCCATGTCAAGCCAGTTTACAAAAAAAGAGTGTCTTTTTATGTACCATTAATGACTTGGAAAAATTTCCCACTAGAAACCACTGTTTATCTCATGATTATCACATTATCTCTGCATAGCTTATCAATACCTGCTGCTCAATACCTTAGCAAATGGCTTTGCAGGAGGGTTGAGTCCAGCACAGTGGCCTGACTGCAATTGGGTATGTGAGGCACTTTTTGCCAGACTGTGCAAGGAGTACAGTGGATCCAGGCATTTAAATCGAGTAAAGCATTAACGTTGAAGCCTGGTCACCAGGGCATAGCTCCACATCCAGCAAGTACTTTTGAACAATGCAATGGTGATTGAGAAGACCACGGTCTAGCTCCCAGTGATGAGGAGTGCAACAATCATTAGTTGATGAGATGATAAACACTTAAACTAGTGAGGTAATAACCTAGGACTGTACTCTTATATTACACTATTATTTTGGGCTCCTCTGTGTGGTTTGCATGTTCTCCACATGTTAGTGTGGGTTTCTCCAGGTTCACCGGCTTCCTCGCACAGACATGCAGGTTAATTGATGACTCTGCCTGTAGGTGTGGATGTGAGTGTGAATGGTTGTCTCTATTTTACTGTGATGGACTGGCAGCCTATCCAGAGTGTACCTTACCTTCATCCTACCTACATCAGCTGGGATCAGCTCCAGCTCCCCTGCGACCCCAAACAGGATAAGCAGATGGATGGAACACAAAAATAACACTTATATATTTTTAGGTACTACAAATGGGAAAGGAAGCAGGAGAAGAGTGTGATGGAGCAGGGCATGTCTTCTCCAGACATCACATTTGTGAGCCCAGGGAGCCTGTCTCCTGCAGTTGAAAGGAAAGGAAGACCCTGTATTCCTAACAGCAGTGTGGCAAATCCCCATCTTTGTTTTTGCCCCCTTAAATACTGCAGGGACGGGCTGCACGGTGGTGTAGTGGTGGTCTGGCTGAGTGGAGGGCTACACCTTAAGCCTGGGAATATGACACAAAAAAAGATAATTGACCCTAATAATGTGCACATTAGCCTATATAGCCTATATAGCCTACATTTTATATATTCTATTCTAGTGATAATATTATTCATAATAATCTACTATATTCCATTATAAAACATAATATTACCTGTAAATACACATAATATTCTGTTCTATTTTGTAACTTTAAATTCCTGTTGGTTTATTGTTGATATGTATACACTGATCAGCCATAACATTATCCACTGACAGGTGTTGTGAATAACATTGATTATCTCGTTACAGTGGCACCTGGCAGTAGGTGGGATTTATCAGGCAGCAAGTGAACATTTTGTGCTTGGAGTTAATGTGTTGGAAGCAGAAAAAAGAGGCAAGCATAAGGATGTGAGTGACTGTGACAAGGGCCAAATTGTGATGGCTAGACGACTGAGTCAGAGCATCTCTGAAGCTGCAGCTCTTGTGGGATGTTCCTGGTCTGCAGTGGTCAGGACCGACAAGTCGTGATCCAAGGAAGAAAAACCGGTGAACTGGCCACAGGGTCATGGGTGGCCAAGGCTCACTGATGAGCCTGATGTGGGGGGCGAAGGCTGGCCGTGTTGTCCGATCCAATAGAAGAGCTACTGTAGCTCAAAATGCTGAAAAGTTAATGCTGGTTCTGGTAGAAAGGTGTCAGAACACAGTGCATCACAGGTTGTTACGTATGGGGCTGTGTAGCTGCAGACTGGTCAGGGTGTCCATGCTGACCTACGTCCACCTCCAAACGTCTACAGTGGGCACATGAGCATCAGAACTGGACAATGGAGCAATGGAAGGAGGTGGCTTGGTCTGATGAATCCCGTTTTCTTTTACATCATGTAGATGGTCGGTTGCATGTGCATCGCATACCGGGGGAAGACATGGCACCAGGATGCACTATGGGAAGAAGGTAAGCCTGTGGAGGCAGTGTGCACGCCGCAAAAATGATTCAAGAATGGTTTGAGAAACACAACAACAAGATTGAGGTGTTGACTTGGCCTCCACATTCTTCAGATCTCAATCCAATTGAGCATCTGTGGGATGTGCAAGACCTACTCAACTCGACTAATGTTATGGCTGATTGTATACAGAGTATTTATTTGACCACAATGAACATCCACGTTTGATTATATTCATTTATATTATTTATATATATATATATATATATATATATATATATTATACAAATCATTATGTTTGTCTCATTCTATTACACTGTATTCCTTTTGATTTATTGTTGATGGGTCTACAATACCACTGATTGCACTGATTCTTCACTGTTTTTAAAAATTGTTGCTGATATTTTCTTATGAAGATGACTCAATACAAAAGGGTTTTTTTGTTCAACTACAATATATAGCATACCACTGTGTTTTATACAATTATATACTGTACTGTATATTCTATTCTAGTAATAATAGTATTAATAATAATCTATTTTATTAGCCTATATTCTATTATATTATACTATTATACATAAACTATTCTGTCCTGTTCCATATACTCCTGTTGGTTTCAATGACCACCCACTGATTATTTTATTACTGGACAGTTGTGCTCACACATTTGTTTAATTTAAATACATACAAAATATTTTCATTAAGATTATATATATACAATCAAGTTATATAACATTTATATTTATTTGCTAAATGATAGGCTTATTTAATCACAGTGGCAAGCGTATAAAGTTACCTTTGACATTACAGGCAACAGTCAATGGTTGTGATTAACAAATTTTGTAATATTTACATACAGCACACAATGCTTAATTGCTACAATAGCTTAAGCAACAAACAATATCAACCCACCGCTTGGACAGCCTTAATAATAAAGCCAATTACATTTTTCATTTCATTACAACATGGGATTTGAGGTGATGATCATCAGCCATATTTTGGTAGCATGTTTATGTTATAATAATAATAAAGACAGGCAGTTAATGATAAATGACCATCATAATAATGGCAACGATAAAGATACATTGTACATATGTGTTTGCAAAATAATAATGGGATGAGGTTTTGAGTGATGACCATCAGCCATATTCAGGTAGCACGTTACTATGTATAGCAACGATAACGATAATGATCCAACTATATGTCATAATCTGAATGTTGTGAGTTCAAGACTCCTATGGGTTAAGTCTTTGGGCAGCTGTAGCTCAGTTAGTTGAGGGGTCGTCCTTTAACTGCAAGGTGGTTCAATCTACGGTTTGTCTGCATGACGTTAGAATCCTCGTGCAAGTCACTGAATCCCAAGTTGCTCCCTGGGTGCTTTACAGCATCCCACTACTCCTAAGTGCTCAGGGTTGATTAAATGCAGAGGTCAGATTTTATGTATGTACCTGTAAGTATATGATGAATATAATAAAGGTTAAGTTGTGAAGTCCAATGGTCATTCAGTGAGTACTGCAAGTTGTTCATTGGTCTGCATAAACATATGTCTTGTGTGTGGATTATGTGGACTGATAGATTGTATACTGGAAATATATGGTGGATATTATCTTCTGGCTCCAGTTTTTCATATTTTCTACACTCTGGCCTTTTCTGTGTTTTCCCTACAGAGCTGTACAGTGTGTACGCCTGTATAAACAGCAGTGAACAGAACCAGTTCAACTGCTCTCTACAACAATTTCCACAGTAAAAGTTGTTGCAGTAGGAGAGGGTTGTTTAGGCGAGCTCAAATCCTTGTATACCTCTCGTGTACACACATCTCACACTTCCTCCCATCCCTCACTCACTCACAAACACACACCCATCCATCCTATGGTGGAACAGTTGGCCTTGTACAGTATCCATTTCATCATTTGATGCACCATGTCTACTTCAAAATCCATGAAAAGCACACACGATTACACAGTTCTCTGCCCTGCCAACTTGGCTATCAGTAGTTTGGGGGCTGAAGCCGTTGGCACTTTGCCTCGCAGGCGTTATAAACTGTACCATCAGCCTGGCTGCCAGAGCTTTTGAAGGAAATTGTGTCAGCTTTGACTTTAACTGGCTGAGACTGAATGAGGTCATTTTTAGGTGTTGTGTTACATGTCTAGAGTGTCCATTTTGTAACAGCTGCATGCGATGTGTGGCCGAATGCAGCCTTGGTCCAAAGCTGACCACCTATTCGCCGCACATGGCCGGGTAGTATGCTGTCAGAGACATGGTCCAACTGGAGGAGGTATGAAGGGGGTGGAGGGTTTGGTGTTGGACCCCTGGGGTCTGTGTGTATGTGCCAAGAGCCCATATGCACATGTGGTGTAGTGAAAAATGGACTTGTATTGTTTGATCCATGAATGTGAGCGTCTGTGCGTGAATCACACATTGAGGCCGAACAGAAGACACTCACTGAAGGATCTTTGTTAGGATGATGCAATAAGGTGAGATACCTTACATTTTGTAGCTATTATTGAGGTTAAAGCACTCTTTGTTTCACAAACAAAGTTCTCACAGTGAACAAAGCAAAATAGTCATAAAAGCCTGCTGACAGTCATTTAGGAAATGCACACATTATGACCAGTGGCAGTGTTTTCGTTGCATAAAATACTTTCCCATTGTAAAACTTGAGGCTGCTAAGCCTGGAAAATGTTGTACGATGTGTCAGCATACCTCGAATGAATGAGGCAAAGGCCAGACTCGCCTATAGCTGCAAGCTGGCCAGCCTTTTGTGTATGAAATTAACAGGCAAGACATTGGCAACGGGGGGGTGCTAATTATTTTTAACAGCTTAACACTTCAATCAAATGAGCTTTCTGGAGATTTTTACACACTGTTGTGGCTCACGTCACCAGGGTATATTAAACCTCTCAGCAGAATGTCGCCTTTGTCCGCCTGCATTTCACACTAACAGGAGGCCTGTGAGGTATATACAGTCACTCACACACACACTCTGTCATCTGATGACACAGACAACAGACCATTCAAGCAACAGAAATCCTCCCTAAAATATACATTTTCTTTCTTGTGGTTTCAGCATTTAGGGGGTTTTATACTGCGTGTGAAAAAGAAGCGACATGCTGTATTCATTCTGTGGAAAACGTTTGCAGAGCTTATGAGAAAGACGTTAGTGGTCATAAGGGGATTCTTGTCAAGGTAGCTCAGAATAGATTATCTTCTTCTTTCCATACTCAGTTGTTTTCCTGCAGCAGAGGACCAGACTGTTTTCAAGCCAGAGGGGATGCATCAAACTTTAAAAACAAATCACACAGCCAAAGAGCTCTTCCTCAAAGATAGAGAAGTCACCTCCTGATAAATAGCAATAGCAGTCTGATTGTACAGTAATCCTAAGAAAATGACCCTACTGCTCACTTGATTTTTTTTTTTTTTTTTTTCAGTTAACATTGTAAACATGCGTTCATGATCTTAATCACCAGTAATTTAGGACTGTAGTACTGTAGATTTCTTTATCTGAGAATTACATTTTTGGCAAGCAAAAATAATATATATTTCTTCATGCAGAGTCCATATAATTTATTAAACATGACAATCAAACCTTGAGTAATAACATAACTGTACTGTATATATTTCTGAATTTTGACACTCTCTTCACATTTCTTTATTATATCATATGCACAGCAATTACAGCCAAGCAGTTGTTGGCAATGAAAACATTGGATCTCAGATTCCCTTCAACGATTAAATATGTGTATAAAAAAATAAAATCGCACAAGTAAAAGCAAAATGAGACTCTTAGACACAAAATATAGGGCTACAATATAAGTTACATAAATTATAAAATGAGTAATGTAAATTGTGGTAGACAGTATTTCAAATGCTAAACTGAATGTAAACAGGAATGTAGTATGTACAGTATGTGCATAATGACTAGTAATAAATATATGTACACAGATGTAAGTGTTCAAGTCCAGGGGAGGGTTACCATTTCAATACTTTTTCTACATATTGGGTTTTAACATGGAAGAAGTATAAGACAAACAAACCAGTGAAAACAAAACACAAGGATACAGCCAGTATTGACATACCTAACATAGTAGATTGATAAAGAGATATTCCAGAGATACACAGAGGCAGCAGAGAGCGTGTAGTGAGTGTATCAGTCTGATCCAACAGTGGTAGGTACGACCATTTGGAAGTGATTTATGTACCATTTTGCACTGATCCATAACCCCGCATTTGAACTCACATCAATCACTTCTCTGAAGGTTCTCCTCTGCTCGCAGAAGCCACTTTTTCTTTCTCTGCGTTGACTAAATAATAGGTTCAGGTTTCTTGTACCCAAGAGACGTGTAGACTAGCCCTCCCCTGTCAAAGGAAGATACAATCTCCGGACAAGAGAAGGAGGATGAGAAATTCTTAGACACTTGGTTGCACATTTGCTCACTGGGACTCAATGAAAATAACTTCTGTTTTGATTATCAATCATTCTTTCTTTGCATGAGGTGTGACCACAAGAAAGGCCCACTATTGTCCAGCTATCCATCCATCAAAAGGCCCTCAAACCCCCAACAATGTCCTTCCCCCCAAAACATCTCCACCCCTCTGTCTACCTGCTCTAATTAATGAGAGCCAGTCTAAGTGCTGCTGTTGTGTTGAGCATGCCTTCCTGTCTGGGCTACAGACAGTCTGTGTGTGTGTCTGGATATCACAGGCCTATTTATTTGATTGTGTGTGAGTGTGTGTGTGTGTGGCGTGCGTGCTTCAAACACACTCAAATATGCCAGTCTATTAGTGTAGCAAGAGGGGCACTCCATCCAGTCTGTCTGGTGGTAGTGCTCCTCAAACACAGACAAAACCACTTCAATAGGCCAGTCCATTGAGAAGCTTTTATCCCACTATAGTCCTGACAAAGCTCTCTGGTCTCCATTTGTCATCTGAAGATGGTCTTATTTTGTAATAGAGTACACTTATATTCAAATGTCCTCATATTATTTTCAAGTACATCTTTAGCCATCCACTCAGTGCCTATTAATATCCAGCTTTGAGGTGAGGATTTAGGGATGGAATAGATGCATTTCATGAACTTAAGTAAATATGTTGTACACATGTTTATTTTACATGCCTCTAGGCTTGACCTGGTATGTATTCATTTAGTAAGCATCCAAAGGGTTAGGTTATGACAAAATATCATAAGTCCATTCCTGTTTTTTATGTTTCCTGGTGTATAATGCTGTTCCCTCATTTCTGCATAATTATGAATCCCAACGCATTTCTTAGCAAACTGGTTGAGGCCATAGACTGTATATAAGAAGTGGACGTAGTCAACGTGACGCCATCTACTGGTTTGTGGACTGCCACTTTGAAGCCTTGAGTTTGGCATTTTGGCCGTTTTTTGGCCGCTGTTTTTTTTTTTTTTCAACCAGAAGTGACATGAGAGGGTGGAGCTAAGTAGTGAACACTGAGAAAGAGCTGAAAACACATTGTGAAAGGCTTAAAGTAAGACAAAAATGTGGACAACTTCTAGACCGGACAATGCCGAGGTAACGATCTGTCAATCACAAGGTAGCCACATCCTAAAGCATCCCCTGCTTTATGGTTTATTTGACTCTAAATGGGACCATAATTTACTAAATAAACATCATGCTGTATTGAAGAAAACTTGAAACTAGCGATTGAGACTATAAACTCATGTTTACAATATTTACTATGCTAATAGATCAAGTGAGAAGTAGGTTCATTTTCTCATAGACTGTTCAATCAGACTTCTTTTTTCAACCAAAGGAGTCGCCCCCTGCTGGCTGTTAAGAAAGAATGCAAGTTTAAGGCACTTAAACTTCAGCATTGGCTTCACTTCTCAGATCCGGAGGTTGCCCGCTGAGCTATACATTGACCTTGAGTGGGCAGGATCAGGATAGGACCTGAACAAATCAAGTAACCGGTACCTTGTGTGAGCATGGACATCTGGCCAATCTTAGTGCTTCAGTGATATGAATGACGAGTCAAATTCATAATAGGTGGGATAGATCAACAGAAACATAAGTTTTAAAATGGTGGCTGCTCTGAAATGTCATCTCATTCTCAACTTTCATATCAGAAAACTAAAACTGAACCATGCAGCCGCCTTCTGTGAAGCGTCCCTGCATAGTTTTCAAAGCAACCTCAAAGTCAAACCTTATTTGTGCTTTACCATTGCCTTTGTACCCATTTTGCACATGAACATCCCAGACAGTGTTAAATAAAATATAATGTGTCCTGTAAGAAAGATTCATGAGCTTTTCACATGCCATGATGGCAGCAGGATTTCTGATTCAGTTTTAGCACTCCATATGGTACCGCAGCTCAACAACGTGCATCACCCAGCTGCTTCTGACACATTTACTGGCACAAAGTGCAGCATCAGTGGTCACTTTGACCAGACTGTCTGTCAGTTGCCATAAGGACAAGATTTGACTCGGATTAATTGGCCCAGAAGACTCGTTAGACACATGATTAGATGTATTCTAATTAAACAGTCAATGCTTGGTATCGTATCAACCCTTGCATGCTTTCTTTATAACAGTCACCATAACCATATTGTAGTAATATGTACTAATGTGATATAGCAGCCCAGTCACACAGCACTTGAAATAGTCACAAAACTTAATGCATTGATTTGTGTACATAAACTTTTTTTCGTGATGGTCATCAGAAAATCAGTTTGTTTGTATTCCACAAAACTGTGATCCAGTAAGTATAAAGAGCGGCAAACGCCATGTAGGGAGGTCACGTTGGATATGTGGGTCAAAAAACACCCAACTTTCACCCAGCAGATCGGTACATTAATTTATTCATTTACTTCTGTACTGAAGTTACAGCACTTTAATTATTAACTATATAGTTATTTTAAGCAAAACCATGATCTACATATAGATCTACAGTGTATAAGGTTGTTATTATCATTATTATTATATTATTATCATTATTATATCTTTTCATATCATTTCGTATATCTTCTACTATTACCATATTATACAGTTATACTACCATCATGCTATTACTATTATTTAGGGTGCACTGGTGTTGGGATGTATCTATTTGTCTATCTATCTATCTATCTATCTATCTATCTATCCTAAACCCAACTAAGTAGTATTTTTTTTAAGAGACCGGAAGTTGACATGTGTGACATATTGCTGGACATTCAAATCATGCTGAGCGTCTGTTTGTCTTTCTCAACTTGAATTTGTGTATTTACTTTATTTATTTATTTTTGTAGTAATTCACTCAACTAGTTTGTCTCCATGGCATCAATGAATAAGCGGCAAACATATTTTTTTTCCAAAGCTCTTATCTATTTTGGTGATAAAGTACTTTTCAAGGTGATTTTCCAGTGCGAGGCCACTGCAGGACGTAGAGTACCTTTCAAAGACATTTGAAAAAACAAAGACCACACAGAAAGACCATTGGCACGTTGTTTTGATGCTCAGCTAGATAGTAAAGGCATAGCCAAAGCAAAACCTTGTGCTGTTAGCCCTCTGTCGCACCTTTACACATCTCTCATCTTCAGCCATTGTTGCATGGCCTGTCACTGACTTGCTGTTATCCCTGCATGAATCCATACACACAAAAAGGCTTAAGGGATCCTTTTCTCTGAGAGGAGATAGGCCCGTAGACCGAGACAAAGGCTTCAAACTATCCAAATTATCTCTTCTGGGTGTTCCTCAAAAGGTATTATAGCTATCTGGGTGAATCATCTTAAATGCTTTTGCCCCACATGTCAAAGCATAAAGTCTTATTGTGCAAAATGCACATCACAGTGGGGTGTAAAAGACATTTTCTTCTTTTTTTGCCAGGTTGTAATTTTATGTTGGAACACAGTCACTATATCTCCAAGAATGTTAACAGAAATGTTTGATCTTTGTATGAATGTTGAGTCTGTGCACACAAGATGCTTATTAAAGCAGGAGGTGGAATTTTTCTTCCATCTGATTTATATCAGGTGCAAGACTATGGATGGGTAATTTGGCTGATGGAAGCATTTTTATTACAGAGCTGTGGTTGTAGTGGTAATGATAGGCCTGCTTTACAGCATTTGTGGACTGGAGTTTACCCCCATCTTCTGTCTACAGCTGATTCTCCTGGAGTGTTTGTTTAGACTCATCCCCTCAATGAAGGCGTCACCTGAAATCTGCAGCAGCACCCAAGATGGAGCTGCGAGTTAGACCTGGAGCCAGATGTAGATGCATCTACAGCCATTTAGGGTTAAATGTGGGACACATGCACATTAACCCATGGTTCCAAGATTATTGAGATTTATAGAACACAACCAGGCGCGTGCACAGCTTCATCTGTTAATTGATTAAAAATTCAATCGGGATTAATCACATGATTGTCCATAGTTAATCATGAGTAATTACAAATTAACCACACATTTATCTCTTCAAAATGTACCTGAAAGGGAGATTTGTCAAGTATTTAATATTGCATCAACATGGGAGTGGACAAATATGCTTGCTTTATGCAAATATATGTACATATTTATTTTCTGAAATCAGTTAACAACACAAAACAATGACTCACAAGCCCAACAGGCAGGTGTGTCAGTGTGCTGACTTGACTATGCCCACTGCAACCTCTCAAATTGTTTTGCTAAAGAAATTAACAGTGTTATAATGAATTTGAGTTAACATGATATTATTGCATAAACTTTGACAGCCCTAATATGTATATTGCTGTCTTTGTGCATACACACAGTTTTGGATCTGACCCCCTGTGAGGAAAGCAAACCGAAAGGACGAATTATCCATCCTTTAAGGGCAACCCACTCTCTCTGCATGGAGAGATAGAGGATGTCTGTGTGAAACTAAAGTCTGTGTTGACCTATTTTATCATACCAGTTGTTGGTCACATGACTTGTTAGTTAGCCCTATGAGACACTGAAGTCATTAGGCTCTTTCATGCGAGCCAATTAGGGGTAGGAAAAGATCATGGTTGACATTAACTTGACTAAGTACTTTTGTTGTCTAAAGCTAACTTCCTGTGAAAACAGAAGTTAATTTTGTAAATACACCGTACATGTCATGAGCACATATTGGTGCACCATCCCTGACACCAACACTCATCCCAACTCATACTGCTTTGTCATGCCTGCGTCACATTTATTTATTTTATTATATGATCTACAAACAGTACTATAGTTACCCTTGGCAGCAATTTAGGTTTAGGCAACAAAGCAACATAGTTTAGGAAAGAACTTCATGGCTGAGCTTAAATTACTGTGTCTGTGAAGTGAAACAATGATGTGAAAAGACGACATGAACGAGCAGCTTATTGTAACATGAAAGTGAAACTTAACACATGGGACACAAACAGCGGCCTCCTGGATGAAAAACTTGTGTTTGCTGGGGGCAATAGCATTTTGTGTGTGCACAAAGTACAAACATTTCTGCGCACATATATAAGTGAATGAGGCCCATTGTCTTCATGGATCTCCTTACTGGCAGGTGAAAAGAAGACAACACTAGTATTCCCAGTGGATGGATACATACCATGTTACAGTAATTTCTCTGCTCCACTGAACTATTTTTAAAGTATATACTGGGAGCGGTGATGTTCTGTTTCACGTCTGTAGACCTTGGTGCCGTCACATTCTTTCACTGGCTACAAATGGCAGCAGTGCTCGTGTCTGTCTGACAAAGGCCTGTTGTTTGCTCAGCCTTTTTGCTTTTCACACGCCAGCCTCTTTGGCTCACAGCAGCTGCTGAAGCATTACAATGAAATTATGGGAATATTTGTTCGACTCACTGACACTGTCATTACGATCTGAACATTGATTCTGTCCATCTTTTCTTCCTGTTTGACCCCTGTGACTCATTTCCTGGGCACATGACAGGGTGAATTTGCCCCTTGAGAAGGAGAAGCCAGTACACAAATCCGTAGCCAGATATGCGTGTTTAGGTTTCTCCTCCATGACCTCACCAAACCCATAAACTCATTTTTAATGAGCTGTTGTTGTAGAAGTGCAGGCGTTAGAAAGGACTTAGCAACCAAACACAAAAAATGAATCCAAAAACCTATCAAACCTTTATTACCTTTTATTATTTTTCTTCCAACGTCTTGTTAAAAATATGTGCTTTCTGTAACTGTAAGTTATCCATTACGGAAATTACAAAATTGTTAGGCTACAGATCAGAGACGTGTTGGAAGTCTATTTGTCATGGGTTTTCATGAAATCAGCCTCTGCAGGAGTCTCTTCCCCTGTGTCAAAGTAGACAACGATGGACTATTTGGCATGGAACAGAGAAACTGCTCTGCTAGGGAAATATCCGGTTAAAAAAATCCTTTTATAAACAGAGATTTAACAAGCCATCATTGTGTAACCACAACAAAGAGAAACACATGATGGTCAAACTCCCTAAGGACAGGATGTGTTGTCATCTGAGCTTTCTGGTTTATACTTTATTTCATCCAAACTGTCAGGTGACCTCCTTTCCTGAGGATATTGAGCTTGTGCAAAACTTATGGAGCAACATGTAATATTTTTCAAGTTCTTTAAGGACCATACAAAGACCCTCTAGGCGGGGCCTGCCCTTGATCTCCCATGATCCTATGAGCTTGCCCTGCTGATGAAGATACTAGTAACTCACTTCTAGCTTATAACATAGTCCTAAGTGTTTCCTGATTACTGACACATTACTATGGTAGAATGGGTTCCACCCATGGTCATGGATGTACTGTACGACTCAAAGATGCCACCCACTCACTTGTCATGTCTAGATTGCAACCTTCAAATTGCTAAAACTTATAAAACTTGCAAAAACTCTTGTGAGACTTGCTGTCTGATGATCTGTTCTAACCTAAACCATTCAAGGTCAATGCCTACCATCTCGCCAGAGTTTTGCAATTTGCATGTTACCCTACAGGGACAACCAAAATTGCTCCACCGGCACATAACGTAAGTCCAAAATATTTTCTCGTTTCCATATTACGCAGCCCACAGTATACACACATTAGTGCATCCCTTTGTTGACAGTTTTATTTTGGTTTGAAACAAGATAGCGGTTTCTAAGAACTTAGGAACAACTTTACACACCAACTTAGTAAATAATTTAGACATTCGACCAGTGCAGCCCAACTGAGAGGCGAAAGTCAAACTTCCTTTCTAAGACTATCATCAAGTGAGATTAGAGTCGTTCAGATGTTAGAAAACTCCTTCGCACTGAGCATTGCTTTGGCCTCAGACGCCCAGTGTCTGTGAGGTGCTAAATCTCGCTGAGGTCTGGAAAGTATTCTGCTTCTATTAAATGCCACTGCAGCCTGACTCCTCAGCAAATTCATGAAATTGATTTGGTGTGTTGCAGACAGCTACAGACCGTGCAGAGCCAGTCCAATAATGTGCAGTGTGTAAAAATGAATAGGACTGGTGTTGTGTTGACGGTGTGAATTTAATTCTTAATGCGACATTTGAAAAGGGATTAAACACTGTTTAATACAATACTAATGAGTTCAACAAGACCACAACCAAAGCTCTATACACATTTTCCACATTTAATGACTTTTTAAGGCTTTTTGCTTTAAACAACGTGGCATTCAAACTCATTATATCAGTTTGATTTCCAAGAGTAATTGGCTACTTTGTCAGTGAAACTTGAGACTGATTAGAAGATTGTGTGTGTGTATGCTTTAGGTTTAAGAAAAAGGACCGAGGTCAAAGAGTGCTAAGTTGGCTCAAGAATGCTAATAGGTCATAATCATCTGTGTATTTGCAGACAAATCTGATGAAAAAGGCCACTGTGCTGGCTGACCTCTGATTTTCTGATTCGGTTTGTACTTCCCCCAGACTTGGCAGCCCGTGACAACGAGAGAACCGTAATAGGAGTGATCTGACATGAGTATAAATACTTTCCATGGGTAATTGACCCTTTTCCTGGACACACACACTCCAAGATCAAAAGGGTATATCCTCTAGGCTCCAAGAGCCACTGATTAAACACATTTCAGAGGTATTTCCCTTCCAATTCCAGGGCATATCTGGCAAAGGCATATGAGATGTGTTTCATTAAGCTGTATCTTGAAATGTAGTCCCTCGTGTGTGTGAGAATACAGTATGCCTGTGTATGTGCGATGCTCTATCTATCTATGGTGCACATTTTTGGCCAGTGAGGGGAAGTGACGTGGCGTGTTGCCAACCAAGTCTCAGTGTTTCTCAAGAAAGACAAGTGGCATTGTTCCAGGAGTAGATACCAGCTTTACTGCCAAATCCCCGTCGGCTGGACTGAAATTTCAGTCATGTAAAGAGAGCAGGAGTGGAGCAGGGCCCGACAAAAGATGACATTGGCTTGTAAGTTTTAGGCGATGACGCTCATGGGGATTCCATTATGTTGCTGTCACACAGCATTAGGCAGGACAGCAAACACTTTCATGTGTGGATTACCACTTGCCCATTGGAGATAATAGATATTTGCCTTAGCTAATCCATTCCTCTATTGATTCCCCCCCCTTTAATAACTTCTTGCAAGCAAGCAAATTTTAATAAGTGCAGGAATGCTGACATGTAAGAAGCTGGAGCAAAGAGCTGTGCTTGACAAAGATAAGTGCTTCTTTTCCATAGAAATAGAAGATCAATTTTGTGAACTATATTTATTTCAAATACCATATACAGTATGTAAACACATAGTATGATTACTGCACAGAAAGTTTGATTGTAAAATCTTGAAAGATTAAAGCGTATGCAAATATTAGTTGAGCTGCTAAAAATAATCTTGATTCTTACTTGCAGAAGAGGTCAAATGGTGAATGCCATTACTAGTTAGTAATTAGAAGTTGTGTCTCAGACAGAGGAGGTTGTTGTATTATATCATTATTATCATAAGTATTTGTTGTGATACAATAGTTCTCAAATAAATGAATATTTACCAAAACAAACGTATGGAAAAGTCTGGCTATATTTTTGTTGTCTGTGTATCCAAAAATCCAAAGCCTGAAATTTCTCGGTGCCATAGGTCACCACCACTGTTGTCCCAAAACTATCAAAAAAACACATCAGTGAGCCACACAATGGACATTATGCTTCACACGCTTCACAGTGGACATTAGGGCTATTTTTATTGTAAATTAATCTGTTGATTTTCTTGACTAATTAGTTATTTAGTCTATAAAATGTCAGAAAATGGTAAAAATCAGTGTTACCCAAAGCCCAAGATGATGTCCTCAACTGAAAGATATTCAGTTTACCATCATAGAGGATTAAAAAAAAAAAAAAAGTCAAACTAATTGATCAATAATCAAAATCATAATAGTTGTAAATTTGTATTGTAATTGTAAATAATTTAATAGTTCATAACTAATCAGCTAATCGTTGGAGTTCTTGGTGACATGCTCCGTCATTATGATGATGGTTAATCTGACACACGCCATCCTGGTGCTGTAAATACTTGTTTGAGCACCACATGTGTATCCATCCACTGCTAAAATTAGTCCCCATCAAATACACAATTTAATCTTGATTGCAAAATGCTAAATCTACAGTGGCCAGATCTTTTATAAGATTATGTTGTGTTTTTTTATTTATTTATTTTTTATGTACACATTTATATCTGTATGCATCCTTTTAAGATTTATGTCTTTGGTTTGAACCAATAAACTTGGAGCTGTGTGACACACAGGTTTAAGGAAGTTGGAAAGTGTAACACAGAATAATGTTTGTTAATTTTGGCCTTTTCGTGGTATTTTTTGATAGTAAAACAAAGCCATATTCTTGCAAGACTAGTAAAACTATTTTTTTTTGCTGGAAATTATTTTATTTACAACACAGAAGTACATTGGCTCTGCAGTGAAAAAAATAATAAAACAGACAAGACCACCAGTAACATTAACAAATCAGAACAACACATCAATATTGAAATTCCTCTTCCTTTTTGGATCAAAATGTATACACCTGCGTTATATTCCCAATCAATCCAATCCAATCAATCACTATAACGCTACGGAAAACATTAACAGCAAACCTTCAACATAGATAAGCAACAATATCACATTTAAATTGATGAAAAAATAAAGATTAGGCTGACTAGTTAGTTCTGCCTCCCAGGCCCACAGCTTATCATGATTAAGCCCATGTTTCTAGACACGGATACTTCCGTTGTCAATTTACTGGCTCTATATATGTATATACAGAAATATTAAAGTGATAAAGACTGTGTAGGACAAAAATAAGAATTTTCATAAGCAATTTTCTTCATTTTGGTTCAGCTGTATGTTAAATTGTTAAAAAAAATATATGCTTTTTTTCTTAGTTCCTAAAAGGATGATAAGAGCTGAATGTACTTTCAGACATTTGGTGTCTGGGGGGTCTTCGTCCTTGGCTTTGGCACAGGTGAAGGTCGTTGTCCTTCAGCAACTGTGGACAGCTGTGCAGGCCTGTTTTTAGTCTGAGCTTCAGGCTGAGAAACACTCTCATAACAGGCTTTGGGTGAAGAAATGGATCCCGCCGGTGGAGGATCCTCTGTCGGGTGCATAGTCTCGTACTCTGGGCTGATGGAGCCAGGCTCTCGTTTGTTTAGAGAAAGCATCCTCAGCTCCGCTTCATCCCTGCGTCTCATCTGGGTTTTGATGCGTTTGTTGCAACAACATAATATGACTATTATGGTGAGCAAAAGCAGGATCAGACCTGCTGCTCCTGCTATCACTAGCACAACAGTTTTGGATGTAAAACAGAACAAAGTTGGTGGTGGTGGACCTTTACAGGTTGGACGGACTGTGTCACTCGTCTCCTTGCTGTCGTTGTTTGCCACACTACATGTGAGGCTCCTCTCCCCTTTCAGCCGTTCCAGGGATATGCTCAGTTTTTGTCTTATTTCGCTTGTTAAGGTCTTTCCATCAAGCGTCCATGAGAACACCAAACCCTGAGGTTTAGTTACGTGACAGTTTAGATTAACAGCACTAGACTTGGGGTCACATGTATAAATGAGTTGAGGTTTTGGTACCTTGTCCATCATACAGAGATGACCAGACCATGATTTAGCCAGTGTACCATTGGGATTCAGCAAGTTTGCTTGGTAAGTTCCTGCGCTTGAGAATTTTAGGTTCTTCAGCAAAAGAGATCCGGTTGTAGAGATGTCCTCTGACTTTCCACGAGACACGTTGCCTTGCTCTCTGTAAAAAATGATTGTACTATTATGAGTCCATCTCAGTATATGTGAGTTTGTCAGTCCTGCATAGACAAACGGCAGAGTCAGACTCCGTCCAACCACAGCGTGAAGATCACAAGTGTCTTTGTTTGCTGCTGAGAGGTTGACGAATCCCAACAGAATCATGACACCAAGTGTGGCAGCAAAACATGCCATGATATAAAGATTAGACCAAGGTATCCGTTTAATAATCACTTCAGCTGTTACTAATTTCCGTCCGTAGTAATCTCTGATTTTCAAACCCTGCTCGGGAAATAGTCCTGTCAAGACGAGTCGTTACGTTTGCAACTGGCACATAAATGACCAACTTTGAACCGTTCCAGAGAAGTGAATCTTGAGTGGGAAGGAAACTGTATTGGTCAAGAGTCTGCTTTCAGTTCTCTGAAAACAAAAAGCATTGTCAGTGTCATGTGGCAACTACCATTTTCTGCCCTCATGAAGAAATCACAGGAATATGTATAGAAATTTGTGCCTTATGTCGCAATTCAAGCATGACCTGATGGCAAAACAACTGAGATGAAAACTTTGCTAAATGAACCACTGAAACCATATGAAATTTGTTTAATTTCTGTTTAAGGAAAAAAACAATCTTGTTGATGAACTGCATTACTGATACTGATTTACTGTATTGTGAAGTGTAGCTTATAGATATTCAGTTTTGGTTTGTTAATTCTATTGTTCTTAGGTCTGTTTATGCAATCCATAAAATGGGGAATTCAAACAAGAAGAAGAATAAAAGAAAGTCAAAATGGCTAGAAATGGGGTCGGGCTGGGGTTAGGCTAAGCATTTGAAAGATTCCTCTTTGTAATCCTGATGTAAGGAAAGAAGCCTAATTGTATAATTATTCATCGACAAGAAAAAGAATAATGAGCTGTGAAAACTGGATTGTAAAACAAAGCTTGAGATAGATTTCCCTTTTTTGTTATTGTTTGTTCTTCTTATTACGTTCGGGGAGGTCCGTTGTATAAGCCTGTGGCTTCTTGACCTCTCCGGTCCCATTTTTTATTATTTTATCTGGATTTTATGAAGTTTTATGTGTGTGTAAATAAAACAGATGAAATAAATGAGCATTCGGGGCTCGACTACTTTATCTTTTTGCAAGTCAGCTGCTGAGGGCTAATAACTCAAACCCACTGATACTTAAGCTTTTAGTGTATTGCTACAACCCTAACCTCACCAGTAAGACCTAAACAGTACCAGTTTTACAGTTTTTTATAATTAGAAGAATATTTTTTATTACCGGTATATAGAATTTTAGTCGTGCCTGTGCACTATGACCTATGACACTAGTCATATGACACCGTGACTACATCTTTAGGATGTATTTTGATGGTTTCCAAACCGTACCCATTAAAGGGTTAGTTCACCCTTAAATTGTTCTAGTCATATATTGACTTTTCTCGGAGGTCAGAGAACCAAACATGAGCAGAATAAATATAATAAAAATAAATGTATAAAGGTCAAAGGTCAGTGTTGGACATTTATCAAGTGGCCCACACCTCCAATTGGATGCTCTTGTTCCTCTGTATTTGTTGGCTACTAAAGAATGCCACTGTCAACATGTTAGCATAACACATCATATACTGAGGCTTTGTCATGGCTGTCAGCGTTGGATACCGCCTCACAAAGCACCCTTTAGCACCAGGAGTTCCATTAACTACCATGTTAACCCATCTGCAGCAACTGTAAACGCTCAGAGAAAGTGACAGTGGTGGTGTAGTTTAAGGAGCAAAAAGACTCACACCATGTGGGCAGGAGGGGAGGTGGATGGGTCCAACAAACACAAGGCCGTCATCCAGGAGACAGCCATTCATGTCCTGTGTGTTAAGTTTCACTCTCAATTAGTTGTTCATTCATGTCCCAAGTTCAAAACGTTCACTGTCACTGTGGTAGTTTAAAGCCCAACCATGTAGTTCTTTCCTAAACCTAACTATTGTTGTTACATAAAGTGACGCTAAGGAGCGTGATAAACCGGCAGTATGTGACGAGTTGACATGAGAATGTGTTATTGTATCAGGGCTGTGTTTCTTTGGGTTTGTTTTGAGTTCATTTTGCCCCTCTAGTGGTTAAGAAAATCACTTAATGCAACTATTCTTAAAACATTAAACAACATTTGCTTTGACTCAACATTCATATTTTGGTCTGTTCTTGTTTAAAATCTTGGCTCATGTCAAACTGCTGAGATGAACATCTCAGATGTTGCAAATATTTTGAATCAACATGGATTCAGAAGAATGAATAACTGCCAGGTTATCACGGGTCTGATGTGCCTCATGCAAACAGAACGCAGCCACCAATACACAGTTTAATATATCAGCGAGTTAAGAGTGTATTGTTACTGAAATATTATGAAAGGAGGCCCAAGATTTATCATCAGTCAGATATTTCCCTGCTGGCTTTTGCTTTATTCATCCTGGTTATTGGTTTTTGCTTGTCAAAGAATACAAATGACTTTTATTTGTCTACTCTAAATTGGTTTAGTCAGGGCTGCCTTTTCTGATAAGCCAATTGAATAATGAGAGGCCAGTGCCTCTTATAAATATCTGTTGCAAATGCTTTTGTTTTGGTGCCTTTAGTTGAGCAGCTGAACTACAGACTATGGGTATTTTAGAATTAGAGACGGGGATATGCGGTCAATTAAAAATGTAATTGAATCATTTTAATAAATCTTCTCTTGAGACAAGAGCTGTTGTACAGAAAGCCGGTTTTACTTTTAGCAAACAATAACAAAGGCTCCAGCCAGCCCCAGTTATATTCTGACCTCATCTGGCTCTGTCTCAGCCCAACGCATTTTTAATATGGTGGATCCGAAACTGACTTGGCACATTTTTTTTTTTTTTTTTTACGTTATTAAATAAAAGAATTTGCTCTTGAAATTCAGCCCAATCATCATAATTAAGTGAGCGCTCCGTCAATCCCCTACAGCATTTCCAGTAAACCAGAGTCATTGTTCAGTTAACATCTAGAAATACCCTTGTCATTCTATAATTCATGGCATCTTCAGCCCTCCAAAGTACCACTATAACTGTGTTGGCTCGAGCTACACTACAATGAGTTCATTTTGCACCCTGCAACTATAATTTCATGCAATTAGCAGTGATTCACAATCTGTCTGCACCTTCAAAGATACTCAAAGCAAGAAGAACACCTGTTTCTTTTAGTTTCACCGTCATTACACTTTTTCCTACCCGGGGGGAACAGATTGATGTGAAATGTTAGCTATTTCGGAGGGGGGCGTACTGAGAGCCGAATGCAATGAATTCCCAGTTATAAATGTTGTAAAGATTATCTTCAAGAGTTTTCCCTGCCGGCTCACAAATGGGAACATGTGTGTTAATGTGTGTGTGTGTGTGTGTGTGTGTGTGTGTGTGTGCGCGCCAAGGTGAAAGCAGCAGGTTGAAGGCGAAAAGCAGAGGAGACGTGTGGTGTGCTTGTGTTTTATGTCTCAGCTGACATGAGCCAAAGGAGGTGTCTATTCCCAACTCTCCACCTTTTTGATCAAATTCTGCAGTACTGTACGTATGGCAAAAGGTTTTCAGCTGGAAGAGTTTAAAGATCCAGCTTTTTACATTCCACCGTCTCAGCAGCCATTGCATTTGTGTCTGCACCACCAGTAAAAGATCAATGCAATGGGAAAATAAATATCTGACTTTTGGTACTATAGGCCATTATATAATGATCAATCAGGGGGCGGCAGTAGCTCAGTCTGTAGGGCGTTGGCTTGGGAACCGGAGGGTCACCGGTTCAAGTCCCGACATGGACCAAGAACTGAGTGTGAACTGGTAGCTGGAGAGGTGCCAGTTTACCTCTTGGGCACCGACGAGGTGCCCCTGAGCAAGGCACCAAACCCCCAACTGCTCGGGGCACTTGTCAGGAGCAGCCCCATCACTCTGACATCTCTCCATTGTTGCATGTTTGTGCATGTGTGTGTTCGGGTCTGCATGTACCGTGTATAAGTTAACAACAGAGTGAAAAAATTGAATTTCCCCTCGTGGGACTAATAAAGGACTATCTTCTTCTTCTTCTTCTTCTTCCCCTTCACTGTTTACCTGTGGTTCTCACAAAACCCCTAATCATCACTGCTAATTAAGAAGAAAAATTCTCCACAGGAGACCAAAATTCAGATTATTTTTGGCTGTAGGAGCTGAATATCCCCCAAAATGTGTCGCATACAGGAAAGTTTGTAAGTATTAGGACATTTTTGTTTCACCTCTGTCATTCTGTGTATAGTGTTTGAGATAAAATTATATGAATATGAAGTTAATGCACTTTTATCTTTATCCTGTGCGTATTTACATCCACATCATAAATTATGCAGAAATTGTATTAGTTTTCATCTGTAGTGGAGAAAGTATTCAGATTTGTTTCTTTAGTAAAAGTACTAATACAACACTAAAAATACTCTGATACAAGTAAAGGTCCTGCATTGAACATGTTATTTAAGTATGTAAGTATAACCAAGAAATTGTACCTTAAGTATTCAATGCAGAAAAATGTCCCCTGTGACTGTACAATAAAATATTAGATTATTATTTTGCATGTATTCATGTAAAAGCAGGATTTTACTGTAGTTAGTTGAGGTGGAGCTCATTTTGAACTATTCTGTATTGGACAGATTACTATGATTATTTTTAATCTCCTGATTATTTTCTTCCATTAATCGATTTTTTGGTTTGTAAAAATTTGGCTAGTAGTGAGACATACAGTCACAGTTACCCAGAGCCCATCATATGTTTTTATGCAAAAAATTGTGAATTTGTAAAGTGACTAAAGCTGTCTGATAAATATAGTAAAAAGTATTTCCCTCTGAGATGTAGTGGAGTAGGAGTATACTGTATAGTGGCATGAAAACAAAGGACAAGTAAAGTACAAGTACCTCTAATTTTTACTGAACTACAGTATTTGAGTAAATGTACTTAGTAACACTCGACCACTGATTTTCATTTATACTACCCTCCACTCCCCACAAAAGGTGAAACGCCCTACAATGCTCATCTAATATCAATGTGAACACACAACCTCATAGTGTTTCATTTCAAATCCAACGTGCTGGACGAGAGCCAGAACAATGAAAAACATATCACAATCCTAATACTTACAGCCTGCACAGTATGAAGATAAATCCCAGACATATTGTTTGGGGACCCTCCACTAGCACCACTCCATGAACGCTAAATCAACCACAGCCTGCATCTTGTTAACCGACAAATGTTTTTTCCATTCACAATCTAGGGAAACTAGTGTTTCTACCTCATAGCTCCTCGATAAAAACCCACATATCTTTCTTAATAGGAAGATAAATAATGAGGCTTCTTTAGGGACATCATTTGCTCGATACTATTTTATTGTGAAATATTGCAACGCACCAGGCTGTTGGACTGGAAGCTTGTGACTGAGCCACATCTGTGATCATCTCCATCTGTTACAAATGGTTGAAGCAAACAGCCGTCCTGATTCTGTCCACTTCTGCTGTGTTTCCTGTCCTCGTCTCTTCTACAGAAGTATTTCCTCACACCAGCCAGCTGTCAGAGATGGAGAAGAGGAACCAAGCTGTAGTGAAGACGAAACTTGAGCCTGATGCCATAGTGACATAATGTGACATAGTGCTTGATGACAAGGCACAAGTTTCCATGTTCAGTATTTAATGCAACAAAAACAGCTCAGTTTTGCTAGAAGCAGATATGGTTGATACTCTTGGAAGCTTCAGGGAAACAAAAGATCAGGTTGACCCAATTTCTATTATTTATCCAGCGCATTTTGTACATGTGTACTTATGATGACTGCAATCACTGCCAAGGGCTCTCCTTCAGTCACTATGATTTTATGCAACGAGTACTCTTTGTGCCTGATGTCAAATCAAACCGTTTTATCATCCTTTTTGATCCCCTTCTGTAATATGCCCTCTTAATTGGCTACAAAGTAAGGTCTGAATAGACTGGCCATGGGTTAATTGGCCCCAGTTCCTGGTCCCCGAAGCTTTCAGGCAGGGAGCCTGTCTGCTTACAGCTGATGTTTAATTCAGGGGCCCAGATGGAGGCGTAACAGCCTGGCTGTGAGATCCTTGACTCACACTTTCACCAGACGTGGCTGCGGCTCTGGATGGCCCTGGGGGATGGGGGTTTCTGGGTGGCCCCTCCTGCTCCCCAAAGTCAATATAATCAGGGACACTGTTGTCACTGTGAGCCAAGTACTTTGAAGTGGATGGTCAGATACTTTCTATGGGTCACACCAACATTTATAATGAACCCAAATCAACTGAGCTACGGACACAATACTCACATAGAGCATAACTTTTGGGAGTTTTGATACACAAATTTTGGTCTGTTTACTTGCAAACCCTCTTAACAGTGCTGATATTTGAGGTCAGTAGAAACTGACATATTGTTGTTGCTTGTGTCACCATCTGATCCTGGTTAACCCTGCTCTCCAGAAGTATAAACTGTGTCACAGGAGAGGCAGGTTTATAGTCGGTTTGTGAGACAGAAGTTTGTGGGACACACGTATATCTCTCGAATAAACTGTGAAAAATATTGGCATGGCTAATGTGCCGCACTTGTTATGGTTTTGGTTTGGACCCCAAAGAGACTGGCTCAGGTAAGTAAAAAATTGAACAGAGTTTATTTCTGGCACAAAAAATGAGGCAGTGACACTGAAGGCACCAGGGGTGACAACATAGTGAGAACCAGGATAACCTGAGCACAGAAGAAGCACAGGTAAGTCAAAAACAAGTCAAAAAAAGTTACACTCGAGATCTTCAAAGTGCAAAAAACACAGACAGAAAAATATGCTACAGCACTACCGAACTAGATGTAATTATCTGGCAAGACTTAACATTGTGGTGACGTCACCAATTTTAAAATGACTTTTCTCTGCTTGAGGAAAGTGTTAAATATATAAAACCTCCTTGGATTAAAAATTCATAATGAAAAGAGTCATAATTGACCTTGTCTGCAGTTTCATGTTTCAGAGACGTTGTCACTGGTGGTCTCTGGGGAAAATGCTGTTGGTTGGGTTTTTACTGCTATACCACAAGTGGCCACTGGAAGAATATTTGAAGCAAGGCTGAGTGGCGGCAAGCTTGTTATACATCCATGGCTTACCCTGATATTCTTACCCTAACCTAACCAGTGGTGAAGTTGGTGGAAGTTGCAAGTTGCCTACGAAGGCAACAAGTACATGCCAAGGCAGAGTAGGGTGGGTCATGCCTTCACCACAGCAGGATTTAGTTTACCAGCTGGCTCACCAGCCACAGTAGCTTGCCAATGCAGTAATTACATCACCAAGCTTGCAAATGAATTTCATAGACTGATGAATAACAAACTGCATCTTTTATTTGCCTTATTTTAAATAATGGCAGATGTCTCAGGCCACAAATCCACAATTTAAAAACACATGACCAAAGATAACTCCTAATTTTCTGAGTGAACATGCACACCAGTCAGATCGTCCGAAGTGAGTGGGGTTAATTATAAGAGGTGTTTATTATTATTATTATTATTATTATTAATTAAGGTCCAGACACAGGTCAGAAGTTAACTGTCACACATACACATGCATTAATATAGTGTAAGACAATCCATCATCCAACACTAAAAGTAATCTCATCAGCCTACAGCGTATGCACACAATAATCTTATTAGCCCTTTTAATTTGCATAATCCTGCATAATTCTTCCCACAGCTCTATCCCACTAACCTTGTCGTTTGGTTTGGATTATATGAGAACCCCAATGATAATGAACAAAACATTTATTCCCTTTGAGTTCTGGTCACTATCACTAAAGGTGTAAGCTGTGAGATCACAGCTTTTAAGAAAAAATAAATATCTCATGTTTGCTACCAAGTCTTCAAAAATTAGACTTTTGTTCGTCTAAAATTGGATCCTTGCTTACCCTGTGTCACTCAGGCTCATGAAAATACAGTATTTACCTTCACCTTGGGTACCATCCAGGAAAACGTCATCTTTTTACAAAAGACATTCTGTCCATATGTAAGGTTTGGGGTTACCACAGCCTGTACTGTTTTGCTCAGTGATTTGAGAAGCATCTTTATTTGGCTGCTATGTCTGTCCATGTGAGATACTGAGAGTTTTGTTCGTTATTTGTTTCAGGAGGGATCTATTGCTACTGGGATCTATAGAGTACTGTTGCGTTTCATCGACACTGCGGGAGTTTGTTATGACGGTGGATGCAAATTGAGCTCTCTGTATCTCCCACACAGGCAACAGAAGACCAAAACTGCAATTTGACTTCTAACTCGAGAGGAATCTTTTCACATGTACATCATTTTTATGCACAATCACATCCTGAGAATAGCTTTGTTATTTCCCCCATTCTCCCTTGCTGACATTCAGACCTGTTTGAATGCTTTCACAGATCACAGTCCCTGCAACTTAAAGTCACTCCCACTACTTCCCCAAAATGGTTGTAGAGACAAAAGCCAGACCTTTTCTTTTGACAGAGTTCAAGAGATCACAGTTTATGTTTCCTCTTGCATTACACTGGTCTCTAAATTGTCTGGTTTTGGTGGTGCTGGTGGCAGGGGGCGGGATGCTGTGCTTCAAACACAATATAGGCTGGGGTTTATCGTTGTTGACGCCACAGAGGAGGAAGCCGCTTATATCATCTTTGTTTTATTCTGGCCCAGCTGTTTTTGCTCACTGGGGCTGACCAGTTATCTGCTGATGTTGAGGATCTTTGATGTATGTAGGGAGGCGCTGCATGGATGGGAATCACTCTGGCACCAATGACCCTAAAACCCACCTCCCGTCAGCCTGCTGGAGTTCAAGTTTAAACAACTTAGAAGGGTTGTTTTTGTTTCCCGTTTCCATTTTTTATGGCTGCAGGGCATCTGTTCTCTGGTGTCTTAGCAGGATATTTAAGTGAGACATTTTGTGGCTGACCATCGCTCCAGACATGAACAACTCTCCATTAATATAGCTGTGTATAATCAAGTCCAATCAGACAAGCTATTCCTTACAAGTGTAAGTTTATACCAAAACATTTTTAGGCCCTTCAAAGCCAATTCTTCTGTTAAAACAAAGTTTAACAGCTGGGGAGAATGAACACGCTTGTTTTCAGAGATTTCATCACAGATTATGCCATTTGTACTTGCCTGAAGGTCATCCTGTGATCTGCACTTTGCTTTTATGACCAACGAACAGTTAATCCACCACAGATGAAGCATCCCACTTGCTCCAGGCCCTTTTCTTTTGTTTCCTGTGTGCTAACAATGCCGCCAAACCTGAATGTTATAATAAAGGACATTCTTTTGCTCAGTGAGTTTGACTTTTCTCCCTCTCAGCTCCCCTTTTTTTCAAATTCTTCTGCACTTTTGGCAGTGAGCAACTTCAGGATTTGACAAGCGAAGCCAATGCTGAAGCGCTTTAGACGTTTATTTTTTCTAACAGCCAGCAGGGGGCGACTCCTCTAGTTGCAAAAAGAAGACTCACTGTATAGAAGCCTATGAGAAGATGAGCCTATTTCTCACTTGACTTATTACCTCAGTAAATATTATAAATATGAGTTTATGGTCTCAGTCACTAGTTTCAAGTCCTCTTCAGTCAAATAGAGTGAAATAGACCATAAAGCAGGGTATGCTTTAGGACATGGCTACCTTGTGATTGACAGGTTGCTATCATGCCGTTGTCCGGTCTGAGGGTTGTCCTGAGTTTTTGTCTCAGAACTTTAACCCTTTCACACTGTGTTTTCAGTTCATGAAAGTTATTTATACCCTTGTAAAAATGTCTTATTCTGCATTCGGTTTTACTTAACTCCACCCTCTCATGTCACTTTGGTTTGCAAAAAAGCAACATGACATTAGCCGAAATGCAGAACTCAAGGCTTCAAAATGTCAGTTCCCAAAAGAAACCAGTGGGTGACATCATGGTGACTACAACCACTTCTTATATACAGTTTATGGTGAAACCCAATTCAAACTATAAACCTATTTCAAACCCATTGTTTTCCCCTTAAATACTTGTAATGAAACTGGGCTTTACTTTCTCCGCCTTCACTGCTAGTTTAATGGTTTAGTATTTTTTTTATCATTTTATAGTACACAACACACTTTTAAACATGTGTTTACTATACAATATCCATTCATATCTTTATTTTTTATAATTATCTGCCCACAAATGAATGCTGTGAAGCTGTGGACCTTTAAAAAAGGAAAATCAGTGAAGTGAGAGGTGTTTTTCTTTATAAGGGGTGTGAGAGTATAATGTAAATCAGGAAGTCTGTGATTAAATACTTGTATATCTGCTTAAGTGACTCTGTTGAACAAGCTAAAATACAGCTTGAGTCAGACTGGTCAAAGTAGACGGGCTGTAAATCACTGCACAGCTGGAGGTGAGAAATAGCAGCCTGACTAAGTGCAATGAAAAATGCACAATTTCATCATGTTGACAACCCACAATTGTAGTCTACTGAACTCAATAATCTGGGCCTACTGCCCTGCCAGGCACACTAGCTGAGGAATCCCATCAACATGTATTTTTAAATAAATTTATACTGTTTATACATCATGTTGAAGTTTGGAAACATGACACCATCTGCTGATGTTTCTATATAGTGGAGTGCCAGGTCTTGGTGCTCTTTAAAATGGAAAGGTAATTAAAAGTCAAAGTGATTTAGGTAGGCTCAAGTAAACACACAGTAAAACATTTTTATTTCATCCATGTAATCTTCACTAATGTGAATCTTGAGGTTTTCCTTATGTCCTTGAGTGTTACATATCTCTTTTTTTCACTGAGCTGACTGCAGAAAAGCTAGTTTCAGTTTGTGTTTAGTGAGAATGAGTCACACCTGGTGGTTTTCACATGGATTTCAAACACCTGAACACTATTTAGGGCTGGAGTTTATAAAAGAGGGTGGTTTGTTGGTGCTTCTTCTTTTGTGTGAGGGGCCTGAGACAGCATGTACCTCACTTTCAAACCCAAGTTTGATGTTTCCAGACAACAGACTGGTTCCATCTATAAAATAAGTGTATTGACCAGCTTGAGAAAAAGCCACAAAGTTTAGCCCGTGCATTGAGTAGGGGGTTGTTGGGAAAGCTGTGAGCCATACTGCCTGAAAAACCAAACAAATTAACCAAATGTGGCTAAAAGCTGTGTAGAGATGCAATGTTTGGTGGAAGTTGTCAATGGATCTGGAACTGACTGATCTTTTCATATGACCCTCACTTGATTCATACGAACACAGTTACTTAAAGAAAGTTTGACATGCTGGGAAATGAGTTTATATTCTGTGCAACTATGCTTACTTGCTGAGCGGTCAATGAAAATATTGATACCATTCAAGAAGGAAGAACCCACCAGCTTGGCTCTGTCCAAACTTCAAAAATGCAACTTGCAGCACCTCTAAACCTTTTGTAGATATTTTTTTTTCCAGTTTTGTTGCATTTGTGTGTTTTTATTTATTTTGATATACTTGTGTCTTTAAGCCCCCCTACTGAAAACGCCCAGACTGCTCTGATCGGCTTGCAAGAAAAATATGTTGCACTTTTGCAAAGGTAGTTCTCAAGCTGTGGGCGACACAATCTAATGAGCCTGTATGTACCTAAGGATGGGGGAGCACTCCACTGGCAGTTTATCATGATACATCCCCTTTAAGTTACGATATCCAAGTTGTGATTTTATGTGAGCACAAACGCTATTGAAGATAAAACTGAAACTATTTACTGAGGCTTCAGATGTGCACAAATCAACAAAAGTGCTCTCAGAGCATAAGACAAACAAAAGTCCCAGTAATATAGCACAGTGACAGATTTTTAAACAATCTGAATGCATGAATGGTCTGGCAATGCCACAAACTACATCTGTGTGTGTCGGGCCATCCATCAGTCTCCATTCCTCTCTTTTGCTTCCGCCTGGCTTGTATTAGCTCACATAAAGTCAGGATGCCATATTCTCCACCTTCTTTGAATAGCTTGAAGCCTTTGATGTGGGTTCACATGTGAGAAAAGATCAAGAGATCAAAAAGCTACTCACATCCAAGAGATGAAGCTGTCGGTCATGTCTGTCAGTTGAATCTGACAGAGCAGTAGACAGGTCATGTTCTTGGTTTGGTGATAAAGTTGCAGAGATTTTGACGAGTGAGATTAGACTGCTTGGCTTGTGCGATAGTCGGGTGTGGTCCGAACTGATCAAATCCGTGCAGACAGCTATTTACATATAAGAAATTCCTCAGTAAGGGGGATAAGCCAAAAGGAAACCAGTAATTCTGAAAGTGGTTGTTCTCCTCCCAACGCTTTGAAGTGTCTGGCCGGTGTCTGTTCATGTCTTTAATGTGAGGACGACAAAGATGCAGCCTCTCCAGAGATTAGTGTGTATCAGCTTCATCATCCAGCCCTCTCAGTGAAAGACATCCAGGCTTTCCTGTTTTTGTTTTTTTTTTTTTTGTTTCCTGTTTGGTAAAATGATTGCAAGATTTAATATTTTGAATATTCCATGTCATCTTATATGAATGGACATGATTGAATGTATGAAGGTTTACCTTCAACCTAGGTCATTTTTCTCCAGGGTATAAACCATGTGAATGGTCATAAATGAGACAACTCATTAAAAAAACTCAGTATTATCCTTGGTTTTCACAATGAGTCCTTAAAAAACTTAAAAATCCAAATTACTCTTCATATGACTGCATAACAATTCCCAGATTTCTGGACCCAAACACAATATCAATGCTTCTGCTGCACAAAGCACTCACTCTGGGGTTCCATTAACTATAACATTAAAAACAACAAGATGATGATGACGATGACAACAAGACAACAACAAAACTGGTGGTGGATGGGACCAACAAACACGGGGCTTTCATCCAGGAGACCGCTGTTCATGTCCCATGCATCACATTACAATCAGCTCTCTGTTTATGTTGCATGTTCACAATGTTCAGTGTCATTTTCACTGTACAAATGTTGTAGTTTTGAGCTTAAGTTTCAAGTGTAACTATAGTGGTTTTGTTGCCTTCACCTAAAGTGATGCCATGGGTTAACTATAGTGGTTTTGATGCTGAAGATAAAGTTACGCTAAGGGGCTTGACAAAGCAGCTGTATGTGATGAGTT
This sequence comes from Pterois miles, assembly GCA_947000775.1. Lineage (NCBI taxonomy): Eukaryota > Metazoa > Chordata > Actinopteri > Perciformes > Scorpaenidae > Pterois > Pterois miles. The sequence goes on along the minus strand of CAMQGK010000144.1, from coordinate 9,221,286 downwards.
GGGATGAGAATGTGTTAGGATTGCAGGGTTATTAAATGCTGGAGTTAAGTTTGTCTGACACTAGGAGGAAACTCTTCTTCCCTCATGCACTCTGGCCAAAATATATGCACAAACTTCACAAAAATATATTTTTCCTTGAATGGTGTATATTCTCAGAAAAGCTAATCTGCCTTAAATCCAGTTCTATTCAGAGGCGGACTGTCCAATAGAAAGGTCACGAAGATTCCCAAATGGCCGATCTATTCCAGGCCGAACAAGGACTACGTTCGGGTCCTAGTTTTTATTTTTTAATTTCCGATGTCAGGAGTAATTGTATTAAGGGGTCAATCTAATATTTTTAATATTGAGGCTAAGACACGAGCGGCCCTTCCCAATTTGGACTGATGCTCGTTTTTGTTGAAGTCTGATTGGCTCCGTCATTTTCATCGTGAACGTGATGAACCGTGACCAGCAATCCAGCTCCCTTAGGCTTGTCTGGCTGAGCTTGTTTTGATTCATTGCATTGGTGAAGTGACAGCAAGACGTCCTTAAGTGTCTTGAAGGTCTTCAGCTTCATCAGTTTCTCTTTATACCACAAAAAGTGTTTTAGTGTTAAAATTACTGCCAAAAAAAAAAATAAAAATCTGGGCTCTTGCCTAAAACGTCTCAGTAAGTCCCTGGTTATATTCCATAACATTTTTATCACCAAACCCACAAAGAGAAGAGGCCGTTAAAAGGCCTCCGGTAGAGTATGTATTATCTTTGCAGACCAGAGATTCATTTAGCTCAGAGATTAACTTCAAATGATTTTTAAGAAGGATATGGTGACCAGAAAGACGGGGTCATCCTTTCTATTCACTTTCATGTAGGTTAAACAGCTTACAGCAGCCTGGTATGGTGCCCTGTCCCTGGCAGCAAAGACTTGGCTGTCTGGACACAAAGAGAGACAGAAAGGGGGAATTAATTAAATGCAGGAAGAAGGCTATTTTGTCAGTTCCTTGTAATCCTCATGCTCCTTAACTCATTGGTTGTAATCAGGCTGCATTATCGACCTCGCCAAACATTCTTTGAATTCTGAAGCTTCTGTGCTTCGTTGGTAGATAAAGTTAAGAGACTGACGAGGAGCCAGTTGGCTGAAATAAATGGCTTGAAAGAGGATAGCTTGTTGGTCCTTCGCCCAGCAGAGAAAAGGAATATTAGGGTTTCCCATTTGTCTCTCAGAGTACATGAACAGATTGCTCACATATTACTTGCATAAGTACTAGGAATTAAGGTGGCACTGGTAGATGGACTGAAATACCAGATCAAGATCAAATGCTTGCTATAGTGTCTGCAAATATGCTGCACTCTAAAACATAGAGTTTAAAATGGATGCAAATGCGTTTATCAGAAAGACAACTGTTATTCCTCACAGTGAAGTTCAACAACAGCTTTTCTGCCCAGTTCAGGAACACTGACAGTCCAGGGCAGTCTGTGATCTTTGCAGCACAATGTGAATCAAAACACTCAAAGAAACCAGACAAGACTTGATAAGGGTCAATGGACAAGAACCCAGCTCCAATGATTTTGAGTTGTAATTAGATTTGGAGACCTTAATGCAAGTAAAAAGTCAGTGTTGATTTAATGTGAAACTTACTATTAACAAAGTATGGCCGTGAGGCCTGGTCACTCCAGAAAGGTGCACAGTGAAATACATCTGTGTCTCTGTGAAATATTTGGTTCTACAAATTTGGTGATATAGTGACGACTGACAAGCAGGGCATGCTGGTGAACTAGCTAACTGCTACTATGCAAGCCAGCCAGGAAAAGTCAAAGTTTGACATGGGAGTATAAAATGACACAGATCAACTACAGTGCATCCACATCCATTTGGCCCACTGAGCAAGTGCACTAGGGTTTCTTTTAACCCCACCTCCCAGCTGCTCTAAAGGAAGGAAATAACTATGTATTCAGCTATTAGTATATTTTAATACTTATATTCTTAATGATTTAAAATGAGGGCTATTCAAGTATTTGTACTGGTAAGTTAATTCACCAAAAAACAACAACAACAAAAAGATCTGCAGAGTTACAGACATCTCTTTCCAAATGTAAGACACATGACAGACAAGTTGTAATTCCACGGTTTGACCACTGTCAGATTTGCTATAGCCTCCATTTGGGCTCTTTATTCCCTCAGAGGTCACCGCTATCAAGACAGCTTGCTACCGGTCAACGGCATGAATTCACTGGTCACCAAAGTTGAACTCAACATGAAAAATGTGTGCAGATTTATTCTGCTTCATGCTTAAAACTATTAGAAATTTAGGACATGGAACAAATGTACCAATATTTTATCAAAATTAACAGCAGTAGTCCCTCTAACAAATTCATTTTGAAGGCTACTGTAAACAGTTTAAGACATGAGGAGTTTGTCTTGGTCTATACAAGAATAGGCCTTTTGCCCAGGAAGGTATATTTTCTATATCCATACCTAGACATCTTGTAAATCATTCTTGCTGTTAATGAGTCTAATGAGGCAAAAAGATGAAGAAAAGCCAACATTTCTTACCCTGACTGGATCTTTAAAAGAGACGGATTATTATAGAATACATTTTCACTGACAGGGGAGTACAAAAGTCAACACCAAGCATATTCCTCAGCATAGTTCAGCCCTGTGTTGTTCCAGAGAAAGCAGAGGTAAATGGGAGAATTTCAAAGTAGGTTGTACCTACAAATCACAGAGATAGTGGGCGCAATAGTAAATCTTGTTGAGAGTTGAAAAATGTGACTCCATCTGCCCTGCAGTGGAATGCAGCGTTGTCTCCGATAAGAGTGAGGTCTCGCTGTAAAGCCTGAACATGCCATGGGGGCAGAGGCCTTGGAATCATTGCTGATCTAATGATACGCTACACTTTTACTTTGCACGTCTGCCAAAAGAGAGATAGACAGGGAGGGAAAGTATGAAAAAAAAAAAAAAAAAAAGTGCCCCGTTTAGAAAAGCATCATTTAGAAACCTCACTGCTAACACAGACTGTTTCAGCCTTAAATACAGTGTCAGTGTGCAGCAGAATCATTTTACTGCAGCTTCACAAAAGATCCTCCAGTTTGTTTTGGAGTAGATTTTGTGATTACCATTACCGTGAATCTCATATTAAATTCTGGACTTCACTTGCCATTTATAGTCAAAGCTAATAAATTGCAGAAAATGCATGAAACTCCCCTCTAATCTTGGATAATACTGAAATAAAGGCCAGCGATGTGTGTCACATGACCTGTCTCAGTGTCAAAAATAGCTTACGGACCACAGGTAACAGAGGTCAAGGATAATCTCGGGTAGTGGAGGTTTTATAAACTCTCAGAGTGCTGTGTTTGTGATAACATTCCCAAAAGCCTTGACAAAATAGCAGCTATGGTTCCAAAATCAACCTAGAGCGATTGAGAGTAAATTGATGTTTTTCTTTGCACAGTGTCAAAGACTACAGCTCACAGGATACTCAAAGTGCAATCAGATTTGGCATGTTTGTAAAGGCTTGCAAACTGTTGTCGGATACTACACTGCAAGCTAAAGCCTCTGCATTTACCATGACAACTTTTTTCCATGTGGTGGTGTCTACATCAGATTGTGGAGTTTGTGAGATGCAGTAATAGGAAGTGGATGAACAGCAATCAGATTTTTTTATTTATTCACTTTTTCACTTTTATTTATTTTATTTTACGCCCAGTTTTATTCCCAAGGCATCAAATACCAATGTTTTGTCATAGCCATCAGCGTCTGATTCAAGGCACCCTTTAGCATCTGTATGAGAGGCACCAGGCTTTCATCAA